>OY992876.1:270322327-270642327 GCA_963921405.1 Cepaea hortensis | reverse complement strand
TACGGTAGCTCAGTCATATCTGACTAAGACCTGACACTTAATCTATCAGTATATTATTTCAATCAGACAATAGCATGACCACTAACAACCTGTGCAAACCGATCTTCTCCATCTCTTTACGGGTCATTAACGACGCTTTGATGGCGGATCTTTTGTCGGCAAAGACGCAGTAGCTTCTTCTTCTTCTATTTATCATATAGACATTTGCTTGTTCTTGTTAATTCTCTTTACGTGATATTGAAGATGAAATCTTCATTCAGAAAATATCTTTCTGTGACACATATTGTGTTTGAATTGTTTGATAGAGAAAACTCCGATCCTTGTTTGGTGTCATTGACAAGTGTTGCCAAACAACTGATGATCGAATGCCTTGAAAAATCTTTTCACGTGTTGAGAATACATTCTGATGTTTGGGGGAAATCTAACATCAGATTCGTGATAGAGATTAACAGCAGAATAGGCCATGCAAAATCTGCATTTCAAAAGAAAACATATATCGTATGTCATAAATCAGTTTAATTGAATGGTAGAAATAGTATTGGAATGTTATATCAAACTTGTTCATTTGTGTTGTAATGAACTCAATTGTAGAGACCGGTTTGCCAATGTTGTATACAAAAGATTGTTGCATATACTTTACAGGACATCGCAGCCATCCCCAGACATTTTTTGGTTGTTTGCGATTTCTTGGCGTGTTTATGTTCAGTAGTTTGCCATTGCTTTCTGAACGACCAGCACTCATACCATTGTAAGCAAACTAATTATTAATTAATTGTATTCGTAATCCTTTTGTTACAACCCCTATTCGTAATTCCTTCGCCAAAAACCAGTTGTATAATCCCGTATATTATACACTTCCGCAAACCTGTCTATAACCATTTTCATTCTTCTGAGTCTCAATGTCTTAAACTAATCCAGAGTAACACATGTTAAGGTGACATAGTGATCTCTGCTGATGGGTCAATGGTAAGAAACAGACGTGATGGTTGGGGTGTCATTGCGAAGACTAATGGACGATGCTTGAAAAAAGAGAATCTCGCATATAAGACCACGGCATCCAGCATGAGAGTGGAGGTTTAAGCAATAACTGTGACATTCCGTTGGTTAGAGGAGACCACTGCAGCACTTATTGCATTCGTTATGGACACAAGAAGTATAATTTGTAAGGTGGAGAAAGGAATGTTTCGCGTGGAATGACTATCCTCGCTTCAGAGGTCACAGATTGTGAGAACTGTATGGATTTTTTTTGCCCTGACCATGCGGGGGTGGGGGTAGGGGGGATGAACAGGCTGATAGGCTGGCAGGCTTTTGGTGGTAGATTACCTATGGTCAAGGGAGAGGTGGTCGTGCGCCTGTGGGACCAGATGGAGAAGGCAGGGGAACAGACTGAGAACCCGTATGTGGAAAGGATGAGATTGCATGGGATTGACAGGTGTTCGGTGAGATTCTCAAAACTGAGAGGGAAGAAAAGGAGAACTTTCAATCAGATAGCGGTAGGAATGATTAGTAGTATGACTCTTCACTGGCTGTTGAAAGAGGGGACGCACGCGTATGGGAATGTCCTGGGTGCATTAATGTCAGTTCTTAGCTCAACTCAACTCAACTCAACGCAGCTCAGTTCTTCTTATCACAATGGAGTCGACGATATTTGGTTCACAGCATTATAGCCATGTTACTCTAACAGCTTGATTAGGCTTAAAATTGAAAGCCATTAATCAACTCTTTGCGGATCATCGATCCAGCAAGAGTAAATACTGTTATAGATACCATTGGATAACTCTGCTGACTTCTCTCTATATATCTATATCTAACAGTTTGCACACATTCGGCTTCACATTTTCTTATTTGGCACAATTCACAACTGAACTTCTTCCTAGAAACGGAGCATGCGGAATGGCCTAACAACGTTTGGTATCAATATTATTTATGTTTACGTTTTAATGTTTAGCTAAAATTTCTAATTTTATATTTTTCTTTAGATCTATTTGTGTTGTTCATGATAGCTAATTTTATCTTTTTTTACATTGTTATTTTTTCATAGTTATATTTATACTGTGATTTCCAGTTGCCAGGTTGCATTCGTTGTAAATTATGTATCGCATAAGAAATGATGTTATCACACAGACAGTGGGATCAACACACCTTGTGCCACATATACTGAAAGGCAGAGGATCATATGGTTCGGCCATCTCGTTAGAATGCAACACCATCAACTACCAGCACTGGCGCTACATCAAGGAAGATCTGTTACGGGAGCAAGAGGACGCCGGAGAAGAAATAGATTGACATCAGAGATATTGCACAATCACACGGAATGACACTATCCAGTGCTACCCATGGGGTCATGGAAAGACAACTCTTCCTCCCCCAAGACATCTGAGGGTAAAAGTGGAAGAATATGATGATGATAATGATGATAATGATGATCATGATGATGATGATGATGATGATGATGATGGTGATGATGATGATGATGATGATGATGATGATGATGATGATGATGACGATGATGATGATGTACACTTTGTCTGTGTTTCTTATTTCTACCTTTTCCGTCACACGTGTCTAACTGTTCTCATCATGCAAGAAACAACTACTTCACACAAGCATTTTATCAGCTGCACGCATGCAGACCGACGGGTAAGTTTTGTTGGTTGAAAGGTTTGTTAGATGGTTGGGTGAAAGGTTTGTTAGATGGTTGGGTGAAAGGTTTGTTAGATGGTTGGGTGAAAGGTTTGTTAGATGGTTGGGTGAAAGGTTTGTTAGATGGTTGGGTGAAAGGTTTGTTAGATGGTTGGTTGAAAGGTTTGTTAGATGGTTGATTGAAAGGTTTGTTAGATGGTTGATTGAAAGGTTTGTTAGATGGTTGGTTGAAAGGTTTCTTCTTCTTCTTCTTCTTCGTTCATCCGGAGTTTTTTTTCGGATGTGATTGCGTTGTGCCTGTTTACAGCAGAGCTGCGCTCTTGCGCCGTTAGGCCGACACATCCGACTTCCGCGGGCATCTGTTGACCGGGTCAACCTTCCCGGGGGCCTCCTAGGACGTTTGACTCTCACTGTTGTGGTGCTATCTCCCATCCCAGCTGGCCCATATAGAACAGCCTAAGAGATCCCGGTCAGCCCTCAAGGGAAGGCAGGGGCAGACCATGGGCATTCCCCGCCATCCAAGGAGGCTTCCATACTTGCAGAGCCAACACACAGCGCTCTGGTACTGGGATCACCCAAGGAATCGTCACGTCCTGCACATGGCTGCTTAGCCCCACTTCCGCATACTGGGCCTTCCGTTCACCATAGGCTGCTCCACCGGAAACCAGAAGAATGCAGTGTGCAGATGACATCCACACAGTGAGCTTTCGATTCGGACTTTCCGCACAATGGATTTGCTATCCGAGCAATATTCCATTTCGTGCCACTAGGACACTTTTCCACCTTTTTTGAAAGCCCACACAGTGAGCTTTTGATTCGGACTTTCCACATAATGGATTTGCTATCCAAGCAATATTCCATTTCGTGCCACTAGGACACTTTTTCCACCTTTTTTGAAAGCCCACACAGTGAGCTTTTGGTTCGGACTTTCCACGTAATGGATCTCCTATCCAGCAATATTCCATTTCATGCCTCTGGGAGGCTTTTGTAACCGACATACCTGTGGTATGAAGTGTGGCATTCTGAATGCTTCTTCATACACCTTTAAATGTCAACCTGTATGTAGTTAAAGTAAGCTACGGTCAACTTGAGCTTGTTGATATCTCCATAGAGCTTGTCCTCAAATGAAGCAGGTGTGGGCCAAAATATCTTTCTCTGTTCTGCATATATTGGGCAATCCTGAAGCAAATGTTTTGCTGTCATTTTTCCAGTTCGACAATTACATTCATCGGTATCTCCTATCTTTAGTTTATTGAACAAGTGGTATTTCAGCCTGTTATGTCCTGTGCGGAGTCTGAAGATTGCTACTTGTTCTCTTCTGTCGAGTTTGTAATATGCATCATCCTTCTGGTGGCCTGGATGCTCTGATTCCCATTTGGTTCTATAGGTGCTTTTTATCAACCTCTTTGCCTCGTTATAGGTTATGTCTATGTCAGGCTGTGGTAGTCGTCCGCCCTCTTTTGCCAGTCTGTCAGCCTCTTCATTTCCAGTTATACTGCAATGTGATGGGATCCACTGTATTACAACTTTTTTGGATTTCTGGCATAGACCATGGAGTGCTGCTCTTAGGTCAGCTATTTCTGTGCTGTTATTGCTCTTCAGTATTGAGACAGCTGACTTTGCATCTGTGAAGATAGCTATTTGCTTCTCTTTATTTTCCTCCATCAAGAGCATTTCTGCTGCACTTTTCAGAGCCTCTACCTCCGCTTTGAAGTTACTTGAAAACTTTCCAGTTGCCACTGAATGTGTTTTTTTCACTCCATTTTTTAAATTTAGGAGAATGCCTCCTCCTCCATTCTCTATTGAATTTTTGGCTGATCCATCTGTATATGCATGGGTCCAATTGCTGCTTGGGTAATGTTCTTTTATGTAGTTTAGGGTTATTTCTCTTCTTTCGGTTTCAAGCTGAGTGTTCTTTTTCTCAATACCAGGAATGTTTTCTATCATCTCAGGCAGTTGCTGCTGTCTCCAAGCTGGGAACTTGTCTGCATTGTAAATAGGTTTGACTGTTGATATGTTAAGTATGGGATCTGCCCTAATTTTTCGTTTTGCAGTTTCTACAAAGTTGCTACGCTTCAGTCGTCCCTTTCCAAAACCACTAAACCTTTTATACATAGGGTGGTCTGTCAATCTTCTAAATTTTTCTGCTTGTTGCTGGGCTCTGCTATCTCTTCTATCCTGCATTGGTTGTAAACAAGTGATCTTTTCAAGTTCATTAATAGGCGTTGTCTTCAGGCTTCCAGTTATGATTCGCATTCCTTGATTTTGGACTCTACTTATTTTGTTAAAGTTTGACTTAGCTGCTGTTGCCCAAGCTGCAATGCCATATTCCAGTACTGGCCTCACCCGTCCAGTATATAACTTCTTGAGAACTTTCTCATCTGCTCCCCACGTTGTACCAGCAAGCTTTTTCATGATTGCCATTCTTTGCCTTGCTCTTGTTCGATTTTTCTCAACCTGTGTTTTCCATGTCAGGCTACGATCAAAGGTGACTCCGAGATAGTTTGGATTTTCTTCATGGCGCAATATTTTTCCATTCAATACCAGCTTAGGTTGTTGAGTTTTATTTGAGAGGGAGAACACTGTGCATGTTGTTTTCTCCTCACTTATCTTCACTAGCCATGATTTTGACCAGTCCTCTAGTGCTAATAAGGCTTGCTGTATTCTGCTGTTAGCTGTACTAATATATTCTTCAGATGTCCATATGGCTAGGTCATCTGCAAAGGATGATGTGTGTACTCTGGCTGGAAAATTTTCTGTGATGTCGTTTATATATGCTAGGAATAATGTTGGTGAAAGAACTCCTCCTTGGGGGACACCTTGCTCCAACAACATCATTTTGCTGGTTTGTCCTTGTACTTTTGTCCTGGCAGTTCTGTTCTCAAGGTAGTGGCTGATCCATTTATACATTTTTCCACAAACATGCATGTTTTGCAGTTTTACTTTCAGTCCTTCCTTCCATACTTTATCAAATGCTTTTTCTAAATCTATCCAGACTGCTAGTGTGTGCTTTTTCTCTTGGAAGGCATCCTCTATTTCCTGAGCTATATAGGTTATTTGATCTTCAGTGGATCTGTACTTTCTGAATCCTGCTTGGTGTGGTGTTAAGAGTTTGTTTTCTTCCAGATGCCATGTTAGCCTGCCATTGATAATGCGTTCCATTAATTTTCCTACACAGCTAAGTAGACTGATAGGTCGATAGCCATTTGGTTCTTCCAGGTCTTTTCCTTTCTTTGGGATTGGTATTAGTATAGCTTCTTTCCATGCCTGTGGGACTATTCCCCTCTTCCAGCTGTAATTTAGGACTGCTAGTAGTTTCTTTTTTGCCTTAGTGCCTAGTCCTATTAGCATTTCATTTGTGATTCCATCCTTTCCTGGTGATTTCTTCTTTTTTAGGGTATTCATTGCCTGTTCCATTTCTTCCATTGTTAGATTTGCAATCATATATTCTGCTGCTGTCTCTGTATTTGTATGATGTATCTGTTTATCTTTGATTGCTTTCTTCTGTTCGGGTGTAATATCAATGTGGTTTGCATTTGCATAGTGTTCCATTAGTGCATTTGCAGCCTTTTTTCCTGTAAGCAAGGCATTTCCTTGTTTAATTGTTATTTGTTTGTTGCTAGGTCCTTCATTGTTCATGGCTTTCACTAGTTTCCATAGTTTGTTTCCATCCCTGTCAAAATTCAGGTTTTCTGTTTTTTCCCTCCAACAATCTCTTGTTGTTTGGTTTACTTTTATATTTTGCTGAGATGGCTTTGAGAGAGATGTTTGCTTCAATTGTTTGTTATCTCTCTGCTGTCTTCCTGGCATCTTCAACTTTGTCCTCCAAACTTTGTAGTTCTTCAGTCCAGTATGGTTTGTAATTTTTCCTCGCTCCTCTTGGAATGGCCTCCGTGGCTGCCTGTATTATCGCTCTGTTTAGACTTTCCACCATTTGCTTTATGTTGCCATATCGTGTATTTATGTTTTCACAATATTTGTCTGTTAGTATGGCAAATCTGTCCCAATCTGCTCGTTTGTAATTCCAGCGGGGCAAGGGCTTTTGCTCCTGTGGAACATACTCCATATTCATTACAAGCTTGATTGGTCTGTGGTCACTACCTGCTAATTGGTCCAGCACATGGCGATCAATTTTGTGGAGGATGTCTCCTGTGCAGAAAGCTAAGTCTGGAGTAGAAGTGGTAAGCCATCTTCTGGAGTAGAAGCTCGGTGTGTCATCCGCTTTGTTGAGTAGATGGAGATTTGAGTCTATTTCCCAGTCCTCCAATTCTTCTCCTCTTTTGTCAGTATCTGGGTATCCCCATCTTTCTGAACGGCTATTAAAGTCTCCGACAATAATGCAGTTTGTGTCAGTTATTTTCATGTTTGAGAGTGTAAGGTCCTTATCTGCTGGGCTATACAGATTGTAGATTCTTATTTTCACGTCCTTTATCATTATATCAACACCTATAATTTCCGTTTGGTTGTCAGAGATCACAGATACTTCGCTGCAAGGTATTGTATTTCGTGTAAGTATTAGAACTCCTCCTTTGTGTCCTTCACGGTCGAAACGTGTGGCCTGATATCCTCTGACTGAGAATTTGTGATTGGCGTTGAGGTGTGTCTCTTGAATGCATGCCACATCTATTCTATCTTTATGAAGACGCTGTGTTAGGGAGTCTTTCTTCTTGTAAACTCCTTCGGCATTCCACTGTAGTATGTTGAGTGTCCGGGGTATTTGGTCAATAGCTCTTAACCTACTCCTCTGTGCCTTGACTCCACAGCAGAGGGGAAGGTGACCACCAGTAGTCATGGGTGGACCCCCTCGAGGCAGGGGGCCCGGCACTATCGCCGCCTGATGGGACTTCACGGGATTAGCACCATAACGATTAATTTTGATTTGTGACATCATGAATTAAGTTACGTTGCACTGCTTTGTCAAGCCTGTGGCTCAGTACATCCGATTTCGACAAGCATTTATTCGGGATGCTTTCCCTAGCCTTTGACTGTCACCAGTCTACCTACAAGGCAGCAGGTTTTACGTTGCACTGCTTTGTCAAGCCTGTGGCTCAGTACATCCGATTTCGACAAGCATTTATTCGGGATGCTTTCCCTAGCCTTTGACTGTCCCCAGTCTACCTACAAGGCAGCAGGTTTTACGTTGCACTGCTTTGTCAAGCCTGTGGCTCAGTACATCCGATTTCGACAAGCATTTATTCGGGATGCTTTCCCTAGCCTTTGACTGTCCCCAGTCTACCTACAAGTCAGCAGGTTTGTGTGTCTCTTCGTCTGGTCCCTCTCCCTTGACCTGTCCGACATGGGTGGCCCTACCAGTAGCTGTGCTACTGTCGGCATAGCTCTTGGGGTCATTGGGACGCACAAGCCCCTCTACCTCGTCACGGTGGACACACAGCAGAGGGGGGTTGAAAGGTTTGTTAGATGGTTTCAGATGTATGGTTGATGGCTCAACCCCAAAGAGAGAAAGGATGCTAAGTTCCTATTTTTCCTAATGTGATCCTGCCCGTTTAATTATATTAACCTTTAATGGCTCAGTTTCTTGAGTCCATAAATAGTCTCAGAAAACCAAGGAATTTACAAGTTTTTCTCCTTAATACCCAAAATCTCCTTTTGGTGGTTACTTGCCTCTCCTCTCTTAGTTAACCTAATTTTATCCAGGGTTGTAATGATTAAACTAATTGAATATCTCCCCCGATGTGTCTCCACCTTGCCGTGGTGGGGTGGGGGGGGGGGGGGGCTTGCGTGTCCCACTGACCCCATGTGCTGTGTCGATGGATGAAAACTACATATCGGACAGCTTATGGGATAGGGGCCAGACTAAGCGAGACACAACCTACTGCTCTGACTGAGGATAGCAGTCAAAAGTTTAAATCAGGCGCACGAAGGCAGAAGTTTTTGGTCCGAACACATACTATAAGGCTCTCTGTCGAGGGTTGTGGCTGAACGCCTCTAAGCCATAAACCCTCGGATGTATGAGTCTGGTCGATACCCACCTACCGACAAATGGAGGTTAGATTCTGAGCACGCTACATGCCCAGTCCAGATACTTGTCCGAAGGCTCTCAGCTGGGGGATATGAGGGATCCCTGGATGAGAGGGCCTGGCCGTTTCTCGCTCACTTCTGCACGGAGGTAAGGTGCTGAGCCGGCAGCACATGCAGCCTACCTCGTGAGCGAGTACAATAAAAAGTAGAAGAGCCCCAGTCAGAATGGTTACGAAAACTGTCTGTATCTAACTCGTAGAGTCTAGTCAAAGGTGGAAAAACGTCTCAATAACACACGAAATGGAACGCACGGCTAGCGAATCCATTGCGTGGCCCGAAGTCCAAAGTGAAAGCTTACCTAGTGGATATCGCCCGCAGACTGACCGTTCCTGGTGTGTGCTTGAGCGACCAGTGGCAAGCGAAATGCCCAACACATGGAAGTGAGGAATTAAAGCAGCCATGAGCAGGACGTGGCAAATCCTCGGGTGAGCCCAGTCTCAGAGCAATATGTGCCGGCCCTGCAATTATGGAAGCCTCCTTGGATAGCAGGGGAATGTCCATGGTCTGCCCCTGCCTTCCCTTGTAGGTTTTACCGTGATGTCGTTGACAGTTCTACTTTGACCAGCTGAGATGTGGGCGATACCACAGCACAAACAGTCTAACGTCTCTCGAAACCCCGGGAAGGATAACCCGCAAAAATGCAGCTGAAGTCGGATGTGCTGGCCTACGGGTGCAAATAAAACAGGCACAACGCAAAAAACGTCCGAGTGAAATTTCTTTCGTACTAGGAACAGCTCTGACTACCTAGTTTCCGAATGCCGCTCTTGTTCGAAACAACTCTGACTAGGTAGTTTTCCGAATGTCCGTCGTGCCTGGAACAGCTCTGATGTACACAAAGACAAGCACATGTCCGAACCGAAAACTCGCTGAGTGGATACCATCTGCAGGCCGGTCTGGTTTGTGTGGGAACGGCCCGTGGTGAACGAAATGCCCAATATATTGAAGTGAGGATTTAAAGCAGCCACGAGCAGGACGTGACGATTCCCTCGGTGAGCCCAGCACCAGGGCGCTATTTGTCGGCCCTGCAACTATGGAAGCCACCTTGGATGGCGGAAAATGCTATGGACTGTCCCTGCCTTCCCTTGACGGATGACCGAAGTCCTCGACTGTTCCAACTTGACCAGCTGGGATGTGGACGGTACCACAAAAGTGAGAGTCTCCCAGGAATGCTAACCTGGTCAAAACAGCATGCTAAAAGTCGGATGTGTTGGCCTGAGGGTTTCGACCCAAGGGTGCCTAACAAGACACACCGCAATCACATCTGAAAAAACACTCAAAGCAAAGAACGCAAAGAAGAAGAAACTAATTGAATATGACAAGAAAAAAATACACTCACGAGAGGAAATGACCTCCTTTTTCCCATCATTTATTAACTATACAGTTAATAATGAACAGTAATGTTTTTGACACAATCAATTCAAATATATAAAATACATACATGAAAAAAAAAAACAGAAGTTCATTTACATCAAGATATTTACACTTAATTATATTTTCAGCCGTGACGCCCCTCCTCACATAGAATTAAGACTACAGGTAATTTCGCAGGTAATTTTCCAGCAGATCCTCTGTGCTAGTAAATTTGAAACAGAAAAATCGGTCTGCCTTCCCTTGTCTTGACTTGTGGGTTATGGATTCCTTCTCCAAGCAGTCTCTGTGATATATTAAGCTTCTGGGTTATGATTCCTGCTCCATGCCATCACTGTGATATATTAAGCTTGTGGGTTATGGATTCCTGCTCCAAGCAGTCACTGTGATATATTAAGCTTCAGTGTGTTGTTCTTCCCCGGTTTGTAGAATATTTTAGTTGGCTCTAGATGTTTCCATTTTTGACAGGTAAATTATGCTAAATAAATTTTACCTCTCCTATAAGGAAAATGGAACTTTTGCAGGTGGATAGATTTCTACCCCACTCTCTCACAGAACATTTAGCAAAGTTTATCAACAAAGTCAGGTCTGGATCTAAATGGTTATAGCCACTACCTGAAATTGCAGCATCAATCATAAATCTAATGATACCATCAATATGAACATCAGAAATTAAATGCTGTAAACTCCTAAGAACACAACAAAAGAAATCAATAAAATAAAGCTTATTCCTAGAGAAAAATAAACATAGGAGAAAGATAGTCTTGGTGTTCTCAATTAGCTATCACAAACATAATTGTTTGCTCTCCATCCAATCTTCCATTATAAGGTGTTCAAGGTTTAGACTAGCAGATGTGCAGTTTCATCTTCACCTACGCCTGTCATCAGGGTCTCCAGGTTGAGTGCTACCTTGATTTATTTGGAATTTGACAACTATGTTCCCCATCCTCTTCTGTACCTAGTTATTTTCTGTATATCTTCTTCCATTAAAGAAAATGGGTGTCATACATTAAGGTGGTTTTAAAATCATTCCCCATTGCAGTAAGTAGTTGCATATAAACAATATAAGTACAACAAGGTATCCATTTTGGTATAGTATTCACGTGAATTCTTTTCTAATCAAAAGTTTCAAGGCGAGTATATTCCCTCCTTTTCACCGTGTCTGTAATATGCTTGCACTTCATTTATCATCATCATCATCATCATCATCATCATCATCATCATCATCATCATCATCATCATCATCATCATCATCATCATCATCATCATCATCATCATCATCATCATCATCATCATCATCATCATCATCATCATCATCATCATCATCATCATCATCATCATCATCATCATTGTTATTACAATCATCATCATCATCATCATCATTCTCATCCTTATCATTATATCGTTATCATCATCATCATTACAATCATCATCTTCATTACAATCATCATCAACATTATTGTTATTACAATCATCATCTCATTAGCACTACACTCATCAGGACACTAGCCCACATATTGTAACATGAGTGATCTATAATACAAAGTGGGGTCTTGCTTAAGACACAAAACCAGATGCTTGTAGTATGTGTGATATGTAATATGGGTTGTGTCGTGCTTAGGGCACAAAACCAGATGATGGTGCCATGAGTGATATTTAATACAAAGTGGTGTCATGCGGCGGAGTGCACTAAATTATTAGGTAGTGTATGGGCTATGCCGAACATATTCTCTGCTGATAGACAGGACATTACACATCAAAGTTGCCTTCTATCATGAGACTGATTGCCAGCTTATACTCCTTCTCAGCATGTTACTTCATCTCACTCATTTTCCTCATTCAACAGACATAATATTCACATGTGCATGGATGATAATTTTATTCATTCATCAGAAATCATTCTGATAATTGCATGTAAGATAAGTAATTATACTTATGTGATTTCCCAATGATAACTTTAAATGTTAACACCGTCGACATCACAATGAAATCTCAATCATCTCCCCATCATTCATAAGACACAATCATATCCGTATGGATGACAGTTAGTCACACTGATGTGGTTCACAAATGATACATTCCCATCTGTTTAACAATAATGAAATCACACCTGACTCACCACAGGCATGCTCTCTTCAATGACATAAACTTATGTGATCATTAGGCATACTTATGAGATTCACATAGGATGATTCCCCCTGTTTAGCAATAATGAAATTACACATGGATCCTCACATGCTCTCATAAAATACATATATTTATGTGATATACCCAATCCGCATTCATTCATCATGCATCATAACCACACTTGCATGGCGGTTGATTAGGTATTATTATGTTCCTCACAAATGATAAATTCACATGTTTAACAACAGTGAAAATACCTTTGAATCACCACATAAAATTATGATACATATAGAAATCTATTTACATCTCATGTGCTCATGTACTTTTCTGTTACAATATTACACTAATTTCTCTTACCAGTGTTGGCACATGTAAAATAATTTCTTTTTATTGAACTAAGTATTCTTAGCTTCCTAAATCTTAAGTTAATCACTTCTAAATCACTGCTGATTGAGTTTAACTACTTAAGAAATAAAATTACATCTTAGGTCTAATGCTTACACATTAAATAAGTTGTTTTACTGGGAGAAACAGAAACTCACTGTGGTTTATCCTAATGTACAGTTTATCCATGATTATGATAACTGAATATAATATTTAGTTTCTACTTAATTAATTTCTTAAGGACTAATCACGTGGTTTACAACACATTGACTTACCAACTCTTCTCGGAAAGCAGGCTCACAGACTACACTAATCTAAAACATTATTGTTTTTACCTTCATTTTAGTTGCATGGCTTCACGATACGTCGACAACAGGTTTCAAGATCTGCTTTGGATTCGTTTTCCCAAAATGCGATGTCTTTTTTGGCTGAGGCTGTCCTCCTCTTAGTAATCAAACTACGTTAATTTTAGTATTCGATTGGGAGGGTGCTCTCACTCCATCAACTATCTCAAATCTTTTCTGTCCCGTGCGTGGTTGATGTAAACAGGCCGTGTTCCGGTCGTTTGTCTTTTTATGTAGCTTCCCCCCCCCCCCTCCAGGTTTTTGGCTATCACGTCGAACATGAGACTGTTCTTGTAAAATTTGGATTTTAGAAGTGTGGAACAAACCAGCACTGGTGCGGTGGTAGTCTTGAAATGGTATTGCGGAAAATATTCACAGCGACGTTGACGGCTTGTGAAAAAATATATCACAGATGGTTGGTTTGTTAGATGGTTGGTTGAAAGGTTTGTTAGATGGTTGGTTGAAAGGTTTGTTAGATGATTGATTGCAAGTTTTTTTTTAGATGGTTGGTTGAAAGGTTTGTTAGATGGTTGGATGGTAGGCAAGTATGAAGGTATATAATGTGGTTTGGTTAGACTGACAGGCCCGTTTGTAGAAGGGTCGATCAGTAGGCATTTAGGCAGGGAGGTATTTTAGCAGAAGGTAAGATAGTTAGGTAGGTAGGTATGTAGATAGGTAGGTAGGCATTTAGGCAAACAGGTAGATAGGTAGACAGGCTGGTAGGTAGGTGAGTAGATATATAGATAGGTATGTAGATATGTAAGTAGGTAGGTAGGTAGAAAGACCTGCAGGTAATAGATAGGAAGGTAGGTAGGCATGTAGATAGGTAGGTAGGTATTCAGACAGTGCCAAAGAGCAAGTGCGACATAATGACGTAAACTAGATAGAGTAAGGTATCCTAGAACAGAAACGCTAGTAAAGGCAAGGAAATGACGTGACAACACAGAATCGTCACAGGAGAATGACAATAGAAACAACAGACAAACTTGGGACGTTCTCAAAGACGGGAGCTTATGTGATTCGGTCGGCTTAATATTAACTTCATATCGAATTGGTGATTGAAATATGCCTGGATATGGAAGAGATGATCAAGGAGGACAACGGTCATAGAAGTATTAACAAAGGCACAGGCGAACACAGAAACGGTAGGTCTGAAACAGCAGGAAGAACTTAGAAGATGGAAAGTAGGACGAGTAATGACAGTCAATATTCGATGGCCAGTAGCGTATGAGCGATTATATGTATGTATACTAAGGATACTTTGCCCCCTGGCCATAACAGGATCAGTATCAGTATGTAATTATTTATTATTATCATTCTTCTCATTATGATTACAGTAGGCCTGCGCTGTGATAATAAACGGCGTAATAACTGACAACGTTCTTCAGTGTGGACTCCGTCATTATTTAGTTCGTTGGCTCTGAAACTGCCAATTGCGTTTGAGCCGTAGTTTATTCTGAGTTGAAATGTTTAAATTATGATGAACCCCCCGGATATCGCTTGGCAGGCAGGCTGGCTGGTATGTATGTAGGTATGTATGTAGGCATGTAGGTAGGTAGATAGGTAAGTAGGTAGGCAGGAAGGTAAGTAGATAGGTAGGTAGGTAGGCATTTAGATATGTAGGAAAGGCATTTAGGCAGGCAGGCAAGTATTTAAGCATTCACGCAGGCATTCGGGCAGCAGACAGAAAGGTAGGTAGGTAGGTAGATAGGTAGGTATGTAGGCAGGTAGGTATGAAAGTAGACAAATAGATAGGTAGGTATGTAGATAGGTTAGTAGGTATGTTGGTAGGTAGGTAGATAGGTGGGGAGATAGGTAGGCAGGCAGGCAGGCAGGTAGGTAGGTAGGTAGGTAGGCAACCGAGCAGTTAGAATTCTCTGGAACTGCAATCTTATCACAAATAGTGTTTGCTCGCTGACTTCCCCTAATATCATCAATAACAGAAAGGGAGATAATTGGTCCCTGCGAACAGATCTAATCAGGTGTGAACTGCATGTGGCATAATCGCAGGACAAATCTTAAAGGCGACATTGTTACCTGGTGCACGGGTCCTAACTATCGCAGGGTGTGGGGGGGGGGAGTATTCTCGGGACTACAACAAACGCTTGGGCCTGACAGTTTTACAGTATCTTTATACTGGTTTTCTCTTGCAAGGGGAGACAATTGGTATATCGCCTCCTTTTCGTCTCGCCCCCTGTTTTTCCCCTAACAAAAACTCTAACAGAACAGACAATACTGGATTAGTTGAGTCTCCCGGATTGTGAAAACATGTGATAGGAAAGTATATCGGTTGTTAAATATACAACTTTCCGTTTTTATAGTTGACGTTTCTGTGAGTTACGACTCTTGAGGTTATATATTTCAAATAAATAGCAATTAAGGCACTTGTGGGTTGCCATGTCTGTGACAAGTTCTTGTATAGCCGCTTGTGACTGCAATACGTTGACTTCGTTATTCTGTTTCTTGTTTATGATAGTTGTGTAAACTGCATTTGCAGCTAGTACAACAGGGGACTTACGATCTATTTGTACAAACTCCACAGTGGACCAAGTACAACAGGGGGTTCTGACCAATTGGAGCGAGCACAATAGGAGGCTTATAGTCTATTGGTGCAAACTCCACCGGAGATCTAGTACAACCGGTGGTTTATGCTCCCTTGGTATAAACGCCACCGTGAAGCCATCACAATAGGAGGCTTGTGATGTGTGGTATAAACTCCACAAGGGAGCAATCACAATAGAAGGCTTCTGTTATATAGTACAAGCGCCACCGTGTAGTGGAGCAAGGCAAACAGAAGGCTTCTTATGTACAATACAAACTCCACCGTGGATATAGCCCAAAGGAGGCTTCTGAAGTACTACTTCCACAGTGGAATTTATACATCTGAGCTCTTCACTATTTATGTGCCAGAGTTTTGTTACTAACACTTTTAGAGTTCACGCTTTAAAAAAAAAATCAAAAATCAGCTTTTTCATTTTTACAAGCTCGTTTTCAGAAGTAAATTTTGGATCATGATTGGCAGCAATAATACCAAGTTGATTGCTTCATACCAGTATTTAATTGATAATTCCACCACACGCCTGCACACAGGTTAGCAGGTTACTTTAATATCTGCTCCTTCCCTTTCACTTCCCAATTCGTGTCTACTTTGCTGGCTAAATATGTCCACATTTTTTGGTCACGTTATAAGAAGAAATAAATTATAGAACTAGGTGACACCTGGCAAGATTGAGAGGAAAATAACAAGGTGAAGACAGAGAAGTAAATATCAGGATGGTTTGACCACGTGGCATGGTTGAGACAAGAACGCGGAGGTGACCCACAACTCCGGTGATCAGGCGAGATGGCGAAACATAACCGCTGACGCTTAACGGCACGACACATGTTGATGATGAAATGTGTATAGGATATTCTTGATGTGTGGATTTAAAAAGGAAAATGTAGATCAGCATAGCCGAATGGATAAGAACGCATGTTCTTAAACATCCGGTGCGCTGATGCCGAGGTAAGCGTTTCAACCCTACACCGGACAGTTGGACTAACATGTTGACCTATCGTCCTTGACTTGGGGACTAAATTACAAATACCTCTAAAGTCGGAGTGAGTTCACCTTATGGCGAGGGTCACTGTTAATAGGGAAAGCTAACCCACACGCAGACATCAGACCAGCACTACTAGAAATAGTGAGTATGGACTACGTTTGAGTTCAAAGCGAGCGAGCGCATTATCTTCGTTTTTCCCCCTATGAGATTTCAGAGCTAAGTGTTCCGACCTCCCATCAAGTGTGGGTAGTTTATCTTGCATCTGATTTCAAGTGTGGGGCAAGAGGGCAATGTCCCCAACGAAGTCCACATGGTCAGTCTGCTCTCTCAGAGTTCATTGAATGATATTTCTAGCGGTAGCTATTGTTGTCTTTATGAGCCAGTCTATAGTTAATCAGAATAGTCAGTCAGGTCACTACAGTATGACAGTAGACGGTGCTACCTGCTTTCTGTTAGCGCCGAATGATGGCTCTTAGCCAGATATGACTGAGCTACAGTATGACAGTAGACGGTACTACCTGCTTTCTGTTAGCGCCGAATGATGGGCGGCGATCATCAAACCCGACACCCCACATTGTGCCCACGGTTTCGGGAGGAGGAGCGCATTTAGGAGGGGGTAAGCTCTACCGTAGTACGAGGAAAAACTAAATGTTATGGCAGGGCAGACAAGGCCCTAAACCTTGATCGGCAGCTGGTCTAGGTTTAAAGCTCCAATAGGCGGACAATTAGAATATTGCTTTGTTGATCCGGGAGCTTCTGTAGCTTGTCTTGTTCCAGACGTATTGGTGTTACCTGTCCTCTGGAGTAAACTAGGCAGACCGAGAGAGGGATCATGCTGCATGGGCTACACATGGTCTCTGGAGTCAACTAGACAGGCCGAGAGAGGGATCATGCTGCATGGGCTACACATGGTCTCTGGAGTCAACTAGACAGGCCGAGAGAGGGATCATGCTGCATGGGCTACACATGGTCTCTGGAGTCAACTAGACAGGCCGAGAGAGGGATCATGCTGCATGGGCTACACATGGTCTCTGGAGTCAACTAGACAGGCCGAGAGAGGGATCATGCTGCATGGGCTACACATGGTCTCTGAAGTCAACTAGACAGGCCGAGAGAGGGATCATGCTGCATGGGCTACACATGGTCTCTGGAGTCAACTAGACAGGCCGAGAGAGGGATCATGCTGCATGGGCTACACATGGTCTCTGGAGTAAACTAGACAGGCAGAGAGAGGGATCATGCTGCATGGGCAACACATGGTCTCTGGAGTCAACTAGACAGGCCGAGAGAGGGATCATGCTGCATGGGCTACACATGGCCTCTGGAGTCAACTAGACAGGCCGAGAGAGGGATCATGCTGCATGGGCAACGCATGGTCTCTGGAGTCAACTAGACAGGCCGAGAGAGGGATCATGCTGCATGGGCTACACATGGTCTCTGGAGTCAACTAGACAGGCAGAGAGAGGGATCATGCTGCATGGGCTACACATGGTCTCTGGAGTCAACTAGACAGGCAGAGAGAGGGATCATGCTGCATGGGCAACGCATGGTCTCTGGAGTCAACTAGACAGGCCGAGAGAGGGATCATGCTGCATGGGCTACACATGGCCTCTGGAGTCAACTAGACAGGCCGAGAGAGGGATCATGCTGCATGGGCTACACATGGTCTCCACAATTCAGCCCAGGCTTTGTGCTATGGAAAAGTTGTTATGTTTTTGTTTTTTTTGAAGCACAATAACTATTGCCTTGTCAAGACAGCAAACTATAAGTACAGTTTATAAGAACAATACAGGCGACAAAGCATCGTCTCCTTATATAAACATGCATCTCTTAAGTTTCCATCATGAAGAACTCCATATTTCATGTCTTTATATGCTGCCTTATTAAAGTAGTTGGTAGTCGTACTATTCCAATTTTGTCGTCCCATAATCGCTCCGCTCCTGTCCCAGCGAAAACCACATAAATTAAACATCGTTGACCTACGTGTACTCGTGAAGGAAACAAGCTCGTCTTAACATGAAAATGCAGTTCATTGTCTGAGGAGACAGCCATGCAAGCAAAACCCCTGCAACTGCATACGCATTATCGCATAAAGCCAGTGGCTGAAGCGTCTGCAGATAACCATCCGCCAATTGTGTGTAATTTACACTTTACAGCACGCAAACGTGGGCACAAACAAATGCTACGAACGAAATCCACAGCTCAAAGTATCACTTTAAGTTTAAGCACTCAGCTCAGTAGCTGGACGACGAAACCGGGTTTTACATTTCCAAGTTGGAGAAAGTACTAGGAAAACCGTACCAGGATACAAACCAGCTCTTATCGACCCCGCCATATTGGTCAGGTAGTTCAAATTGTTATCAAGGCATCAGTTTTCCGCGACATCCTATAATGCCTCATCAATTTTTATAGGGATTTCATATTAGTATTGCCAAGAAGTTAGTTGCGTATCCTTTACATGACGTCGCAGTCATCCCCAGAATTTTTGGCTGTTTGTGATTTTTTTTTTTTTTTTTTTTTTTTTTGGGGGGGGGGGGGGTTTCATTTACGTTAAGAAGTTCACAAATACCATTATATGAAAACCAACGCAAGCGGCCTGCTGCCAAATCGTCTACAGCGGTGTTTTGAACGCGGTATGCGGGATGGCAAAATTGCTTCCTAACGCCTTCGCCACAGAGCTGCCATGGGCCGTTTCATAGTCCAGAAATCCAAGATACAGTGGCCAGATTAGATCAATGTTATGCTCTAATATTATGCTCAGTGTGGCTATCTGGTCAATGCAAGACCTGTTCGGTCGAAAGTCTGCCTGTTCATCCATTAGTTTCTTATCAATGACACCTCTCAATCTCTCCAGATTGATCCTGCTCAATATTTGTCAGGAACTGGCAATAAGTTGCGCTACCTCAACTCCCACACTGGTACTACTTCTGTCTTATACAGCTACCGTGTTTACTCAAAGTGCAGGCAAATTGCCATAAAACAAACATTCGAACAGCTAAGATCATAAAATACGCCGCTTGTTGGAACAATGACAAGAATTTAAATACCTCATTCTGACTGTACAACATTCACAGTTTATGACTTTATTTTAGCGTTGCAAAAAGGTGGATTATTTATGTTCTCAATGATAAGAAACGATGTGTCTCTCGGCGACTTACACACACCATTTCGTTGTGTGTCGAGGAATTCTGTGAGTATGACGTAGAATGGTTCTGGACGCAAAGAATTATACAAGTTGGAAGTTCCAAATCTTTGCGGAAATAACGTACCTGGATTTAGATCTATTGTTTTTATAAATATACAAGATCAGAAGGGGACTTTACACTCAAGGATTTTTTTTTTATGTTGCATATCCCTTACAGGACGTTTCAGTCAAAACCAGCATCTTTCAGCTGCTGTTGATGTACTAGGCAATATTACGCTCAGTAGTTTGCCATTGCTTTTTGAGCGACCGGCTCACATACCCCAGTAAGTAACTAACGAGGCGCGATCCGTTACCGAATCTCGCGCAGCTGCGTTACTGATGAGAATATACGGGATTACGGAGAACGACGTTAAATCCCTACGCTAGGGAGACGGCCACTCAAGGGTAAAAGGGGATTAACTTGGGTTTGCCTGGGTTTTCTGTGCAATACAGGGGTAAAAGATCCAAAACAAAACATATAAATTAAAAAAGCAAAACTGTACTCTAGCCTTCGATGCAGAATAGGACTGTGGTACAGACAATATTACTGGAAGTACCAAAGTAGAACTATAGAGACTGATGAAGAAGAACGGACATATCTTGTCGTCATGAGTAGAAGAGGGATAGATCAGAAATAAACAAAGTTGCATAATCATGTTTAATTTCTTTTAAATGGCAGGAGTTTGCGTTCAATCCCAACCATAGGTTGATTTTCTGGCCAATTTGTTCAGTGGTTTACCACTCCATTCTGAACGAGAAGACAACGTTGAAATCCAAACTGACGTGTGTAGGAAACGATCCCGCTAACTTTTCATCAGCGTACCGGAAGTTAAATAGCTCGAGCGCGCTTACCCTTTTGTCCACGCCGAAGTCTTCAGACATATTTAATATCTCAGTTAATGCAAATTTACATTCACTGTACCACAAATGTGTTGGAGAGTCGGGAACAGGAAATCTAACCACAAAGGGAGATAACAACTGGCAGTGATTGTCTCCACCTGCATGGATGTTTATTTGATGAGGACAAAATGTCGAATGGATTTCTCGCGTGTTTCAAGACGATAGGTTGTGTCGAATTCTGCTTCTGTCTGCTTGTGTGTTTATTGCTAATTTCTGCAAACAGAGGTAAGTTCTCTTTTTATAATTCAATGTGCATTTTCCTGTGTGCTTTATAACCCGGCCAACCAATTTTATTGCCTGCCTGCCAGCCTTGCGCCAACCTGGCTAAATATCTATCCATACACCTACCTATTTATATACCTACCTATTTATATACCTACCTATCCATATATTTATCTCTCCAATTATTTAGGCACATCTATATGTTAGTACTCTAATAGCTTTCTATCTGTCTGCCTAGATACATCCTTAGTTACCCACCTACTTGCCTGTCTGTCTATCCATAAATGCATCCATGTATCCATCCACACGCCCATCCGCCTCTCTGCCTGTCTGACTGCCTGCCTGTCCGTCCGTCCATCCATCCGTCTGTCTGTCTGTCTGTCTGTCTATCTGTCTGTCTGTCTGTCTGTCTGTCTGTCTGTCTGTCTGTCTGTCTGCCCGACTGTTTATATGCATCCATCCATCCATTAGTCGCTGAACTCTGGTGAATGTATTTCCTGTGAACCTTTCCTGAATGTAGTTACAATTACCCTGGCTGAATAACATCATCAAACCAACATCAACAATTAACACTACTACTGACATCAACAATATTACCACCACAACACCACGAATAACAACAACCTTAATATCAATAGTTACATTAACATCAAAAGCATCTGTACCACCAACAACAATAACAGTAACACCAATAACAAAAACAATACCTCCAGCAACAATAGCATCAACAATATCACCAATAACATCAAAGATATCATCAGTGATATTTACAATAACATTAATAACAAGAACATTAATAATACCATCAACAATAACATTAGTAACTATAACATTAATTTAGGGTGTATTTTTAAAGACTGTGCAGTGTTTAAAAATATTGCTGGTCCATGTTATGTATTCACCCTCTGTAAAGTTCATGCAACATTATAGGTAATATAAAACTTGGACCATTAATATTTTCAAACACTGCACATTCGTTAAATATACACCCTGTAATAATATCAAAAATAACATTAATAATAACATCAACAATAACATTAATAGCAACAAAGATAACATTAGTATCAATAACATTAATAATAACACCAACCATAACATTACTAACAAAAACATTAATAATAATGTCAACAATAACATTAGTAACAATTACATTAACAATAATATCAACCATAACATTAGTAACAAAAAAATTCCTCATAATATCAACAATAACATTAGTGGCAATTACATTAATAATAATATCAATAATTATAACTACATTAGTAACAAAAACATTAATAATTAGCTCGTCAGTAGTGCATATCCCTGACTGGATACGAAAACAGTCCCGGATCACGCGTGTGAAGCGGGTGTGTAACCACGCAGCACACACTGGACACACCAAATTATCACAACAGAATATGACAACGCTACCCATCACTGGCAAGGAACACCAGGCCTCCTAAATGATTATTCTGTTGAGTATTCTGTTGTGATAATTTGGTGTGTCCAGTGTGTGCTGCGTGGTTACACACCCGCTTCACACGCGTGATCCGGGACTGTTTCCGTATCCAGTCAGGGATATGCACTACTGACGAGCTCAAACGAGGGCGAAACTCGAGTATAGTGCTTCCATATTGACGTGGATAGGCCTTAGGTTCATACCAGAATGCGATCGGCGTTGCCAGTAGTGGGTTGTGCTCAATATTTAAATTTCAAATCCCGAAACAAACACATAATCAATTGATTATTGCTCACTGGATTTAGGAGGCCTGGTGTTAAGATGGCAAGGTGACAATCAGTCAATATCAACAATAACATTAGCAACAATAACATTCATAAAAATAATATTAACAAAACAATTAATAATAACATCAACAATAACATTAATAATACTAACAGTAACACTAGTAACAATAATTTTGATAATAATAACATTAATAATAATATCAACAATAACATTAATAATACCGTCAACATTAGCATTACTAACACCAACAATACCATTAGTAATAGTAACAATAACATCAATAACACCAGCAATCAATACCATTAATAACATAAATAATAATCTCAATAACATCAATATTAACATTAAGAACATTAGCAATATTATTAATAAATTAAATAACAAATAACAATAACAGCCACAATAACATCAATCACACCAACAATAACATTAATAACACAAAAAACAGCAACATCAATAACATTAACAATATTGTTGATGACACCATTAATAACTTTAACATCAACAAAAGCAGATAACAACATTACTATCAATAACACTAATAATAACTTCGATAACACCAACAATGGCAAAGATAACACCAAAATAACATCTATAACAGCAACATTTTTTTTTTTTTGGCACCTTTCCGTCTTGACAGACGATAGTTTGGTACATTGTGCTTCAAAAAGGCTTAATAACTGTCATATGGCAATAACTACGATCCATGGCGGTGGCGAGTGTGGCTGGTAAGGCCAATTCTTGCTGCAAATGTTTGCCCACAGTAGGTGCATGTGAAAACATGGTCATTTCCACCATTTTACACCATCTTACGTCTCTCACGCTCTGTGTGTGCTTTATCTGCAATCATTTTCTCCTTTGTCTTTATTCCATTTCTGATAGTTGCCCTCCATGCAACACGTTCAGCGGCGACATGCTCCCATTGTGCATTATCAATGCCTGTATCAATCATGTCCCGCTTACACACATCTTTGTATCGTAGTAGAGGCCGACCCTGAGATCTCTTACCCATCTGTAATTCACCAAAAAAGATGTCCTTTGGTATTCTACCATCATCCATCCTCCTAACGTGTCCTATCCATCTAAGTCTACGAAGACTGAGCATGGAATACACCGTCACACAACCTGATCTTTCCAATACTTCAGTATTTGTGATTTTGTCTTGCCACTTAATACCAAGTATTCTTCGCAGACACCGCATATGAAAGCTGTTTAAACGTTTCTCTTGGCGTGAGTAAGTTGTCCAGGTTTTACTGCCATAAAGAAGAGTACTAAGGACACAGGCTTGGTAGACGAGGACTTTTGTTTTGGCAGTAAGCTTCCTGTTCTCCCAGACTCTTTTTGCTAACATGTTCATTGTTGTTGCTGCCTTGCCAATCCTGATGTTGATTTCCTGATCAAGGGATAATTTGCTATTTACCTCTGATCCTAGATATGTAAAATGGTCTACTATCTCCAGTTCGGCGTCGTCAATAAAGATTGATGGTACACTTTGTGCACCTTGTGACATAATCTGTGTCTTCTTTTTGTTAATTGTTAAACCAAATTCAGAACAAGCATTGGAGAATGCAGATAGTAGATGTTGTAATTCTACCTCAGAGTGGGTCGTAATCGCAGCATCATCCGCAAAAAGCAACTCTCTGATTAGTACCCTGCTAATTTTGGTCTTGGCCTTCAATCTCTGAGCATTATAGAGGCCACCATCTGAGCGTGAGTGAATGTATATACCGTCATCCTGATCACGAAAGGCATATTTCAGTAGAAGTGAAAAGTATATCCCAAAGAGGGTGGGGGCTTGTACACAACCTTGCTTAACTCCACTCTTTATTTCAAACTCTTCTGAAGTGAGCCATCAAACTTGATTATACCCTTCATGCCTGTGTGGAACGATTCCACAATGGACAGAAGAGTTGGTGGACAGCCAATCTTCTTTAGTGCTTTGAACAGACCCTCACGACTGACCAAATCGAATGCCTTTGTGAGGTCGATGAAGGCAATAAACAGTGGCTGATTTTGTTCCCGGCATTTTTCTTGCATTTTTCTAACAGCAACAATAACATCTATATCAGCAACAATAACATCTATACCAGCAACAATAACATCTATAACACTGATAATAACATCGATAACACCAAATATACATATCTAACAACAATAATAACATCAATAGCATCAATAATAATATGCCGGTCTCTCTGGCCGAGGGGTTACACCACTTTATCCGTAATCCCGTTTAACACGTAGAGTCTCGTAGCGAGCGAGAACTGGGAGTGGTTCTACCCCCGCTGGTGACTTGCGAGATAACTGAGCCGGCCGCTCAGAAAGCAATGGCAAACTACTGAGCGTAATCTTGCCAAGAAATCAACAGACAGCTGAAAGATGCTGCAGTTGACAGCGATGTCCTGTAAAGGATATGCGAAAAAAAATAACATCAATAATAACATCAACAACAGCAACAATAACATCTATAACACCAACAGTAGCATCAATGACACCAACAATAACATCAATGAGACCCGCGTTAAGTTGATGACATGGTTTAAGTCTCTGATATTGAAACGCAGTTACAAGAAATGATATTTATAACTGGAAAAGAAAGTCAAAACAAAGGACTTGGGATATCAGAAAAACGGAAGTAACGGATATTACAAAGATAAATTGTATACCCAACTACAACATCAAAGTGAAAGGTACCATTCGGAAACAAATCAATGTATTTAAGTATTTGGGTACTTTACAGAGGTAATGACTATAACTACAGAAAAAGGAAAACAATTGACCTAAACGAGCATCCAATGACACAAGAAAAGAGTTTTAAGTACCTAGGAAGTATAATATCATCAAATGGTAAATCAGAAGACGAGATCGAAAATGGATGCAATAAGGCAAACCAACTCATTGGACAAATGGCACCAATACTAAAGAATAAACATGTATCAATAGTTACTAAGAAATCACTTTACAACACAATCTTCCTACGAACTCTATGCTACCAATGCCAAACCTGGACAATGACTGAAAAAGAGAAAACAAAAATAACAAGAAGAGAAATGAGATTATTGAGAGGAATACGTAATGTATTCGCATGTATAATGTATGTATAAAATGTCCATGGGAATATCGATACAAGTATAATGTATGTATAATGTATACGCATCGTATAGCCTACGATGGGTGACGTTGTAATATTCTGTTGTGATAATTTGGCCGTGTCCAGCGTGTGCCGCGTGGTCTAGTGGTTACACACCCGCTTCACACGCCAGTGATCCGGGGTTTGTTTCCGGGTCCGGTCAAGGATATGCACTACTGACGAGCTCAAAAGAGAGCGAAACTCGAGTATAGTGCTTCCATATTGACGTGGATAGGCTTTAGGTTCATACCAGAATACGATCAGCGTTGCCAGTAGTGGGTTGTGCTCAATATTTAAATCTCAAATCCCGAAACAACCAAATAAATCAATACGTAATGTATCAAGAAGAGATAAGATCAGAAGTGAAACAATGAAAAAAAAAATCAGGACTAAAGTGGGGGTTATAGCAGCGCTAGATTTTATTAGAAGACAGCAAGTCAAATGGTTCGGCCATGCAACTAGGTTCCCAACTAACAGTATACAACAACAAGCAATGATGTACAGACGAGAGGGAAGCAGAGGAAGAGGCCGACCATGTAAACGATGGACGGAGGGAATAGCACAGTCCATGGGAATATCGATATATGAAGCCCATAAGCGGGCACTCTCCCGCTGTTTATACTTCACCTCGTCACCGCAAGGTACAAGAGGAACATGATGAGATGAGATGAGATGAGATGAGATGAGAACTTTAATAACAGTCGATGGAAGATAGACAGTCGAAGATGTATTAATGAAGTTAAATGTCAAATGTCCCAAGTAAAGTCAGGACTTTACCAAATGGAGAATATTCTTTGCCATTTATCTTTGTCAATGTAGGTAAGGAAAATAGTTCTTCACCATTATATTGAGTTACACCTGATGTAGGCAGGCGAATCATGGACAATTAGTACACAAGTGAGAGATTGTGTGGAAGCTTGCGGAGATGTGGTTTTATACAAGAATGATGAGAAAACAGTGGACGGATAGAAAGAGCAATGAAAATATCTGAGTGGAAGTTATTAACTGACACAGAGAACTGGTTACTGGCATCACATGAAGACAGCCCACATTCTTTAAGCTTTCATGAAAAGGGGGATAGCTGGAGTAATGTCGTCACAGCGGGAAAGATGGATGGGCGGAGAGGCGAGGAGTTGTAATAACTAAGGCAGTAGATCAATCAATCAATTAATCAGGTGCCGTCTCCGCAATGAAGGTTGGCTGCAATGGATCTCCAACACTGTCTGTCTCTTGCCTTGACTGTACATTCTGTCAGGCTGATGTTCGTTTATCTCTTGATGTTATCATCCCACTTGTATCGTCGTCTACCTCTTGCTCGCTTGCCCTCAACCTTGCCTTCCAGTAAGGTTTTTATAAGAGTATCATGTTTTTTAACGTGGCCAAAATATTTCACTTGTCTCCTTTTTATTTTTTTCATCAACTCTCTCTTCATTCCCAGTTTTTCTAGGACCTCTGCATTTGATTGTTTTTGTTTCCATAAAATACGACCTATTCGTCTGTATATCCACATCTGCAGGGCTTCTATGCGACATTAAGACAGTAGATGCTGGACAGTAATTGATATCATGGGATGGAGGAACATGACAGGCAGCACAATAGACAGAAGATAGTGGTCTGTGGTTTGGTGGCGCCATCACATTCTGTAGGCCTGAGAGCAAGGAAGAAATAAGTGGCCAATCTTTCACTCACTTTGGCAAGTGACGAGCATAGATACGAGACCGCGTACGATCGTGCTCATAAAATTATCCGATCAGCTCTCTGTTAATTTCGATAGCGCCACAACCATCATTTACTGATGCATATACTAAATTATTTGCCGAAATCAAATCAAACAGCAGTAAATTTTGTGCCAGGAGTAGATCGCTGACAGTAAATAGCCACACAACTGTGTTTAGGACAGGGCTTACACCATTTTGCTGTCACAGGATGTATACCACTTTGTTGTCACAGAATGTCGCAAAACGCACAAATAAAATGGGACTCTGTTCTAGCGTACAATGAAATAAAAATGTGTTTTAAATCACGAGAACACACAATAAAAACAAACACATATATATACTAGACCAGGGTCTCAAACCACGTAATCAACATGCAGGGAGAAATCGGAGAAAATTATGTCATCATCATCATCCAGTGCCTTATCGGCTGGCGTTGACGATCATGCTTCTGCACAAATTGCGATCTCTGACGGCATGAGTCAGTCCGTCTATGGTCTCCCTTCGGTGCCATGACACAGGATTGCCAAGAGTTTTCTCACGCTGTTTTCCTCAATCGCTCTTTCCACAAATCTTTCCGGTTGTCATAACATGTTCCAGATTTTGTCTTCTCATAATGTAGCCAAAAATTGACGACTGCTTCTTTCTGATGTTTGTGATAAGTTGTCTAAACTCTAAGATAAACATCAATGAAATAAGTCAGAATAAAACAAAACGTAACTGTCCGACGTTTCGGTAATCACTACCTTCCTCAAGAACTCTAGTGGCTTGACTGACGAGCTACGAGATTGTCTATAATCTGTCTTATTTTGTTAATTCCGTGTCTACCACGTGTCATATGAAAGGATGATACAGATCTATGGACTCAATAAAACAAATGAAATGTGAAATCAAGAGAATTATGAATGTACTCCGGACATCTCCACACGTACCCAGTCTCCTTCTGTAGAAGCCAGCGAAGAGTTCCCATGCTGATTGTACCAGTGCAATGAATGAATCACCGAGAAATAGACGGTAACCGTTACTTACACACGATCACAAGTAATACAATGGACGTTACGGCTAAAGCCTTCGTCAGCGCAGAAACAAATAACACCGACAGTGATTATACCAGCAGCATCCTGACTGAACGCCCTCCTGCGTCACCGACAGTGATTATACCAGTAGCATCCTGACAGAACTCCCTCCTGCCTTTTCTTATACGCATTGGCTGGCGTCTAGACCCTCTGCTTACTCCGGCTGAATCCATCTTCCCAGGCGTTGGTTCCTTGTTTGTTTTGCTGCATTTACTCCTCGTTCTAAAAGAGCACTCACTACATCAACGTTTTCATAATCTAGCTCATCTCCAAACTGTGCGGCTCCGGTCACTATATCAGCCTGTAAATTTCCTCGCACACCCGCATGCCCTGGACAGAAAATCAGTGAGATACTCTTGCTCTTCGTAGTTTCGAGCGATATATGCCAATAAAATAAGTACAAGTAGCAATGTTTGTTGCAGGAGAGCCTGGCATATGATACCACAACATCTAGTCTGAGAATGAAGGTGAAAGCAGTCACGGCGGTGTTTCGCTGGCTGGGGTCAAACAACACTTGCATGTCGTGGTTGTAACAGACTCACCAAGTAGGATGAGAAAGATACAGACAGGCATATTTCGGGCAGAGTGACAGGCATATTTCGGGCAGAGTGACAGGCTTCCGTTCAACAATCAAACATATAGAGCATGTGTTGGATTATCCCCCAGGACAGGCTGGCGTGGTGGGAAACAAGCAGTCGGACATATTGGCTGGGTATGTACAGCTGAGTGGTGTACTGGTGCATGATAGAGCAGTCGTGATCGGGGTCCTTTGGGGTCATGTGTATTGTGTGGAAGGAAACATAGATCATCACGGAGGGCAAGAATGGTGCTTTAGGGGTCACCAGAGGTTCTGGCAGACACTCAGGACACCGTAGAAAGGCCAAAAGGACACATAATCAGACTGCTACAGGTACCATTAGTATCGGGAGTCTTCACAGACTAGTGAAGATGTGGAGGAAGTTTTGGAATGTCCCGAGGGCTGTAATGTCGGTGCTTGTCTCAAATCAACTGTTTGGGGAGGTTTTCTTATTTCTAATACAGCAGTCACGGAGGTCTCTTAAAAGTTACAATGTGTCTTGTCGATACAGCCCGTGTATTACCAGGGCTCCAGGTGGGACGCGCAGAATAGTAACACCGTAGGTCTCCTGTGCATTGCCTAAAAGGCGACTACAGACGGTTGGTCAATGAGTGGATATCTCACACGGTTGAAAAATCAGCCAACATCAAACCAGCCATAAGCTCGTCTGTAAAGGAGTTGGCGTGTGTGGTTGTGGGCCTATACTCCACCAGGAGTCTCGGGGGGGGGGGAGAAAGAAAGAAAGAAAGAAAGAAAGAAAGAAAGAAAGAAAGAAAGAAAGAAAGAAAGAAAGAAAGAAAGAAAGAAAGAAAGAAAGAAAGACAGAAAGAAAGACAGAAAGAAAGATGCCCAGTATACCTTATGACGTTGGGATAAGGTACTATACTTTGACTAACATGAAATTGTTATTGAGCTTATGTCGTTTCAGCCACTGCGGTTTACTCAAAGTGTAGAGACGGACCTCTGTGTAGTTTCCAGGCGTCTGTAGGGGAATGTGAGGCGGAACCGGAGAATATGTTGATAGACTGTCCTAGAGCTTGCAGAAATCCGTGCCTGTGTGACGGTAATTGTTCCTGCCCTGCTGTGTCTGTATATGCCAGGGGTGGGCAAACTTTTTGTGCGTAGGGTCGCATTGACAAATGTAATGCTATTGGCGGGCCGCAAATATATATATATATATATATATATATATATATATATATATATATATTCCATATTGGTTACAGAAAAATATCACAATAAGTAATTATTAATTATTTATAGGTTATTAAGCAATATAAATAACTAATTATTGAAATTGTATTTTACGTATACACTTATACATTATATTTGACAATATGGACAACAACGTTTACTTATTTATTAACAAGATTTTACAACTTGTTATTATAACAAATATTCTTTATTATCTATCAATGGCTTTAATTTAGACATAAACCGACTACAGTCACTATAATTGTTGATTTCTAATGAGATGTATGTAATTGCTTGAACTTTTTGACAATATTCTTGAAATCTGGAGCAAGTTTACTTGTCGAAATGACAGCATGCAAGTTGCAGTCCGGCAATAAAGGCCTATTCTTAGATTTGTTGATCTTCAAGCAAGAGAATGCTTGTTCGCAAATGTATGTTGATCCAAACAATAATAAAAGTTTAGCTGCAAAGTTTTTCAAGTTGGGAAATGATTCTTGTGATAAAGATCCATAGAAATCCAGCAAACCATCTGACTTGAATTTCTCTTTCAGGTCATGAACTGCTTGTGAGTCAAGCAGCTCCAACTGTATGTCCTCTGTGGCTGTATCAGCTTCTGCACTAAAAGGGGAACTGAGAATATTGAACTGTGGCTCTAAGTTTTTGAAATCTTGGAATCTCCATCCAAATTCTTCAATCAATGCTTTGTACTTTTCATCAGAAATGGTTTCTTGTTTCAGCAAAGGGAAGTGGCAAAATCTTTTTTCACTTGCTTGTCTGGAGAACAGTGAGAGTTTTGGATTGAAATGATTTTACATGTACATACAATTCATGTGCAAACACACCATTGCCCTGAAGTTTGACATTCAGTTCATTTAACTTTTCCCTAATTTCAATGGCAAACATAAAGTCTAACTTCCACTCTTTATTGACAATGTTAGTATTATAGTCACATTCAATGCCCTTTATCTCTAGGATCATCACTATTTCTTCTCTGAGTTCCCACACTCGCCTCAACACCTCGCCGAGACTCAGCCAACGAACACTGGTGTGGTACAGGACATCGGAATGTTCAGTTTCCAAATCGTCAAGTAATGCCTTGAACTGCCTGTGATTAAGTCCTCTTGTTCTAATTAGGTTGATGACACTGACAACTGGGTCAGTAACATGCTTGATATTCAAAACAGTTTTACACAGACTTTCTTGATGAATCACACAGTGAAGTGGTAATAATGTGTGGCCTGGATAATCTGATTTAATCTGATCACTTATCAACTTTACCAAACCTACATTTTTTTTCAGCCAAAGCACGAGCTCCGTCAATTGTAACACTTGCCATCTTGTTCCAAACCAACCCAGTTCTTTCAATACAGTTAGTAACAGCATTGAATATATCATGGCCTGTGGTTGTGTCTTTGAGTGACTCAACACTCAGTAACTCGTGAGTTTGAAAGAAGTGTTTATTTCACGTATAAATATCAATAATTGGGCAGTATCATGTACATCGGTACTCTCATCCAATGCAAGAGAGTACCACAAAAATTGTTTACTTGCATCTTGAAGTTTATACATCAAATTGTCACTTACCTTGTCAACATGTCTAACCACATCTCTCCTTGATAAAGTAATGTTGTCAAATCTTTTTTTGTTTGTTTGTTCTGGAGACATAATGTTTGCTGCATCTAGCAAACTTTCCTTGATGAATTCGCGATCAGAAAATGGCTTGTTCTGTTTTACAATTCCGTGTGACAGCACAAGACTAACTTTAGTTGCAGCATCTTTAATTGAAGAGTGTTTAGTGAAAACAGTTTGCTGTTTCTGCAGATTTTTCACCACCTCCAGTCATTTCCTTTCCCTCCATTCGGTTGTTAAATTGTATCCGAAATCGGAATGTTTTGCTTGATAATGTCTGTTTAAATTGTACTCCTTGAAGACAGCCACTGACTCAAGACACAACAAGCAAACTGATTTGCTACCAACTTTTATAAAACAGTACTTAGTTGTCCATTCATCATTAAAAACACGGCATTCATCTTCAATCTTACGTTTGTTATTGACACTCATTGCTTTAATAAAATTCGAAGAGTTAGAATTGTACAAAACTTAAACACGGAAATGAAACAAAACCTACTTCCGGTTGTGTGTGAAAATAAAATATTCGAGAAAACAAGTAGTAAACTCAGAATAAATTTCAGAAATATATCAAGACTACTTTCTTTTTTTTTTTTTTTTTTTGCATATCCTTTACAGGACATCGCTATCAACAGCAGCATCTTTCAGCTGTCTGTTGATTTCTTGGCAAGATTACGCTCAGTAGTTTGCCATTGCTTTCTGAGCGGCCGGCTCAGTATCCCGCAAGTCACCAGCGGGGGTCGAACCGCTCCCAGTTCTCTCCCGCTACGAGACTTTGCGTGATAAACGGGATTACGGAGAAAGTGTTGTAACCCCTCAGCCAGAGAGACCGGCATCAAGACTACTACAACAAATAAATAAATTTGAATATTGTAAATGTGGAAATAACTAATAACAGCAAACAACTTTTAAATTTAATATTGTCTTTCAAAATAAATCATTTTATTCACCGGAGAAATATCTGTTTTTCATAAAATCATCCTTATTAAATTTTTACATGTCGATAAATATTTCTGTATATGAAAATAGATAAATTCGTATTTTAGCATTACATGGTTCTAAATATTGCTGTATGTAGCCGGGGCGGGATTAGGGTGAGCGCCCAACTTTACATAAATACCCCAATGGCTCGTGCATTCATCACCTATGCAGAAAAAGTCCAACTCCTGGCCTTCTCGTGGCGGAACTGTTTTAACTAACAGGAGAAGGGGCGGTTCACTGGCACCGAGAAATAACCAGAACGCTCTAGATGTGTATGCACGAACTTGCATGCGCAGACATGTGTGTTCGTGCCTACACACCTAAACTGGAGTAAGACCACAGTCTGCCCTAGCAAAAGAAAGGTGCTGAAGACGGAGGCAACCAGCCAGGAGGCGCACCACAGAAATCAAGATGTCACGCAATCACGTGTAATGAAATATGTCGACTACTGCTAAATGTTATGGTACGCGACTTGCTTTGGACCCCCAGGCAGGTGCAGTACCGGGCTCTATTCCTCGGAAGGGTCCAAGCACAGCTACTGGAAGTCCTTCTCAGATGTCATGTGGAGCCAGAGGACCTGAGAATAGAGAGTCTGGCCATATCAAACAAATACTAAAACTAATGCACTGGAATGTGGAGGGAGTCAGCAACAACAAAAAATAGAACTAGAAAACATCTTGGACCAAGAAAAGGTAAGCGTATGCTGCTTGCAAGAAACTCACCTCAGCGAAAACGAAATGATGTCTGGGAAATTGCCAGTTCTAAGGACACTACTTTCTGAACTTAGCAGCCCGGGAAGGTTAACCCGGTCAACCGCAGAAGTCAGATGTGTCGGCCTAACGGAGCAAAAACGCAGCTCTGCTGTAAACAGGCACAAGGCAATCACATCCGGAAAAAAAAACTCCGGATGAACGCAGAAGAAGAAGAAGAAGAAGAAGAAGAACTTAGCAGCCAGCATAAGGTCAACATACAGTGGATACCATCCCACTGTGGAGTACCCGGAAACGACAGAACTGATCGATTGGCTAAGGGAGGAGCAAAAGAAGAACAGCCTGATGTGCCCGTTATATACCACTAAAAGAAAAGAATGATCAAATCAGTCAGAAAGCCACCAAAAGCTGCTCAAGACGATTACCATGTTATGGGCAGATCAGAACAAGTCATTATTCTGCGCCTCAGAACAGGACACAATAGATTACGCAACCATATGTATACAAGATTCAAGATTAGTGAATCAGCCATGTGCACATATGGATTGGCGTCGCAGACAGCAGAGCACATACTCAAAGACTGCCCAAATTACAACATGTCTAGGCAAACCTTCTGGACTAGAGAGACGACAGTGGAAGATAAACTCTATGGACCGCTGAGAGAACTAAAAAGAACAGTTAAATTCATACAAGAGGCAACATTGCATTTATAGACATATTTAAGGCGAACGAAAGAAGAAGAAGAAGCATAACATTACGATGGTCAAGGACTGTTTACAAAAATAGATTATTTGAAAGAAATTTTATCCAAAATGTTAAAACAATCATAACAGTACATGAAATTCTGTAAATTTCAACAAAATAACTTAAAAACGAAGTAAGAATTTTTATCTCTAAATGCCCTCTTGGGACCGCATAAAATCAGTTGGCGTGCCGCATGCGGCCCGCGGGCCTTAGTTTGCCCACCCCTGGTATATGCTATTGTATGTGTCTGTTATATATCATTATATGTATCTGTAATATATCATTATATGTATACGTTACATACCATTATATGTGTCTGTAATATAGCGTTATATGGAATTTGACATCTGCAGACAGTTATTATTTATATTCCACGTGCTGACTAGTCGAGATTAGGGCTAGATTGGGCGGATGATTAGAGCGAGAGTGGACGTGGGATTAGTGCTAGATTGGGCGGGTGATTAGAGCGAGAGTGGACGTGGGATTAGTGCTAGATTGGGCGGGTGATTAGAGCGAGAGTGGACGTGGGATTAGTGCTAGATTGGGCGGGTGATTAGAGCGAGAGTGGACGTGGGATTAGTGCTAGATTGGGCGGGTGATTAGAGCTAGAGTGGACGTGGGATTAGTGCTAGATTGGGCGTGTGATTAGAGCGAGAGTGGGCGTGGGATTAGGGCTAGATTGGGCGTGTGATTAGAGCGAGAGTGGACGTGAGATTATTGCTAGATTGGGCGTGTGATTAGAGCGAGAGTGGACGAGAGATTAGTGCTAGATTGGGCGTGTGATTAGAGCGAGAGTGGACGTGGGATTAGGGCTAGATTGGGCGTGTGATTAGGGCGAGAGTGGACGTGAGATTATTGCTAGATTGGGCGTGTGATTAGAGCGAGAGTGGACGAGAGATTATTGCTAGATTGGGCGTGTGATTAGGGCGAGAGTGGACGTGGGATTAGGGCTAGATTGGGCGTGTGATTAGAGCGAGAGTGGACGAGAGATTATTGCTAGATTGGGCGTGTGATTAGAGCGAGAGTGGACGTGGGATTAGGGCTAGATTGGGCGTGTGATTAGAGCGAGAGTGGACGTGAGATTATTGCTAGATTGGGCGTGTGATTAGAGCGAGAGTGGACGAGAGATTAGTGCTAGATTGGGCGTGTGATTAGAGCGAGAGTGGACGTGGGATTAGGGCTAGATTGGGCGTGTGATTAGGGCGAGAGTGGACGTGAGATTATTGCTAGATTGGGCGTGTGATTAGAGCGAGAGTGGACGTGGGATTAGGGCTAGATTGGGCGTGTAATTAGAGCGAGAGTGGACGTGGGATTAGTGCTAGATTGGGCGTGTAATTAGGGCGAGAGTGGACGTGGGATTAGGGCTAGATTGGGCGTGTGATTAGAGCGAGAGTGGACGTGAGATTATTGCTAGATTGGGCGTGTGATTAGAGCGAGAGTGGACGTGGGATTAGGGCTAGATTGGGCGTGTGATTAGAGCGAGAGTGGACGTGAGATTATTGCTAGATTGGGCGTGTGATTAGAGCGAGAGTGGACGAGAGATTAGTGCTAGATTGGGCGTGTGATTAGAGCGAGAGTGGACGTGGGATTAGGGCTAGATTGGGCGTGTGATTAGGGCGAGAGTGGACGTGAGATTATTGCTAGATTGGGCGTGTGATTAGAGCGAGAGTGGACGTGGGATTAGGGCTAGATTGGGCGTGTAATTAGAGCGAGAGTGGACGTGGGATTAGTGCTAGATTGGGCGTGTGATTAGAGCGAGAGTGGACGTGGGATTAGTGCTAGATTGGGCGTGTAATTAGAGCGAGAGTAGACGTGGGATTAGGGCCAGATTGGGCGTGTAATTAGAGCGAGAGTGGACGTGGGATTAGGGCTAGATTGGGTGTGCCACGGCACGATTCAATGTTGTCTAGGCGCGATTGTAGGTCCGAGTAGTTTATTCAATCCTCGCCTATGTTGCCCTACACGGCTATACTCCATCCATCATGTGCCATGCCGATAAGCGTGAGCGGTCATTATTCGCCATTTCACTCGATCATCAGAGTCATGGATCAGCCCTGTGATCTTGTCTCGACCGTGCTACGTGGTCAAGACATCCAAGTACTTACTTCTCTGCCTTCCCCTTGTTCTTTTCCTCTCGATCTTGCCAGTTGTCACCAAGTTCTCTAATTTATTTCTTCTCATAACATGTCTACAAAATTTTGACTGTCGACGTCTAATTTCTCTAATCAGTTTACGATTTTCATTTATTTCTTGTAGGACTTGGTCGTTGGTTTTTCTGTTTGTCCGTGGTATTATTTTAATTCTCCTCAGAAACCACATTTCCAGAGCCATCAGATGTTTTTCAGTTTGACTGCTCATTATCCACACTTCACATCCATACAAAAGTACAGGTTTTATTGTAGCATCTGAACTCTCTTTTTCTCGTAGCAACTGACATCTTTTTATTGCTCGGTTTGTTTTTATCTTGCAAAAGACTACCTTCGCCATGGCGATACTTGCTCTAACGTCTTCAAGGCATCTCCCATCAGATGTTATGACCGTTCCGAAATAATTGTACCGATTCAATTGTTTAAGAATATTCACATTTACTTGTATATTACGAGTACATTGTGGTATTTCGTTCTTCCTTGTGACGACCATAATCTGTGTCTTCTTACAATTCAACTCTAACCCTAGTTGTTCACTGTGTGCAACAATTACATCTACTAAATGTTGCAGATTCTGCTAAGTGTCTGCAATAAATACTGTATCATCTACATATCTAATGTTATTGATGTTTCTTGACCAGATGATGATTCCTGTCATATCTTGTACATTTCTGAAAATATTAGGGGTTACTTTGTAAGGAATCGTCACCGTGGTTATTTTATTGTTGGCTCGTTCATGTTTGCCAGACACAGATAGTTATACTCATGCCTGTATCCTCAAGCCGCTGATTATACCACGCCTTTGCTTTGCAGTCTTTAAGTATCTTAATTTCATCCTATTATATGCAGAAGTTTCATTCCTTCACTATCATACCAAGAGTCACTGAATAAGCCTTCACTCTATGAACACGACCAGAACGCGGCAGTTTCATCTCCTCTATTGTCACAGAAAAGCTTCATATGGTTTCAATATATACTTAAACGCTAACATAATTCACTGCATCGGGCTATCAATTATAACCACTCACATACTAGCACTTAAAATCGGTAACCAAAATCTATCCACATTATGGCCCTATAACTAATGTCATTATCACGAGTCTGACCAGGTCAACCTTTGACCATGGTCAAACGCAGAGTGTCCTTCAAAGAGGCGCTTCGTTTCCTACTCACCGACTCCCGGAGTGTTTCACACCCTGTGACAAACGCTCATAGGCGAGTCACTTTTCATGATCTAGTCCAAAATTAAAGAAGGTGGGTCGTAAGAAATGGATGATGAAGAAATTTTACAACTAATCGAAACAAGAAGACTCAACAAAAATAATCCTGCCAAATATGAAGAAGTTCACAGACAAGTCAGAATATTATGTAAGGAATCAAAAGAAGCATGGCTTGAGAAAAATTGCATAGAAATTGAAAAACAACACAATAGTCAAAATAATTTAAATTAGGTCAATTTAACAATGAAGGACCGCCAATTTTGAAGATGGATGTTCGAAATGTTCTTAAACATATGAAAGCTGGCAATATCACCTGTTCAGGTAACATCACAACAGAAATGATTAAAGCTTTAGAAGAAAATGGAATAGATCAAGTCACCAGACTGCTGAACACATTATATGATACTGGAGATATACATTATGAATTATATAATTCTATATTTATTACAATCCCAAAGAAATCAGGAACCTTGGAATGTGATCAACATCGAACAATTAGTATATTGAGTCACATCACGAAGATTCTGCTACGAATTATCATGCAAAGAGTGAGGAAGAAAATATAATCTGAAATAGGGGAAGAACAATGTGGGTTTGTAGAAGGAAAGGGTACAGTAAATGCTGTGTATATGCTGCGATCAGTTATTGATCGTTCTGTAGAAGTAAACAAAGATATACATCTTTGCTTTATTGACTACACAAAGGCTTTCGATGGAGTAAGGCATGTTAGCATGATAGATATGCTTGCAGATCTACAAATTGATGGGAAAGACATTAGACTTATAAAAAACATGTATTGGAAACAACAAGCTATCATGCGGATTGATAATGAAGTGGGACAATATCAACCTATTAAGAGATGTGTGAGGCAGGAATATGTAATGTCTCCAGATCTTATCTCTCTATACAGTGACAATATTTTCAAAAATGTAGAAGATATCAATAGAATCATCATTGGAGAACGAAACATCAATAACATTAGATATACAGATGATACAGTATTGATTGCAGACAATGAGCAGGATCTGTAACAATTAGATGATGCGGTTGTTGCACACAGTTAACATCTGGGATTAGAATTAAACTTTAAAAAGACACAGATTATGGTAGTCACTAGGAAGAAAGAAATACCACAATTTAATATACAAGTAAATGGGAATATTCTTCAACATTTGAATCGGTACAATTATCTCGGAACAGTCATAACATCTGATGGGAGATGCCTTGAAGAGATTAGAACAAGAATCGCCATGTCTAAAGCCTTTAGCAAGATCAAAAACATACTGACCTATAAAAAGATGTCAATTGAAACGAGAAAAAGAGTGTTGAGGTGCTACATAGAGCATGTACTTTTGTATGGATGTGAAACTTGGACAATGAGAAGCCAAGCTTAAAAATATCTATGGCTGTAGAAATGTGGTTCTGGGGAAAATGTAAAGAACACCATGGACAGACAGAAAAACCAATGACCAAGTACTAGAGGAAACAAATGAAAATTGTAAATTGATTAGAGATGTACACAGTCAAAATTTTTTGGACGTGTTATGAGAAGAAATGAACTGGAGAACTAGCAAGATCAAAGGGAACAGACCAAGGGGAAGACCGAAAAGTAAATACCTGGATGGCTTGGCCACATGGCATGGCAGAGACAGGAACACGGAGCTGAACAACGACTCTAGTGATTCAGTGAAATGGCGAGTCATGACAGTTCACGCTTTCCGGCATGGCACATGATGGATGGAGTCAGTGTATAACTAAACTTTCACTCTGAACTATGCCATGACTATTAAACTTGGGTCGTGGTATGGTGTTGAATTACAGCTATATTGGGTGTCGGATTAGTGCTATATTGGGCGTGGGATATGGGCTATATTGGGTGTGGGATTAGTGCCATATTGTGCGTGGGGTTAGTGATATATTGAGTGTGGAATTAGAGTTATATTGATTGTGGGATTAGTGCCATATTGGGTGTGGGATTGGTGCTAAATTGAATGTGGGATTAAAACTTTATTGGGTGTGGGATTGGGGCTATACTGGGTATGGGATTGGGCAAATTGGGTGTGGGATTAGGGCTATATTGGGTGTGGGTTTAGGGCATGATTGGGCGTAGGATTATGGCTATATTGGGCGTGGAATTAGGGCTAGACTTGCCGTAAGATTAGGTCTAGAGTGGCCGTGGGATTAGGGCTAGATTGGGTATGGAATTAGGGCTAGATTGGCCGTGGGATTAGGGCTAGTTAGGCATTGGAATTAGATTGGGCGTGGGATTATAGCTAGATTTGGTGTGGGAGTAGGGCTTCGACCAATGCTCACTCATTGGGAATCATCATCATCATGTATCATGCCGATAAGCGTGTGCAGTCATGTTTCGCTATCTCACATAATCACAGAGTCGCGGATCAACACTGTGTTCCTGTCTCGACCATGCCACGTGGCCAAGTCATCCAGATATTTACGTCTGTCTTCCCTTTGTTCTTTCCCCCCTAATTTCGCCAGTTTTCGCCAAGTTCTCTAGTTTATTTCTTCTCGTAACGTGCCCACAATATTTCTACTATCAGTTATCAGTTATCAGTTCAGTTATCAGTTATTAGTTGGGGTATCTTCATTGCACTCCAGACAGGTCCATAGGTGCTCAGATCCTCCCCCCCCCCCCCCCGCATATGCATCAGCGTCCGGTGGCTAATAGTGCCAGTTCTGTGTTGGTTGACGAGGCACCTAGTTTTCCCGATGTACCTCTCGCGTCTGGCCGTGCCGGTTCTTACTACCAAGTCTTTCATCCTGGACAGCGATGTAGATTCACTGACGTCAAAGTCCTCTGTTCTCGCCATATCTTTACGGACGTTTAATAACATCGGCACGATCCATGGGCTGGCCATCTACAGGGGGTGCAGAGCCAGCCAGCTTATCAGCTCGTTCATTTCCCTCGACTCCCGCATGTCCCGGATCGAAGGTGAAGGTGACTTTACGGACAACAAACTTCCGCAGCGACTCAGTCCACTGTCTACGTACAGATCCAGCTTCGACCTTCTGAATCATGCTCATTGAATCAATTAGTACACACACGTTGGTATAATGGTGTGATTCCAGCCATATGAAAGCCTGTGTAACTGTCATCACCTCCATCGTCATGCTGCTCGTGGTCATAGAGTGGGCACCACTGGATTCTTGAACGGTTCGGCCCGCTGAACGAGCTGTAAATGCCCACGCACTTCTCTGCTACTTTTCTCAGCAGCAATATTTCTACTGTCTACATCTTCTTCTTCTTTGCGTTCATCCGGAGTGTTTTTTCAGATGTGATTGCGGTGTGTCTAGTTAGGCACCCTTGGATCGAAACCCTTAGGCCAACACATCCGGCTTTTAGCGTGCATTTTTGACCAGGTTAGCATTCCTGGGAGACTCTCACTTTTGTGGTACTGTCCACCTCCCAGCTGGTCAAGTTGGAACAGTCGGAGACTGCACGGTCATCCCTCAAATGAAGGCAGGGACAGTCCATAGCATTTTCCGCCATCCTGGGTGGCTTCCATAATTGCAGGGCCGGCACATAGCGCCCTGGTACTGGGCACACAGAGGGAATCGTCACGTCCTGCTCATGGCTGCTTTAATTCCTCACTTCAATATATTGGGCAATTCGTTTGCCCCGTGCCGTTCCCGCACAAACCAGACAGGTCTGCAGACGGTATTCACTCAGCGAGTTTTCGGACATGTGCTTGTCGTTGCGCCCGTCAGAGCTGTTCCAGGCACGACAGACATTCGGAAAACTACCTAGTCAGAGCTGTTCCGAACAAGAGCGGCATTCGGAAACTAGGTAGTCAGAGCTGTTCCTAGCACGAGAGACATTCGGACGAGACATTACACTCGGACGTAATTGCGTAGTGTCAATTTTTAGTTTGCCACCCGTAGGACGACACTTCCGGCTTCCGGCGGGCATTTTTTTAATGAGGTTAGCCTTCCTCTGGTTTCGAGACACGTTAGACTGTTGTGAGGTCACCCACATCTCAGCTGGTCAAGATAGAACAATCAACGACATCGCGGTCGGCCCTCAAGGGAAGGCAGGGGCAGACCATGGGCATTCCCTCGCTATCCAAGGGGGCTTCCATAATTGCAGAGCCGGCACATATTGCTCTGAGACTAGATCACCCAAGGAGTTGCCACGTCCTGCTCATGGCTGCTTCAGTTCCTCACTTCCATGTGTTAGACATCCCGCTTGCCACTGATCGCTCTCAAGCACACACCAGGAGCGGTCAGACTGCGAGCGACATCCACTCGGTAAGCTTTTGCTTGTGCTTTCAGACCACGCATTAGGTTCGCTCGTCGTGCGTTCCATTTCGCGTTATTAAGACGTTCTTCCACTTTTGTCTACACTCTCTATGGGTAGGTACAGACATTTATCGTAACCATTTACTTCGACTGGGGCACTTTTCTGACTTTTTGTACTCGCTCACCAGGTAGGCTACATGTGCTGCCGGCTCAGCACCTTACCTTCGTGAAGCAGTGGACGAGAAACGGCCTGGCCCTCTCATCCGGGAATCTCTCATATTCCCCAGCTGAGAGCCTTCGAACATGTAAAAGAACTAAGCATGTAGCTTGCTCAGTATCACGCTTCTATTTTTTGGTAGGCGGGTATCGGCCTGGCTCTCAGATCCGGGGGTTTGTGGCTTAGAGGCGTTCAGCCACAGCCCTCGACAGGGAGCCTTAAGAGTTTTGTCCAGACCAAAAGCGTCTGCCTTCGTGCACCTTTTAAACTTTTGACTGCTATCCTCAGTCACCTGCAGAGCAGCAGGTTGTGTCTCTCTTAGTCTGGTCCCTATCCCATATGCTGTCTGATATGTAGTTTTTCACCCATCGGCAAGCACATGGGGTCGATGGGACACGCAAGCTCCCCCACCACGGCAAGGTGGAGACACATCGGGGGAGTGTCTACATCTAATATCTTTAATCAGTTTACGGTTTTAATTTGCTTCTTGCTGGACTTGCTCATTGGTTTTTCTGTCTGTCCATGATATTCTTGGCATTATCCTCAGAAACCACATTTCGACTGCCGTTAGATTTGTTCAGCTTGTCTGCTCATTGTCTCATTGTCCACGCTTCATATCCATACAACAGTACAGGTAACATAAGCTAGTCAAGGCTTAAACAAACAGCCAATGGTGGGTTAGTCTGGTGTCATCTGTTGCTCCCATCCCCAGTGTCGGCCTTCAGCAATGATACGGCCTGCGACTGCATCATCAGAGCTAAAAATGTGAGTTACTGCAACACTAGCCAGGCGTCCATAGACTGTCAGACAACGTGTACCAAAGTCACACATGGTGAGTGGTTTCTTGTATGTTGTTGTTGTTGGTTGTGATGGTAGTGGTTGTGGTTGTGGTGGTGGTCGTGGTCGTAGTGGTGGTTGTGGTGATGATGGTCGAAGTAGTGATAGTGGTGGTTGTGGTGGTAGTCGTGATGGTGGTAGTAGTAGTGGTGGTGGTGGTGGCGGTGATGGTTGGTAGTGGTGGTGGTGATGATGATGGTAGTGGTGGTGGTAATAGTGAAGGTGATGGTGATAGTGGTGGTAGTGGCGTTGGTAGTAGTGGTGGTGGTCGTAGTGATAGTGGTGGTGATGGTGGTGATGGTGATGGTGGTAGTATTCGTGGTGGTAGTGGTGATGGTAGTGATTGTGATGGTGGTGGTGGTAGCAGATGTAGTGATGGTGGTGGTGGTAGCAGTTGTAGTGATGGTGGTGGTGGTAGTGGCGGTGGTGGTGGTGATGGTGGTGGTTGTGATGGTCGTGGTGGTAGTGGTGATAGTGGTGTGGTAGTGATGGTGGCAGTGGTTGCAGTACTTGTGGTTGTGGTGGTAGTGATGGTGATGGTGGCGGTGGTGGTGGTGGTTGTGTTGATGTTCCCTGTGCTGCTGAATGGTCTACTGAGAAAGATTCTCTCACGCACTTGTACACAACCTACTTCCGCTGCTTTAGCGAAGTTGATAGAGAAATGCTCTGATAATGCTATGACTATGTCGGGTGCAGGTCGGACGCTTGGGCTCGTCGCCTGCGAAAGTGAGGGAACTGATTCCTGCGTGCATTCAGGTCTACATAATATGATGTCACTATTACATCACAGACCCGTACAGTAAACTGCTTCAGGATTTGAGGAGGAGTGGGGGGGGGGGGGAGGAGACGGATGGTGATGCCTCCAGAAATATTCATGCTTTCAGCTCTCTGATTTGTTGTTCTCTCTGTTCTCATAAATAAACATTTTAATTGCTTTAGTTTTTGAAGAGCAATTTTTGTGATGGATAAAACAATCTTAAAGTGTTTAAGACTTTTTTTTATCCGTCACAAACATTGCTCTACCAACAACAACAAAATCGATCCTCTCGACTTTTAAGACTTAGTTTGTGAAGGATAATATATAAACAGCATATTCACCCCAACCCTATGGTACCAATGTCACACTTGGACATTATCCAAATCACACTTACACAAAATCAACACATGTGAGATGAGATGCTTGAGGAGAGCTGCCAACTGAACTATCCGAGCCCGAGTAAGAAATGCTGTTACCAAGCAGACAGTGGGATCAACACCTTGTGCCACATATAATGAAAGGCAGAAGATCTAATTGGCCATCTTGTTAGAATGCAACACAATCAACAACCAACACTTTCCCTACATCAAAGAAGATCTGTTACGAGAGCAAGAGAACGCCCGAAAAGAAAATAGATTGAAGACATGAAAGACATTGTACAATTACACGGAATGACACTATCCAATCCCATTCATCGGGTGCTGGAAAATCAATTATAACTCCCCGTGACGTTTGACGGCAAAAGTGGAAGCAGAGGATGATGAGTGTATGTTCTTCTTATAGTTTCTATCATCACATTTTCATCGTTTGTCAGTAACTGATAACTGATAATATTTTCAAACACTGCCAGTCATTAAAAATACACCCTATATATCGTCCTTCTGTTCATATGGGAGGTCACATTTCGCGATATATTATCCTTCGCCATTGAATAATTTCACCTCTGCACCATCTATATCTACTAATATGTCTACAGTTGTTGACTGCAGGAGGCCGCCTACTACGGTAACATAAGTGTAAAAATTGCCCACTTTCTGTGATTTCTCTCCATTATCACCGCATTTTCATTTTTATGGTAACAACGTATTTTCATTTTGTTTAAATTGACACCGTATTTTCATTTACTAACAATGACACCATATTTTTTAATAATGACACCGTATTTTCATTTTCTAATAACGACACCATATGTTCTAATAATGACACAGTATTTTCATTTTCTAATAATGACATCGTATTTTCTAACAATGACATCGTATTTTCTAATATTGAAACCGTATTTTCATTTTCTAAAAATGACACCGTATTTTTATTTTCTAATAATGACACCGTATTTTCATTTTCTAATAATGACACGCCGTCTCCGTGGCGAAGGATTTATGGACGCAGTTCGCAATCCCGTATACCCGCGTTCGAAATACAGCTGCGCGCGATTTAGCAGCAAGCCGCGTTGCGTTGGTTTCGCGTTGGTGCCGATGCCGGTGGTTCAGAAAGAAATGGCAAACTACTGAACGTAAACTTGCCAAGAGATCACAGCGGCAGAAATGTCCTGTAAAAAAAGGATATGCAATAAAAACAATAATTACACCATATTTTCATTTGTATTACCGCCTTATTTTCATTATATCTCCCAATGAAATCCCACATTTTACTCACTCCTGCAGAATCCTGCCCGCCCTTAAATCTTCCAGCTGACCCCAACGCTCGCTTGTCAACCTGGTCCACGCACTACCTGGTCACTGTGACAGAGGTCTGTATCCCGGGTTACCTGCCCCGCGTGGACAGGAACCAGGGAATGAAGTTATGTTCCGCGCAAGGCAATTGGGTCCCAGATTACATCAATGGCGACCCAGTAGAATGTACAGGTGAGTTAGCTAATGGGGGATGGAGAGATTTCGTACTTGATTTGTTTCCACAGATTATTAACAGATTCTATTACGATTGGCACTTTGCAGTCTTGACAGACGATAGTTTGTTACATTGTGCTTCACAAATAACAAAAAGCCTGGGCTGAATAGTAGAGACCATGTGTTGCCCATGCAGCATGATCCCTCTCTTGGTCTGCCTAATTTACTCCAGAGGAAAGTTAACACCAATACGTCTGGAACAAGACAAGCTGCAGAAGCTGTAGGATCAGCAAAGCGATGCCCTAACTGTCCACCTGTAGGAGCTTCGATCCTAGACCAGTTGCCAACCAAGGCTTAGGGCCTGGTCTGCCCTGCTACGACATATAGTCTTTAGGTTGCATTTTCATGATCCAGGATAATGCTCGTACCCTCCCTATTGCGCTCCTCTGACCAAAGCCGTTGGCACAATGTGGGGTGTCGGGTTAGATAAGCGCCGCCCAACATTCGGCGCTAACAGAAAGTAGGTAGTACCGTCTACTGTTATACGGTAGCTCAGTCATATCTGACTAAGACCCAACATTCGGCGATAACACAAACAGGTTGTACCGTCTACTGTCATACGGTAGCTCAGTCATATCTGACTAAGACCGACATTGTAACAGATTCAGTGCCAAACCTACTTTCTGTCTTGACCAAACATGTACACAATCAGATGAAGAAGTAATATAATGTAAATATCCGTTCATTGAGCATTGAAATTGCCGAAGATGCAACGAAACACACACAACACATAACACGACGACCCTAGTATGGCGATATACGGCACTTCTGTCCATAATGGGGAAAAAAATTGTCAATGTGTTATTTGTTTCGTTTCACAATTATTGTCAAAATTTAATATATTTCATATTCTCAAAATATTTCAGTTTTCTAGACTTCATGATGTTTATGAGACAGTTGTCTTCGACGTTCAGATTTGGTAGAATTTCACTATTTGTTTTCTTCATGGTCTACCAAATCCGAGACCATGGCTACAGTGTTACTATTCTTGGCTTATCTTATGGACTATGGTAACACAGATGCATTGGAGGGGTATAGACCGCATTTACTTCGGGAAAGTTCTTGGTACCAACATCCGGCTGCGTCATCTTGGTTATGTCAATCTTTTTCTGAGTCTGAGGAGAATTCCGTAACCTCTCAGTTACGGCTACCCTGATTTATAGACTGACTGGTTGATTGATCGACGGGTTAATTGATTGACGGGTTAATTGATTGGTTGATTGATTGATTGATTGATTGATTGATTCACAGATAGGTTTATTGATAGACTGATTGGTTGGTTAACATATTGATTGGTTGATTGCTTGGTTGATTGATTAGTTGATTGATTGGTTGATTCATAGACTGGTTGATTGATAGACTGAATGATTCGTTATTAGATTGATTGTTTGATTTATACACTGATTGGTTGGTTGACTGATTAGTTGTTTGATAGACTGAAGAAGTTGGACGTGTCGGCCGAAAGGCACAAATATCGCAGCTGTGCCGTAAACAGGCACAGTGCATTTACGTCAAATAGCAAACATTCCGGATAAGCGAAGAAGAAGCCCACGACATTATATGCCCGTTACTGTAACATTTGCCGGCTTCCTGGCCTAAAGGTTAGCGACTTTTCTCCGTAATCTCGTATACTCTCGTATGTAACGTGTCGACAGTGAGAATCAGCAGTGGTTCGAATCGCGAAAGTAACTTAGGGGTATGTTAGCCGGCCGCTCAGAAAGCAATGGCAAACTACTGAGCGTAATCTTGCCAAGAAATCAACAATCAGCTGAAAGATGCTAACGTTGACAGCAATGTCCTGTAAAGGATATGCAAACCAAAAAAAAAAAAACTGTAACATTTATATTCAAAGATCCCAATTGTCATCTTTAGTGACTTCAAATTGGTCCATCCCTCACAGCCTTGTGTTGCGAAAGAAAGATGCAAACTTCCAAGAATTTTGCTTTAATTTGTTTGCTAATGTTGTGCCATAATATCTGAATACTGTTTAACTGATTCAGTGCCAAATAAAAAGTTTGTTTCAACCAAACTTGGTTCACAATTAAATGAACACGCATTATAACGTAATTTCCGTTTACTAAGCATTGAAATTGTGGAAGATCCCACGAAACAAAACAAACAACACGATAACCCTAGTATTGTTATATATGGTATATTTTTAATGACTGTGCAGTATTTGAAAATATCGCCGGTCCAAGTTTTGTATTTACCTATTATGTTGCATGAACTTTACAGAAGGTGAATACAAAACTTGGTCCGGCAAATATTTTCAAACACAGCACAGTCATTAAAAATAAACCCTATATGTCGTCCTTCTGTTAAAATAGGAGGTCACATTTCGCGATATATTATCCTTCGTCATTGAATCATTTCGCCTCTGCACCATCTATATCTACTAATATGTCTACAGTTGTTGACTGCGGGAGTCCGCCTACTACGGTAAACACGTTCTTTGTTGCCACGGAAACAACATTTGGCTCCACAGTGGACTACGTCTGCGCCCAGGGATGCGTGCCGGAGTCGGGTCAAAGATCGCTTGTCTGTAACGCTAGTGCATTGTGGGATGGCCAGCCTCTAACGTGCAGAAGTAGTGTAATATTTTCATTTATATTTAAATTGTTTTATCTTGTAAATAAAGATAACATTGGCTCAGAGATTGGTGAGCTTGCCTGCCAAGGCAGTGGTACCGGTTCAAACCATGGCATGGGGTAATATTATTTTTTTCTGGCTATGAAGTCGACCCAGACTCGAAAGAACGAACGACCAAACTTTATTTTCAAAGGGTCACAAATTGGGCTCGCTGGCTCGTCTTACATTCGGTCTTTCCAATCCCTCAGTTTTCGTACATCAATTATTTATTGTGCATGGTACAATCACGTAGGAAACAACACACTGCCAAATGAATGTTGTGAGCGTAAACAATGCATTATTATTACCATGTTATGAGATAGGTAGGCAGGCAGATACACACACACAAACACACACACACACACACACACACACACAAACACACACACACACACACACACACACACACACACACATGCATAACCACATACACACATACTACATTCTTACATCATTTACACAAACTCTATACATACTACATATTTACACAAACTCTCACAGTTATGTACATACTCAATAACACACAAATGCATACTCCCTGGCATACACACATACTCACTTACTGTTACACTAACAAAAATGTACTTATACATACATAATCTTACTCTTTCATCCTCTCTCTCTCTCTCTCTCTCTCTCTCTCTCTCTCTCTCTCTCTCTCTCTCTCTCTCTCTCTCTCTCTCTCTCGCCCATATATTCTCATTCACACATAAAGCAAAGCACAATCATATACTCCTTCCCACACACACATAATCGACACATACACACTTATAAACACGCAAATACATAAATACTCCCACAATCATAGACTCATAGAAATGAATACCTGAAAATTGTCTGTGAACTGTCTAGGACTGAAAAGCGACAAGTAAAGTAACAATAAGTCATTGTCCATGAAAGTCAGAAAGAGAGTTGTTGCATGTTACATAGAAGCAATTGTAACATACGGCTGCGATCCCTGGACACTTAATGGGCGAAAACATCCCTGGAAGCCTTTGATATGTGGTTTTATAGAAGAATGTTGAAAATTAATTGTACAGTCAAAAGGAGCACTTTGGAAATTTTGATGAAAGCTAAGTCGCAAAGACAACTTATCACAAACATCAGAAAGAAGCAGTCATCAATTTTGGTCACATTATGAGAAGACAAAAACTGGAACACGTGACAACAGGAAGGATTTGTGGAAAGAGGAAGACTACGTGAGAAGATTCTTCACAGTCTTGTATCATGGCATGGGAGGGAGTCAACACACGAACTGATCCATGCCGCCGGAGATCGCAATTTGTGGAGAGGCATGATCGCCGACGCCGGCCGGCCGGCAAAGCACTGGATGATGACGGTAAAGGTAAATGGTGACCCCATCTCATATGTTTTAGGCCGGAGTATGTGAAGACGCGGCACTTCACACCCAATCAGCTGTTTCTGCAATGAAATTACTTTACCTTTTCAGAGCCGTCTCCGTGGGCAAGAGGTTACGGACGGAATTCGTAATCCCGCATACCGCGCCTGAAACACATCTGCGGGCGATTTGGCAGCAGACCGCCTTGCGTTGGTTTTTTTACGAAATGGTGTGAGTGTCGGTCGTTCATGCAATTGCAAACTACTGAACGTAATCTTGCCAAGAGATCACAAACAGCAAAAACCATTGCTAGGGGTGACTGTGACGTTCTGTAAAAGGATATGCAACTAACCTTTTCAGAGCCGCAGTGGCATATATTTTGTGTTTTTCGTTTTGAATTCAAGCTTAATATACGCTGGACTGAATTTTGCGTGTGGGCTAGTTTTCCCTATTGCTACTGTCCCTCGCCATCAGGCGAACCACTCCGACTTCTGAGGTACTTATAATTTACGTCTCCAAGTCAAGCTCGAGAAGCCAACATTTTAGTCCAACTGACTAAACTTGGGTTTGAACCCGCTACTTTGGCATTAGCACACCGGTAGTTTAAGAGCAAGCGTTCTTACCCATTCGGCCATGCTGACCTCCCCTATTCAAATCTGATGTTTGGTGTCCACCTGTTCCTATTGAAATCTGATGTTTGGTGTCCACCTTTTACATGACCAGGTCCAAATGTTTATAATCTACTGTGGACTTTGTGGATGTTAAAATCCCTCAGGCAGTTGTAGATCGTAAAGGGCAGACAGACTGGCTGATGGCTGAGCTAATTTCAAAATTAGCAAACCCTAACAACACAATGAATATTTAGTCTTTTTTATTCTATGACCGCGGCTCTGTGGCGAAGGTTCTAAGGACGCAATTCGTAACCCCGCATAACGCGCTCCAAACACAGCTGTGGACAATTTTGTAGCAGGCCACCTTGCGTTGGTTTTCATATAATGGTATGAGTGCCGGTCGTTCAGAAAGCCATGGCCAACTACTGAATGTAAACTTGCCAAGATATCACAGTCAAAAAATTATGGGGCTGACTGTGACGTCCTGTAAAGGATTGATTCTGGTATACACACATTTGAAACCTCTCCAATGCTACGGAGTTTGTGCACAGTGTTGAGATTATCCTTGTTGAGACTGAAATACTTGCAACGGTGCCGTACTGGGTTTAAGAATATTGATTGCCAAAAGACAAAGCTACTAAGTGGGCAGTAACATTTTAAACATAAAGGATACTATTTAAGAGTCCCACTCCACTATGGTCCCACTTCATCAGGGTCCCGCTTAATCAGTGTCCCACTTCACCAGGGTGCTACTTCATTAGGGTCCCACTTCATCTGGGCCACACTTAATCAGTGTCCCACTTCATCTGGGTCCCACTTCATCTGGGTCCCACTTCATTAGAATATAACTTACAGATTATTTTTCGTATTACCCTTAAGGAGTATGCATGGCATATTTGTTAAATTATAATTACTCAAATCGATCACACAGGAGTTGAGTGCGGATTCCCGCCACCTTCACCCAATGCGACGATTACGGTTACAAACACAACATTGGGAGGTATTGCGACGTACACATGTGTACCAGGCTACAAGGCTGCAAGCGGCGACACATCTCTGTATTGTAACATGTCTGGCGTGTGGCAAGGAAGTCCTCTAACATGCACAGGTATTCTTCTTCTTCTTCTTCTTCTTCTTCTTCTTCTTCTTCTCTTCCTCCTCCTCCTAATCCTCCTCCATCCGCGTTCCTCTTTCGGGAGTGGGGTGTACGTCGCACTGACTGATTGGTTGACTGATTTGTTGACTGATTGGTTGGTTGATAGACTTATTGGTTGATAGGCTGATTAGTTTGTTGTCTGTTTGGTTTATTGATTGGTTGATTGATTGATTGATTGATTGAAATATTGGTTGGTTGGTTGGTTGGTTGATTGATTGGTTGATTGATAGACTGCATGGTTGATAGACTGATTGGTTGGTTGATAGATTCATTGGTTAATTTATAGACTCATTGGTTGGTTGACTGATTGTTTTGTTGACTGATCGATTGACTGATAGACTGGTTGATTGAGTGGCTGATTGATTGCTCGATTGATTGATTAGCAGATTGTTCGGCTTCTGTATTAATAGTTTGATTTGTTAGTTGGTTAGGGAAAGGATATCGTAATTGATTAATTTGTTGATTGATTGATTGATTGATTGGCTGATTGATTGTTGAATTATTGATTGGCAGATTGAATGGCTAGTTATTTGGTGAAATGATTCGTTAATTGGTTGAACAATTTACTGGCTGGTTGGTCAGCTGATTTAATGGTTGGTTGAGGGCAAAAAGAAAATTCTAACCTGTACAGTTCGCGGCGACTGCAAGAGCCAGGCGGCCTTAATTCCTCAGGCTTAAGAACTCCCCCCCCCCCCCCCCCGGCCACACATTGCAAGGTACTATTTGGCAGTAAAGGACAGGTTAAATGACAGATTAATCAACAAACCAATAAATCAGCTGATCAACCAACTATTTTATTTAAAGTTGAGTTGAATTGAGTTAAGAACCGACGTCACTGCACTCAGGACATTCTCATATGCGCTTCGTCCCCTCATTCAACAGCCAGCGAAGAGTCATAATACAAATCGTTCCAACCGCTATCTGATTGAAGGCTCTCCTGGTCTTCCCTCTCACTTTTGAGATTGTTTCAGAACCTTTGCCGAACCCCCGCAATCTCATTATTTCCACATATGGGTTCTCAGTCTGTTCCCCCGCCTTCTCCACCTTGTCCCACAAGCGCACGACCACCTCCCCCTTGTCCATAGGCAGCCTACCACCAAGACGTGCATGGCCAGGGCAAAATATCCATACAATTCTCACAATCTGTAACCTCTGAAGCGACGATAGCCATTCCATAAGAAACGTTCCTTTCTCCACCTTACTAAGCCTACTCTTTGAATCCGTAATGAATACAACGTGTGTTGCAATAGTCTTCTCTAGCCAACGGATTGCCGCTGTTACTGCTTCCACCTCCATTCTCATACTGGGGGTTGTAGTCTCATATGCCAGACTCTCCTTTTTCAAGACTCGTCCATTAGCTTTTGCAATAAAACCCCAACCACTACGCCTGTTTCTCACCACTGACCCATCGGTGTAGATGACTATGTCACCTTGATGTGTGTCAGTTGTTGCACTTCAAACTCATTGCGGCCCGCTGCCCATTCTCTGCATTCACGACCCAGTGTTACTATTACACTGTGCCAGTCCGTCATGTCCTCCGGAACTTCAACCCACTCTTTTTCACGATTGATGGTCTCTAGATCACACACCTGACGTGTAGAAAGTTCTGCCTGCGTCATCAAGGACCTGCCTTGTCTTAGTCTACGATCCTTGACCATATCCATTGCTGCATGCAGGGGGTGATCCTTGTCTGCAGCAACTCTCAGGTACCATTTGGCCTGAAGGACCCTATGCCTATCCGTCATTGTTGGTAGCGCCAGGATATGCCTCATGCGTATAATTGGTGTGCCCTTTGTGCACCCCAGGATTACCCGCATGGCAACATTCTGTACGCGCTCCAATCTTTCAAGCTGGTTCTTTGATACTGTGGGGAATCTTGTATAAGCAGAGAGAGTTGGGACTGGTTGAAAGATTCAGTGGATACCCCTGGTACCAGGTATCTGATATGTGGTGACTTCAATGCCCGCGCCAAAGAATGGGACAGGTAGGGAGAAAACAGACAGGGTACTGCTCTTGCTGAGGCCTTGCTTGAGACGGATGTTGTCTGTTTAAATGACGGGACACCCACTAGGCTAGCAATGAGACCGGGGGACCCTGACACGGCCATCGACCTGGTACTTTTAACCCAAGAGACGGCATCAGACATAATATGGAGTGTGCTTGGAGACCATGGAAGCGACCACCTCCCCTATGCCTAAGTCCAGCACAGTCTTGGTTATAAGAGCTCGCAGGGCATACAATTATGATTGTGACCACTCTTTGCTCTTGGGGCGCCTTAGATCACAGGGAAGATCTAAACCAACAAGAAGAATCTTCACCCAACCACCAAGGTGGACACCAGAGGTGGAGGATTCGTGGAGGGAAAAGAGGGCGGCCTTAAGGAATTGGCAGAGGGTGCGGAGAGCAACCAATTCAGTTGACACAGAATTGGAGGAGGTTAAAAGATTTTTTTTTTAATGTAAAGGTGCAGGATTTTATACTCCAGACAGCAGAGGCAAGAAGGGTTAAGTGGGAACAGTTTATCAATAAAGTCGGTGGGGGTGTGATATTTGGTTAATTATGGAGGTTGTACCGGCAGATGAAGAGACAGGCGATGCCTGGTACACATGGTACCGTTTATGATGATAACGACCTATGACAACTGACCAGGACAAGGGGGAGGGGGGATTTTCTTGCACGATATTTAAAACAGACAGATCAGCAAGATAGAGCTATTAGAGATATGGTCAGAGAAGCCATGCCATCGGTCACTTGGAAGGAGGACTGTGAGATTAAGGTGGGGGGTATTAGACGGGTACTGAAGTGGGATAAAGACACAGCGCCAAGTACGGATGGCGTGAGGTACTCCCAAATGAGTAACATGAATGATGGGGACTTGGAGGAGATGGCTCTTTGTTTCAGCCTCAGCATCAATACGGCGACAATACCCCACGACTGGCTGCATAGCTACCTGGTCCCACTCCCAAAGTCAGGTAAGGATAGGGTTGCCAGATGTCCGGCAAAAAGAGGACATGTCCTCCTTTTTAGCCTAATATTCTCCTTCCGGCAGGCAAAGCTAAAAATCTTTAAAATGTCCGGCTTTTCTTATATTTTATGTGTTTGTTTGTTTTTGTTTTTATTATATTTTATGAGTAATTAATAATGATTATAAGGTAATAATTGTACAGTCGGCTGTTTAAATAATGTTTTTGGCATTTTGAAAACCAACATTGAATTTACATTTTTTTTTTTTAACATGATTGTTTCTTGGTCGATTTACTAAGAGTAACATAACCTTATTGGCAGCTATTGCAATAAAATTGTACTGATTGTGGGTTTAATCTGGAACGATTCAAATGAAACATTCAATATGTCCTCCTTTGTTCTCTTTTTTGTCTTATTATGTCCACTTTTTGGTGCCCACGTATCTGGCAACCCTAGGTAAGGATCACTCCAGACATAAAGATACCGAATCATAACCCCCCAAAACATGTATGGCAAAGTCCTCGAAAAGATAGTAGCACGCAGGCTATTTTATTTATTGTTTGAATAGCGGGTTGTATGGTACATTTGTTGGTTGTATGATTAATCAGTTGGTTTGGTTTATGTTTGATTAATTTGGTTGTTAACTAATTGGTTAGTCGGTCGTTTCTTTTTCATAGATCGTTCATTACTTACACACATATTGGTAATTATAAATTTGGCAGTTACTTCAAAGTGATTTATGTCCACAGCTGTCGACTGCAGTAGCCCGCCATTTTCACCCAATACAGAAATTCAAATATCTGGGACAACTTTCAACCAATCAGCGAACTACTCATGTCTACCAGGATTTGAGTACGAGCAAGGCCAATTTCTCTTGATCTGTGGTCCATCCGGCAACTGGACAGGAGACGCTCTCACATGCAAAAGTAAACTCTTAAATGTTTTTTGTGCGTGTGCGTGCGTGCGTGCGTGCGTGCGTTCGTTCGTGCGTGTGTGTGTGTGTGTGTGTGTGTGTGTGCGTGTGTGTTAAAGTTTATATTGCTTATTGGGCGTTTTTCGGTGACTTCTATTTTACCGTCATTCCTTCATCAATGTCTTTGGCTTGCTTGCAAAACGTTTTTAATTTGATATTTTAATTACATCGTTTAGAGATTAGAACAAGAATCGCTTTGCCAAAGGCACCCTTTTGTAAGATGGAAAACATACTGAACAATAAAATGCTGTCGATCACAGTGAGAAACAAAAAAGTGTTGAAGTGCTATGTAGAATCCATACTGTTGTATGAATGTGAAACTTGGACAATAAATAAGGCAAACTGAAAAAAATCAAAACGCAGTGGAAATGTCCATTCTTTGGTAATGCAAAGAACAGTGATGTTTTAGTGATGGACTCGGTGTTTGAATGATGACTTAGATATTTATTTCATGTTTCAATACAAAATAAAATGGCATGTGGGGATATGTTACAGTTATGACTTAAAAGTTGTTAACATGGTAGCAGACATGTTGTATTATATATATATATATATATATATATATATATATATATATATCTTCTTCTTCTTCTTCAGCGTTCCGAGCCATTGAGGTTCTTTGCTGCAGATACAATCCGTCTCCATTCGTCTCTCTGGTGGACCTTCTCTTGCCAGTCGTAGATTCCAAGTGCTTGTAGGTCTGTATATATATTATCTCTCCACCGCCTTCTTGGTCTACCTCGGGGTCTACGGTCATTTATTTCCTGAGTGTAAGCGAGTTTTATTTCCCTATTATCTTCCATTCTTTCTATATGCCCCAGCCATTGTAGTCTATTAGCCTTCATGATACCAATGATTAGCGGGGACTTAAACAGATCATAAATGTCTTTGTTACTTCTTCTTTTCCACTCTCCACTTTGTGTATCCCTAATGGGTCCAAAGATGCGTCTTAAAATTTTGTTCTCAAAGGTTTGTAACAAAGCTTCGTCTCCTTTCGTTGTACTCCAGGTTTCAGAGCCATACAGCACAACTGGTCTGATCAGTGTTTTGTATATTGTGATTTTGGTGTTACGAGATAGAGCCTTTGATTTTAGTAGATGTTGTAGTGCATAGTATATCTTATTTCCAGAGTTGATTCTAGTTTGTATTTCTTCCCTTATGATGTTGGAACAATTGAAGATTGTACCCAGATATTTGTATGTTTCCGTTCTTTTAATGGTCATATTATCTATTTGTATGTGGCCAGAGTTTTTAGCCATTCCGTCTCTTGAAATTACCATATATTCTGTCTTATCTTGGTTGATAACCAGCCCCATCTGTTGGGCTTTTTCCTTTAAGTGAGTCAATATTTCCAATGTCTTTTGTTCACTTTGCCCTATAATATCTATATCATCTGCATAACCAAGCAGCTTGGATGTTCCTCCAATATCACATTCCTCCTTTACCTTCCTTACAACTTTCTCTAGAGCCAGATTGAAGAGTAGCGGCGATAGTGCATCACCCTGTTTCAAGCCAGATGTTATTTGGAAGGGGTCTGATTTCCTGCCTTTATATGTTACTATATTATAAGTATCTTCCATGCATAGTCTGGTCATGTTGATTAACTTCCTTGGTATTCCAAATTCCTGCATAGCATTCCATAGACTATTCCTATGGACACTATCATAAGCCTTTTTAAAATCCACAAAAATGTTATGGAGATCTCTTTTATATTCCCAATTTTTCTCAGCTATTTGTCGTAAGATAAATATCTGATCTATTGTTGATCTGTTTTGTCTAAAACCCGCCTGGTAGTCACCTAATATGTCTTCTGAATATGGTTTTAGTCTATTTAGTAATACTGCGGATAGTATCTTATAGCTTGTGGACAGTAGTGATATTCTTCTATAATTTCCACATTGGAACTTGTCTCCTTTCTTAAAGATAGGTATCAATAATGACTCTTTCCAGTCATGGGGTAATTCTTCTGTCCTCCAGATTTTTATTATTAGTTCGTATAGCTTTAGATGTAATGCATGGCCACCTGCCTTTATAAATTCAGCAGCAATTCCATCAGTCCCAGTTGCCTTATTGTTTTTAAATCGTGTGATTACATATAGGATTTCTTCAAATGTAGGTTCTTCAATTTGTGGTTCGCATGTTAGAACCTATTCCTATGGGAAAATGTTACTTGGAGCTTCACAATTTAGTAATTCAACAAAATATTCTTTCCATGTGTTGCACATTTCCTCATTGGTATTTATCATATTTCATTTTATATATATATAAAATGAAAGAGATGAAAAAGATATACGGGAAGTTCAAATAAGACGATTTAACATCCCGTGGCACTTCAGAATGACGAAAACATATTATTTCTTATGTTTATGGTGAATTTAATTACTTACCCTATGTTTAACTGGTTCAATACCAAACAAACAGTAGGTTTAACAAGGTACACAATCACATGAACAAGTATTATAATGTAATGTCTGTTCTCTGAGTATTACAATTGCGGAAGATACCTCGTACCAAAACAAATAGCATGATGAACCTTGCATAGTAATATATCGTCCTTTTGTACTTCTTTGCTTTAAACTTAAGCGTAGACCACACCAACTACTTCTGGTAGTTAAGTTAAAGATACATGCATATACTTTACAGGACGTCACAATCAACACCGGCATTTTCCCTGTTGTGATCTCTTGGCAAGTTTACATTCAGTAGTTTGCCAGTGCTTTCTGAACTACCGGCACCCATACCATTTCGTATGATACCAACTAAAGGCGATGTGCTGCCAAATCGCCCGCATTTGTGTTTCGAAAGTGGGTATGCGGGATTACAAACTGCGTCCGTAACTTCTTCGCCAGTGAGCCAGCTTGTAAATAAAACTATAATTAACATATCAATACAGTAGTTTTCCCTATGCAACTCTCTTTAATTCATGTGTAATAAAAATAATACATTATGTCTGCTACCATATTAACAACTTTTAAGTCATAACTGTGACACACCCATACTTCCCATTTTTCGCCATATATTTTTGCTTGGTTCAGCCCTACTTTTTGTTTGTCTTTGAATATGTTTAACCATATTTATATTACAATCATGTTAGATGTTGCTGTTTAAAATTAAACATTGTTTGTTTCCCTCTGTCAGTCATCGACTGTGGAGTTCCGCCCTCAGATACCGGTCTGTCTATAGACGTTACAAACACAACGTATGGGCAAGTCGCAAACTACTCCTGCAGAAGTGGATACACGTATTCCAGTGGGGATTTTACTTTGACCTGTGACCTGGGCGGGAACTGGGCGGGCGAGTTAATGAAGTGTTTAGGTATGTGTATGTCTACTTGTGTTGTTGCTTAACTGTTTCAGTGCGAAGGATAATGTATCACCAAATGTGACCTCCTATTTAAACAGAAGGACGATATATCGCCGAACTTGGGTCATCGTGTTATTTGTTTTGTATCGTGGTATCTTCCGCAATTTCAATGTTCAGTGAGCGGAAATAACATTATATTGTAGTACGAAATATCGTATCGCTAGGAACTCAAGCGTACTCCATACACACTAGTACTAGTAGTGCTGGACTGAATTTTGCGTGTGAATTAGCTTTTCATATTAACAGTGTCCCTCGCCGTCTGCCGAACCCACTCCGACTTCAGAGGTACTTGTAATGTACGTCACCAAGCCAAGGACGATAGATGAACATTTTAGTCCAACTGTCCAGTGTAGGGGTTATACTCTTGGGTGGCGGGGTAGGGGTATTCCCTATCAAAGGAGAGGTAAGGTGCCTCCTTCCCTCCGCTAGCCTACGGGACACCCTCGGCAAGGTGGAGTACCCGTTTACCCTCCCGATCAGGGTTACGTGAAGCCATGGACGCAGGTAGTGGATGAAGTTGAAGAGCAGCCGACAGATAGTTGTAGGTTATGGTCTCCAGCTTCACGACGGTAGGCAGAGGATTTCTTTTTAGGGGCGACAATGGCAACGGTCATTGACCAGTATGGTCACTGCTAAGAAAGAAAGCAATTGCAAACTACCTTCTTTACAATTGCCAAGAAAATTATGTTTTACGGTATCATCGAATATCAGAGTAACGGCGTAAATGGATGCTCTCTAGGAGCAGTCTCGCCCGGTAGGGATAGTTATGTGCACCAGTTGACTCCAGACCGTCAGCATGTTACTGAGTGCAAAAGATTACTATCACTGAAAGTAAGAACTTGGAATGTTAGAACAATGAGTGCAGATGGAAAATTATAAAACATCAAACAGAAATGAAAAGAGAGAAGATTAATTTATTAGGAATGTGCGAAACGAGGTAAAAAAAAAAAAAAAGGACAGGGATCAAGACGGGAGAGGATTGTAAGATTATGTATTCTTGGAGAGAAGAACGGCAAAGAGATGTAGCCATTATATTGGATAGGCAAACATCAAATTCTGTTAAATGATATTGGGCTGTGTCAGACAGAGTTATATTAGTAAATTTAAACGGAAGACGGTACACACTTATAGAATTGGCAAAAGAACAAGAAATTATTGTAGGAAACACCTGAGTCAAACAGCATCCTAGAAGATTATAGACATGGAGGAGTCCAGACAGCAGGATTAAAAACCAGATAGATTACATCATGAGTAGCAGAAGGTTTCAAAATGCGTTAACGTTCATAAAAACAGTTCCCAATGCAGACTGTTACAGTTATTACAGATTAATTACAGGCACATTGAGGTTAAAGTTACAGAAATTCCAGTATACAACCGGAAACACTAAATATAATTTGCTCAGATTAAAACATGACAAAGAAATACAAGATGATTTTAACGTAGAAGTAAATAACAAATCTGATATATTGCTAGAAATCCTAGAGACGTGGATGATAAATGGGAAATGTTGAAGAATTCAATCAGTTTGGCTACAAAAACAACTATTCCAAAATTAAAGAAGGTGGGCCGTAAGACATGGATGACTGAAGAAATTTTACAACAAATGGAAACAAGGAGATAGAACAAACATAATCCTGCTAAATATTAAGAAATTCACAGCTAAGTCAGAACATTATGTAAGGAGGCAAAAGAAGCATGGCTCGAGAAAAACTGCATACAAATTGAAAAACAACACAACAGTAAAAATACCAAACTAATGCACAAAATAATTCATTAGCTTTCTAATCAAAGAACACGTACATCAGCAGGCTGTCTAAAGACAAAAGATGGAAACGTCGTAATAAGAAAAGATCAGATTTTACATGTATGGTTAGATTATGTGAAGACCCTCTATGATGATAACAGAGAAGAACAGTAAGATATTCAAAATAACAATGAAGGACCATCAATTTTGATGCATATACTTTACAATTTTGAAGATGGAAGTTCAGAATGTTCTTCGCCATATCAAAACTGGTAAGACCCCCGGTTCAAACAACATCAAAACAGAAATGATTAATGCTTTAGAAGAATATGGAATAGATAAAGATACCAGACTGCTGAATACAATATATGATACTGTAGATATACCATGAGTTATGTAATTCTGTATTTATTGCAATCCCAAAGAAATAAGGAGCCATGGAAAGTGATCAACATCGAACAATTAGTATAATGAGTCACATCACGAAGATTTTGCTAAGAATTATCATGTAATATCATCCTACGAAGAGAGGTGTGTGACGGGGGTGCGTAATGTCTCCAGATCTTTTTTTCCTGTATAGTAAAAATATTTTCAGACATGTAGAACATATACAAGGAATCACCATTGGGGGACGATACATCAGTAACATTGGATATGCAGATGGTACAGTCTTGATTGCAGACAGTGAACAGGACCTACAACATTTAGTTGATGCGGTTGTTGCACACAGTGAACAACTAGGGTTAGAACTGAATTGTAAGGAGACACAGATTATCGTCGTCACTGGGAAGAAGGACATGCCACAATGGGCATATTCTTAAACAAGTGAATCGGTACAGTTATCTCGGAACAGTTAAAACATCAAATGGGAGATGCCTTGAAGAGATTAGAAAAATATTGCCATTGCGAAGGTAGCCTTTTGCAAGATGAAAAACATACTGACCAATAAAAAGATATCAATTGAAACGAGAAAAAGAATGTTGAAGTGCTACATAGAACCTATACTTTTTGTATGGATGTGAGGCGTGGACAATGAGCAGACAAGATGGAAAACATCTGATGGCTGTGGAAATGTGGTTTCTGAGGAAAATGCAAAGAATACCAGGGACAGACAGAAAAACCAAAGAACAAGTCCTTCAAGAAACAAATGAAACTCGTAAGCTGATTAGAGACATTGGATGCAGACAGTCAGAATTGTTTGGGCATGTTATGAGAAGAAATTAATTGGAGCACTTGGTGACAACTGGCAAGATCGAAGGGAAGAGAGCAAGGGGAAGACCGAAAAGTAAAAACCTGGATGGCTTTACCACGTGGCATGGTCGAGACAGAAACATAGAGCTTATCCACGACTCAGGTGATCGAATGAGATGGCGAAACATGACTGCCCACGCTTATCGGCAAGGCACATGATGGATGGATGGATATCTGCTACCATATTAACAACTTTTAAGGCATAACTGTGACACACCCATACTTCCCATTTTTCGCCATATATTTTTGCTTGGTTCAGCCCTACTTTTTGTTTGTCTTTGAATATGTTTAACCATATTTATATTACAAGCATGTTAGATATTGCTGTTTAAAATTAAACATAGGTTGTTTCCCTCTGTCAGTCATCGACTGTGGAGTTCCGCCCTCAGATACCGGTCTGTCTATAGACGTTACAAACACAACGTATGGGCAAGTCGCAAACTACTCCTGCAGAAGTGGATACACGTATTCCAGTGGGGATTTTACTTTGACCTGTGACCTGGGCGGGAACTGGGCGGGCGAGTTAATGAAGTGTTTAGGTATGTGTATGTCTACTTGTGTTGTTGCTTAACTGTTTCAGTGCTAAGGATAATTTATCACCAAATGTGACCTCCTATTTAGACAGAAGGACGATATAATGCCATACTAGGGTCATCGTGTTATTTATTTTGTTTCGTGGTATCTTCCGCAATTTCAATGCTCAGTGAGCGGAAATTTACATTATAATACGAAATTTCGTATCGCTAGGAAAACAAGCGTTGTCCATAATACTACTTCTAGTAGTGCTGGACTGAATTTTGCGCATGGATTAGCTTTCCATATTAACAGTGTCCCTCACTATCAGGCGGACCCACTCCGACTTCATGGGTACTTGTAATTTATGTCCCCACGTCAAGATCGATAGATCAACATTTTATTCCAACTGTCCAGCGTAGGGGTTGAACCCTTTAACTTGGCATCAGCACACCGGATGTTTAAGAACATGCATTCTTAGCCATTCGGTCATACAGACCTCACTTCTTCATTTGATTGTGCACAATGTTTGGTCCAAACCAGCTATTTTATTTGACACTGAAATAGTTAAGTAAAGTTGTATTTTGAGGTTAACTGTTCTGATTTAGTCACAGAAGGAAAGCTCTAATATAACCAGTGGGTGCATGTCTCCCACAACTGCCAGAAAGATACCGAATGACCACGATATACAACATAACAGCCCCGGCAAAAACAACACCCCCCCCCCCCCCCGGAAAAATGACCACTGATGTCTAGCCGCACGGCAAGTGAATGAAAAAAAGGAGCTAAGGAGTAGTAACACCTACCATGCTTGTCATCAGAAGCAACTAAGAAAGTTGGTGTCAGACTGGATACCTCATCACACAGACAACTTGAGCTGCAGCCTCCAATTAATCACGAGCAAGTCAACAAAGAGCTTGGCGTGAGTCGGGCTGAGGGCGTGTGTTTCTTTTGGGGATGAAAGGCAGAAGCTACAATGGTACTGGGCTTCATTTCTTCGGCCTTCCAGGAATGCCCTCATACAATGGGAGTATGTAGGTCAGCATGGCCAAAAGGATAAGAACACACGCTCTTAACTGATTCAATGCCAAAGGATAATATGTCGCTAAATTTGACCCCCTATTTGGACAGAAGGACAGAATATTGCCATATTAGCGTTAACATGTCATTTGTTTCGTCTGCATTGTTAATGCTCGAGGAATGCAAATTTACATTATAATTTCATGTGATTGTGCACCATGTTTGGCCCAAACTTACTTTTTTTTATTTGGCACTAAATCAGTTAAACTTCCCGTACGTCAATGGCGGGACAGTGGGTTCAACCCCTACATCTGTCAGCTGAACTAAAATGTTGGCTTCTCTTCCTTGACTTGGGGATGTAAATTATAATACGTGCCTCAGAAGTCGGAGTGGGTTCGCCTGATCGCGATGGGCACTGGTAATAGGGAAAGCTCAACAACACGCAAACATTATTCCAGTGTAACATTTACTACTAGTAGCAACATGTATATGCATTACGCTTGAGTTCAAAGCAAGCGAAGGAAACAAAGAAATGGAAGTTATAGCCTTCTAACTAATGACTTGTCCATCCACAGCTAGCCAGACCACCAGTAACCCAGAGAGGTCAGATCATTCCACTGACGTGCTCGTACCCTGGGTGGTCGGTGTAACAATATTCATCGTCTTCATCCTCGTCATCATCATCTTTGTTATCATGAATAAGGAAGCTTTCGGCAAGAACAAGAAGCTGAGGAAAACTGTCAAAACTTTAAGGTATGTTTCAGTTTTAGTCAAAACTTTTACGTGGGTTTTGGTTTTCGTCAAAACTTTAAGGTATGTTTCGGTTTTAGTCAAAACTTATTTAGGTTTATTGATGACAGGTAAAACTTTAGATAGATTTACTGCTGACATGCACAACTTTTGGCAGGATTATTGCTTACATGGTAAACTTAGATAAAACTGTGGGACCAGGTGGAGAAACGAGGGAACAGACTGAGAACGCACTTGTGGAGAGAATGATGTGGCGGGGAGTTGGGGGGGGGGGGGGGGGGAGGTTTCTGGATGAATCTCAAAACTGAGACGAAGACCAGAAGAACTTTCAATCAGATGGCAGTCGAAACCATTAGCGGGCTCTTCGCGGGCTGTTGAACGAGGGGCGGAGCATGTGTGGGAATGTCCTAAGTGCAGTGATGTCGATTTTTAGCTCAACTCAACTTAGATAAAACTAAGGTAGATTTATTATAGACAGATAAACGCTTAGCTTAGGTATGTTTATTTCAGACAGGTCAATTATTAGATATGTTTATTACAGACAAGTCAAGTCTTACATATGTATATTGCAGACAGGTCAGATCTTGATCTTAGATTTGTTTTTGCAGATAAGTCAAATCTTAGATATGTTAATCACAGACAGGTGAAATCTCACAGATGTGCCACTGACAGGTCAAATCTTATATATGGTTATTACAGATAGGTCAAATTGTATATATGTTTATCACCGATAGGTCAAATCTTACATATGTTTATCACAGACAGGTCAAATCTTACATACATTTATCACGGACAGGTCAAATCTTACATATGTTTATCACAGACAGGTCAAATCTCATACAGATGTTCCACTGATAGGTCAAATCTTAGATATGTTTATCACAGACAGGTCAAATCTTACATATGTTTATTACAGATAGGTCAAATCTTAGATATGATTATAACAGATAGGTCAAATCTGTGATATGTTTATCATAGAAAGGTCACATCTTAGATATGTTTATCACAGACAGGTCAAATCTCATACATATGTGCCACTGACAGGTGAAATCTTAGCTATATATATATCAGACATGTCATATCTAAGATATGTTTATCACAGCAGATGTGCCACAGACAGGTTAAATCTCAGGAAGCTTTTTCACTGTTGAGTATTCTAAGATAAATCACTGCCGCATGTGGAACTAACGATGTGATTAATGGTGCAATGAGTAAGACATACGACTTGGTAAAAACACTGAAACACAAGAGAAGTGGGGCGTCCGGCGAAGGATAGGATATGAATCCCCAAGATAATCGTGAGAAGGGTCACATGGAGAGCCAAGGAGATTAGAATGATGAAAATGGAAATAAATAGAACAGTATTATTACAAAGTAACTGCCCCAACTCAATCTTCACATATAACGTTCCTTATTTGGCGACACAGGAGAACTTGAGTTGTCATTCTTAACAGATTCAGTGTACAACAAAAAGCAGGTTTGAACCTAACAGAAATAGATGACGGAAAATGGGAAGTCCCGGGTGTGTCACAGTTATGACTTAAAAGTTGTCAATATGGTAGCAAACATTGTATTTTATATCAAATTAAAGGGAGTTGCCCAAAGAAAACTACTGTATATAAACCCACGGCAGATACAGGAAGTCGCCTAAGACGATTAATCATCCCATGGGTGCATTGGTGTTCTGGCCATCTGAGAAGTGCCTGACTATTGGAGTGAGAACAGCGTAGAGATTTATGTACCTTCTGATCTGGCACCATCTACGGGAACTGTATTACAGAGTTCTCCTTTCCCTCTTCAAGGGAGAAACTCGCGGGTGTGCAAACCCAGCAGTGGAACTTCACATCTGCAGAGTGAGGCAAATTAGGAATTAACCAGGTCGTGATTCAGCACAGCACTTACAGATTCATTCATTCATTCATTCATTTATTCATTCATTCATTCAGTAGCATGTCCTTTGCAGAACTTCGCTTCCATAACAACCTTCCGGAAAACTTCTCGAACATAATCAAAGTGTTCCGCGTCCGATACACCCATCTGGAAATCATCTGCCACATCCTGCACCCATCTTCTCTGTGGCCTTCCTCTGTTCCCGGACATATACCCCTCCGTTATTGTTCTCTCCAAACTTTCATGGCGTTTCAAGTGACCACAATATTTATATTTTCTTTGTTTTATTGTCTTTAGTAACCAACCGTATTCAATATTCAGATCTTGTCGTATGGATGCATTTGTTCTTTTCTGTCTAAGATATTCTTAGAACCCGTCTATAACATTTATATTCAAGGGCTGTTCAGCTTGTTTAGTAAGTGTCCAGGTCTCAAGGCGTATGTTGCAATGGAAAAGATGCATGCTCTTAAACATCTAAGTTTTGTAGTTCTGTCTGTCCCACGCCACAATTTATTCAGCTGTCTTAGTTTTTGAAGCGCAATAGATATTGGTACAGACTGGTTGGTATCAAGTCCAGTTTGGTCGTGTTTCTTCCACAGGTGTAAAGTAGTTAATTTCCAACTGATATTATCCCAATGGTCAAGGAGAATGTCATAGGAAACATAAAGATGTGGTGATTCTCAAAATTTTTATTCTCCTTTCAGGGACAATGCCAAGTCCATTTTCAACTTCCACATGAGGATTCCTGACATTCACAAGATTAACACTAAGACTGGAGACAGATTAAGTTCTCGTGTGCATACAGCAAAACCAGGCGGTTCCCCAGCCCAGTCCCTTGTGTCGATTCGAGTCAAGGACGGTGGAAATTTCCATGTAGTGGACAAATCTAGTACTGTAAAGGCCAAGGACAGTGGAAATTTCCTTTTAGCAGCCACTCCCAGTAATGTCAAACCGTCGTTTCCTCCTGCATTCACAAACTACTTGGCCCCGACATCATCGTTGGTCAAGCATCCTAGCACACACTCTATGCCCAGGTCACCCACCTCAATCACCATACATTCATTATCTCAAACATCTACACCTGAGGTCTTACCTGCAGTGAACCCATGAAGACGACTCCGTTTTTCCTTGACTATATATAGATTCTAAAACCCCATGTGAAAATTATGTTACCCGTGCCAGAACTGAACAATGAAATGACGAAAGGTTAAAGAAGAATTGCAACAACAGAGTTGTAACTGATTCATAACGAGTTATTTTATGCTGCATATAGAATTATTATATTTATTATAAACGGTATCTTGGTATAGTTTTGATTGCTAAAAATAAAATAGAGTTACTAGAAATTATAGATATAATCGCTAAAGAAAGGACTTTGAATAACAGAATTAATGGTTTTACAAAGGAAAAAGTGTATACCCAAATGCAATATCAAAGTGCATGGAACTAATTCAAAACAAGTCAATGCATTTACGTATTTGGGTAATTTGATAACGCGGATGGAAGATGTATTAATGAAGTTAACTGTAGATTAGTCCACACACAGGCAGCATTTAATCAAATGGAGAATATTCTCTGCAATGTTTCTTTGTTAATCGAGGTGACGAACCGTATTTGTAAGAGCTTTATTTAGCCAGTCCTGATGTACGGAAACGAATCATGGACACTTGGCAGACAAGTGAGGAATTATGTGCAAGATGTGGAGATGCGGTATTATAGAAGAATTGTGAAAACACAAAGCAATAGATAGAAATAGCAATGAAGATATCTTGAAAGAAGTTCACTCACAAAGAGAACGGGTTCTCGTAATCTCGTATCAAGAGAAGAGTCCACATTCTTTGGGCATGTCATGAGAAGGGGAAACTTGGAGTATGTCATCACAATGGGAAGGCTGGAGGGAAAGAGTAGCGGGAGATGCCAAAAAGAGAAAAGATGTTAGACAGTTTGACATCATGACATAGAGGAAAGTCGGTCTCTGAAGTGATTGGCAGTACAAGAGACAGAAGGCTATGGAAGGCATGATCACCAACGCCACACAGCATGAAATATATTTAGTTGCATATCCTTTACTTGCAGCCAATGCCAGGATTTTCTTTGTTTGTGATTTCTTGGCAAGTGTATGTTCAGTAGTTTGCCATTGATTTTTGAACGACGGGCACTCATACTTCCTCTGCGGTCATTCGGGTTTTTTTTTCCTCCTCCAGATTAATAGCGTTGTGCCTGTTTACAGCAGAATTGCTATACTTGCGCCTTTCGGCCGACACATCCGACTTCTGCAGGCATTTGTTGACAGGGTTAACCTTCCCGGGTGCAATAATACTATTTTATGAAAACTAACACAAGGGGTCTGCTTTCAAATCTCCCGCAGATTGTTACCACTTGCGTCCGTAACCCCTTCGCCACAGAGCATGCTCGTGGAATATAAGAAGAAGAAGAATACAATTATTTATCACATTTGTAAACCCATATTATTTATATTCCCTATATTCATCATCATGTACCATGCCGATAAGCATGGGCGGTCATTTTTCGCCATCTCACGCGATCACCAAAGCCGTGGATCAGCTCAGTGTTCTTGTCTCGACCATGCCCCGTGGCCAAGCCATCCAGGTATTTACTTCTCTACCTTACCCCTGCTCTTTTCTCCTCGATATTGCCAGCTGTCACCAAGTTCTCCAATTTATTTCTTCTCATACCGTGGCCAAAACATTTGACTGTCTACGTTTAATTTCTCGTATCAGTTTAGTTTTCATTTGTTTCTTGTAAGACTTGGTCGTTTTTTTTTTTTTCTGCCCGTTTTATTCTTTGCATTCTCTTCAGAAACCCCATTTCTACAACCATCAGATGTTTTTCAGCTTGTCTGCTCATTGTCCACGCTTCACATTCAGTCAAAATTACAGATTCTATGTAGCACTTCAAGTCTTTTTCAGGTTGCAAATGACATCTTTTTATTGGTCAGTATGTTTTCCATCTTGCAAAAGGCAACCTTCGCCATGACGATTCTTGTTCTAATATCTTCAAGGCATCTCCCATCAGATGTTATGACTGTTCCAGGATAATTGTACCGATTCACTTGTTTAAGAATATTCCCATTTACTCGTATATCACATTGTGGTTTTTTCTTCATCCCAGTGACGACCATAATCTGTATTTTCTTACAATGTAATTCTAACCCTAGTTGTTCACTGTATGCAACAACCGCATCTACCAAATGTTGCAGATCCTGCTCATTCCTATATTACGTCTAATAATATACAGTCTGATACTACCACATGAGTGAGCCCTTGAGTGTGTTGATCAATCTATTTAAATACACGGCTAGCCCCATATACCCAACATAGCTCAAGGTGTGTACAAGGGTCCTCTAATTTAAGGTGAGTACTATATACAAGTTAGCTGCATGTTCTTTACAGGATGTTGCATTTAACCTCAGGATTAACTGGCTATTTGTGATTTTACAATCCATCCATCCATCATGTGCCATGCCGGTAAGCGTGGGCGGTCATGCTGTGCCATCTCACTCGATCACCAGAGTCGTGGATCAGCTCCTTGTTTCTGAGTCCACACAACATGATTTTCTTGGCATCTATAAAGAAGGTAGTTTACCATTGCTTTCCTTCCTAGCAGTGACCATACTGGTCAGTGACCGTAGCCATTGTCTCCTCAAAAAAGAGATCCTCTGCCTACCGCCGTGAAGGTGGAGACCATAACCTACAACTATCTGTCGGCTGCTCTCCATCTTCATCCACCACCTGCATCGTTGGCTTCACGTAACCCTGATCGGGGGGCTAAACGGGTACTCCACCTTGCCCAAGGGTGTCCCGTAGGCTAGCGGAGGGAAGGAGGCGCCTTATTTCTCCTTTGATAGGGGATGCCCCTACCCCGCTACCCATTTTACAATCAGTAGTATAAAAAAAAAGTATTTCATTGGTTTTCTGTTGGATTTCAAACCTTCGAGTCAGTATGTTTAACAGATTAAATAGATTGCCCATCTCACAAGAATGTCCTGGTACCATCTGCCACACTGAAGAAATATAATGGGTGCAGAGCAAGGATTTGACCATGTAGAAGATGAAGTGTTGCTATCAAGAACAACCTTAAAGAAATGAATACCAACTTACAAAGAGAATTAGAAAGAGCGCATGAAATGTCTTTACATCTACTCTCAACACTTCATTGAGGTAAATGTTAGTTAGTCGCGGTTCCAACTTCACAATGCTTCGATCCTGTGCCAGTGAATATCACACAAAATGCTCCTTACTGCCTCAATTGAAAAGTGGAACATACATGGGCCTCTACACACTAATAGCCCGCACAGGTACCCTGTGCATAATGCCGCTACCAGAATGTCAACACGAAAGTCCACCACGAAAAATAGTTCATCGTCGATGGAAGCAGTGGTCACTAGAAAACAAGCAGCAACACATTACAGCGTAAGGCAACCCAGTTAGTTCACCAACCGGCTGCCGCCATTTTTCTGAATATGCAGTTCACGCTAGAATCAACCGTGAACAGATGTAAAAGCACTCCACATGAAATTCACAACTGACAGTGTCGCTCTACGCACTCATCTCAATAGCAGGGTGACGGAACCATGCACTACCAATCCAACAAAAGGAAAATGCTTAAGCAAACCGTAGCCACAAGCATAAAACATTCCAGAGTCCTTAACACCTCAACAGCCTATCCTCCACGTTGGAGACCGGAACCAATGAGATAAATGGAAGAAGAAGAAGAAGAAGAAGAAGAAGAAGAAGAAGAAGAAGAAGAAGAAGAAGAAGAAGAAGAAGAAGAAGAAGAAGAAGAAGAAGAAATAGAGCCAGTATGTCAGTGAATTGTAAAACTGCTTTCACTAACCCTTTAGCAATAAATGCTGACTTAGTACAATATAATGTATTATATATTGCATTAAAAGGGACTGGGTGAGGATTGCAGATGTGTTCATTGTTTTGGAATATGTCTCATCTAAGTTATTGTTTCTTTGAGAAATAAAAAATATAAAAGTTAGTTGCATATCCTTTACAGGTCGCAGCAGTCGACCCCAGGCTGTTCGTGATTCCTGGGCAAGTTTTCATTCAGTGATTTCCCATTGCTTTCTGAACGACCGGCCGGCTTCGTGGCTTAGAGGTTAGCGACTTCTCTCCGTAATCTCGTATACTCTCGTAGGTAACGTGATGACGGTGAGAATCAGCAGTGGTTCGAATCGCATCGGTAACTTACGGGGTATGTGAGCCGGCCGCTCAGAAAGCAATGGCAAACTACTGAGCGTAATCTTGCCAAGAAATCAACATACAGCTGAAAGATGCTGGTGTTGACAGCGATGTCCTGTAAAAGGATATGCAAAACATTTTTCTGAACGACCGGCACACACACCATTTCATAAAAAATCCAACACAAAGTGGTCTGCTGCCAAATCATCCACAGCTGTGTTTCGAATGGGGTATGCAAGATTACGAACTGCGTCCGTAACACCTTCGCCACACAGCCGGTCTCAGAAATATGCAAGCTAATAATAAAGATCGACTTCATTGCACCGGGTTTTATCCCATATGGCTCGGTCTCTTTCCGCAGGGCAGCCTGCAGAAAGCGTCGCACAAAACACAAACACCAAAGCTCCAGCAACAACCCCCAGGAGTCTCCAAGAAACTTCCACCCGTGAACCGAACAACGTAGGCTGGAATTAACCCCGCGACTTCGGAATGTGAGGCGGGCGGTGTAACTTCTGTGCCACGTGCCATGCCAGCTGGCGCAGATGTTCATGTCTCCCCATAGATCTTGGTCGTGGTGTTCAGGGTCAACTCTGCTGATGATATTCCTCCATGCCATCGTCTCAAATCATCCAGTATCATTTCTCTCGGTCCGCCTCTGCTTCTCTTTCCCTCAATCTTCCAGCTGTCATGTTCTTATCACATGACCAAATAAAGATGTTTTGTCTCTTTCTTATTGTTGTATATTACGTTCTAATTTCATTAGCCTCTTTCAGGCAACTGCTGTTAGTTATTTTGGCTGTCCAGGGAATTTACAACATTCGTCTCTGGAACCACATCTCTGTTGCTTCCAAGTTCTTCCCAATTTGCTCATTTAATTCCAAGATTCACTGCCATACAGCAAAACAGGTTCTATATAGTACTTCAGCACAGACATACTGGAGTTTTTGCCACCGTAGACCATAGCTTTAGGAAAGAAAACTCCCAACTGCACCTCCAAGTGGTAGAGGCTGGGAAAACATCACCGTTTGGCAAACGCAGCCCTGAGGGCCGAGTATCCACTGGGATTAGTGGATAACTCTGCAACTGAACAGAGCAGGGCACTCGTCCTGACAGCCGGAAATAGCTGTCAAAGTCTGAGGTAAAAGACCCCCATGTGGATGTGGATGGCAAGGGGAAACCACCACATTATCTTTCCAAGATTTAATGAATAGTCAGCGAATGCAAATGAGTATGGCTAATTGCACAGATGATACTGCTACCACACCAGGACGGACCTCCACTCTTCATCTCAGGACGGGATATCACAGACTGAATAAAGACATCAGCAAGCCAAGTCTGGCCCCCCACCACCATGCACATGTGAATTAAACACCACTTCACCACCATGCACATGTGAATTAAACACCACTTCACCACCATGCACATGTGAATTAAACACCACTTCACCACCAAGCACATGTGAATTAAACACCACTTCACCAGCATGCACATGTGAATTAAACATCACTTCACCAGCATGCACATGTGAATTAAACACCACTTCACCACCATGCACATGTGAATTAAACACCACTTCACCAGCATGCACATGTGAATTAAACACCACTTCACCAGCATGCACATGTGAATTAAACACCACTTCACCAGCATGCACATGTGAATTAAACACCACTTCACCAGCATGCACATGTGAATTAAACACCACTTCACCAGCATGCACATGTGAATTAAACACCACTTCACCACCATGCACATGTGAATTAAACACCACTTCACCAGCATGCACATGTGAATTAAACACCACTTCACCAGCATGCACATTTGAATTAAACACCTCTTCACCACCATGCACATGTGAATTAAACACCACTTCACCACCATGCACATGTGAATTAAACACCACTTCACCACCATGCACATGTGAATTAAACACCACTTCACCAGCATGCACATGTGAATTAAACACCACTTCACCAGCATGCACATGTGAATTAAACACCACTTCACCACCATGCACATGTGAATTAAACACCACTTCACCACCATGTACATGTGAATTAAACACCACTTCACCACCATGCACATGTGAATTAAACACCACTTCACCAGCATGCACATGTGAATTAAACACTTCACCAGCATGCACATGTGAATTAAACACCACTTCACCAGCATGCACATGTGAATTAAACACCACTTCACCAGCATGCACATTTGAATTAAACACCACTTCACCACCATGCACATGTGAATTAAACACCACTTCACCACCATGCACATGTGAATTAAACACCCTTCACCACCAAGCACATGTGAATTAAACACCACCAAGCACATGTGAATTAAACACACCAAGCACATGTGAATTAAACACCACTTCACCACCATGCACATGTGAATTAAACACCACCAAGCACATGTGAATTAAACACCACCAAGCACATGTGAATTAAACACCACTTCACCAGCATGCACATGTGAATTAAACACCACTTCACAACCAAGCACATGTGAATTAAACACCACTTCACCACCGTGCACATGTGAATTAAACACCACTTCACCACCATGCACATGTGAATTAAACACCACCATGCACATGTGAATTAAACACCACTTCACCACCATGCACATGTGAATTAAACACCACTTCACCAGCATGCACATGTGAATCAAACACCACCTCACCACCATGCACATGTGAATTAAACACCACTTCACCACCATGCACATGTGAATTAAACACCACCAAGCACAAGTGAATTAAACAAAAAGCTGAACATGATCTACGGAACTGCCCTCTCTATTATGAGCATATAAACATATTCTGGCCCACTGGATCAGCACTAATTTCCACCTGTATGGAACTAAAGAGGAACTTCTTTCATTCATTCAGTAGCATGTCCTTTCGTACAAGGTCTTCTTCCTGAGAATCAATGTGGCTTCAGAAAAGAACAAGGAACTGTTGACATGATTTTCACTGCAAGAGAAATGTCAGGAACAGAACTGCGAAATGTTCTCCACTTTCATTGACCTTACCAAGGCTTTTGATACAGTCAGCAGAGAAGGACTGGCAAAATATGGCTGTCCACGAAAGTTTGTCCAAATAGTGCGGCTATTTCATGATGGTATGCAAGCAAGAGTAGCCTACAGGAAAATGGTGAACTGTTTGAACCCTTTCCTGTCACCAATAGGGTGAAGCAAGGATGTGTCCTGGCACCAACATTGTTCAGCCTCATGTTTTCAGTTATGTTGACGATTGCCTTCGAGAACAACGACATTGGAATAGACATCAACTACCGCATGGATGGAAAGTTATTACATCTCAGAAGGCTGAAAGCTAAAACAAAAATTAACAGCGAAACTGTCAGAGAGCTCCTGTTTGCTGATGATTGCGCTCTATATGCCAACTCAGAGGCAGACATGCAACACAATGTTTTAGCTTTCTCTGCCTGTGCCAACTTTGGGCTCAATGTCAACTTGGAGAAGACTGTAGTTATGCACCAGCCAGCTCCAGGGAATAATCACACTGTGCCGAATATCAAAGTGAATGGTCATAGACTGAGTGTTGTGGACAAATTCACCTATCCTGGCAGCACTGTGTCACAAGCTGCCACAGTTGATGACGAAGTGAATGCAAGAATCTCCAAGGCCAGCGCGGCCATTGGGCAGACTGTACAAGAATGTGTGGGACAAAAATTGAATAAGCCTGCAAACAAAGCTGAAAGTCTACAAAACCGTTGTATTATCCACGCTGCTATATGCTCGTGAAACCTGGACTGTGTATCAGCGACACGCTAGGAAATTAAACCACTTCCACACAATCTGCCTTAGGAAGTTACTGAAGATTAAATGGCAAGACAAGATCCCAGACACTTAAGTCCTAGAAAGAGTGTCCATGACCAGTATTCACACTCTACTAATGAAGAATCAGATTCGCTGGGCTGGTCACGACTCGCATGCCAGATCACAGGTTCCCTAAACGAATATTTTACGGCGAGTTGTGTTGTGGTAAATGCTCTCAAGGCGACCAGAGGAAACGCTTTAAAGACACTCTGAAAATCTCACTGAATGCTTTTGGAATTAATCATGACACCTGGGAGAATGTAGCCAGAGACCTAAATTCGTGGAGTGCATCATTACGCAAGGATGCAGTCACTTGTGAGGCAACCAGGACTGCAAGAGCTGTGAAGAAAAGGCAGGACAGAAAAACCACTGCAGGAAATCCTCCTCCAGAAACGTAAAGCATTCTTTGTCCACATTGTCAAAGAACATTTTGAGCCAAAATAGGCCTTATCAGCGATCTTAGAACTCAAGCTCCATACTGTCAACCCCACTGGATGAAATGAATGGTCATCATCATTCTTGAAGGACAAACAACAGCAGCATCATGTCCTTTGCAGAACCTCGCTCGCATAACTTTCTGGAAAACTTCTTGGTCATAAGCAAGATGTCCCTTGTCCGATACGCCCATCTGGAGATCATCTGCCACATCCTGCACCCATCTTCTCTTTGTGCTTCCTCGCTTTCAAAGGCATATACCCCTCCATTATTGTTCTCACCAAACCTTTCGATGACATTTCAAGTAACCAAAATATTAAAATTTTCTTTGTTTTATCATTTTTTATAGCCAACCTTCTTCAATATTCAGATCTTGTTGTATGGATGCATTTGTTCTTTTCTTTATTCAAGATATTCTTTGAACCCGTTTATAACATTTATATTCAAGGGCATTTATGCTTCTTTAGTAAGTGTCCAGGTTTTACAGGTGTATGTTGCAATGGGAAAGATGCATGCACTTGAAAATCTAATTTTTGTTGTTCTATCTGTCCCGAGGAGCGGCTGGCCAAGTGGCTACAACACCGGACTCTCATTCGGGAGACCCGGGTTCGATTCCTCGGTAAGGTGCAGGATTTTTTTCTGTCGGGGGCAAAAAGAAAATCCTAACCTGCACAGTTCGCGGCGACTACACTAGCCAGGCGGCCTTAATTCCTCAGGCTCAAAGACCCCTCTGCCATACACCGGAAGGTACTATATTGGCAGTAAATGACAGTTTTTTCTATCTATCCCACACCACAATTTATTCAGTTGTTTTAGTTTTTGAAGAGCAAAAAGATATTTGTCCTTTAATTTCTTTCATTGTGTCACCATCGTTGGTAATTAATGGCCCAAGATATTCAAAATTGTCCACCTCCAATTTTTCCTTTTTAACATATATTTCTTTCTCCATATTAGTGTTATCTGAATGCATCATCTTTGTTTTTGCTATGTTAAGATATAAGTTGGATTTTCACTATTCAATTGGGTTGAGGTTATTAGTTTTTCTGTGCCATTCTGTGATGTGGATAAAAAGAGGAACTAGCATTTCAAACAACGATACAAGTTCATCATGGGATCTCACCTGATGGATCAGAAGTGTAGGAATCCGCCAGCAGATTGCGTTGAATGGGAGGTGCAACAACTGATTAACGGAAATTAGCGTCCTGAATAAGTAATCATCTACGCAGATGGCTCTGTGATAAGAGGCAAAAGAAGTGCCGGGGGGGGGGGGGGGGGGGGGGGGGGGGGGGGGGGGGTTCAAAATGAAAGTTTTTAATGCAGTAAAGTCTGGCATGTGATACCACCACATCTAGTCTGAGAATGGAGGTGGAGGCAGTCACTGTGGCATTCTGATAAACAGCACATGCACGTCATGATTTAACACTCACAGAGCATGCTGAGGAGGTTTGCACGTCATGATTTAACACTCACAGAGCATGCTGAGAAGGTTTGCACGTCATGATTTAACAGACTCACAGAGCATGCTGAGAAGGTTTGCACGTCATGATTTAACAGAGTCACAGAGCATGCTGAGAAGGTTTGCACGTCATGATTTAACACTCACAGAGCATGCTGAGAAGGTTTGCACGTCATGATTAAACAGACTAACAGAGCATGCTGAGAAGGTTTGCACGTCATGATTTAACAGACTCACAGAGCATGCTGAGAAGGTTTGCACGTCATGATTAAACAGACTCACAGAGCATGCTGAGAAGGTTTGCACGTCATGATTTAACAGACTCACAGAGCATGCTGAGAAGGTTTGCACGTCATGATTTAACACTCACAGAGCATGCTGAGAAGGTTTGCACGTCATGATTTAACAGACTCACAGAGCATACTGAGAAGGTTTGCACGTCATGATTTAACACTCACAGAGCATGCTGAGAAGGTTTGCACGTCATGATTTAACAGACTCACAGAGCATACTGAGAAGGGTTAAGATAGGCATGCTTCATGCAGTCTCATCTCATCATGTTTCTCTTGTACATGCAGAGTGACAGACTTCAATTTGACAGTCAAAAATAGGGAGCTTCTGCTGAATCATTTCCCCAGGACATGCTGGGGTGGCTGGAAATGAGGTGGATACATTGGCTGGGTCTGCACGTGGCAGTGGGTGGGGTAATGGTGCACGACAAGGCACATTTGGTCAGGGTCCTTTGGGATCATGTATATAGTGTGAAAGAACTGATATTCCATCATTGCCTGGAGAGAATGGAACGATAGGGTCGATAGACTGAGGAAAACAAAAAAATTTTTGTTGCCTATCCCTTACAGAACATTGCAGTCATCACCAGCACTTTTCAGCTGCTGTTGATGTACTAAGCAAGTGTTACATTCAGTAGTTTGCCACTGCTTTCTGAATGACTGGGACCATTAGTATTGGGACTATCTTCTGGCTGTTGAAGATGAGAATGCAGCATGTCTGGGAATGTCCTGAGTGCTATGATGTTGGTTATTAACACAACTCAAGATAAACTGTGTCAGTTTTGAGTTGTTAGAACTTTATGTTCATACTTCACCAGACAATAAATTTAATAAACACATACATCATCATTATCATGCTCCACACCACTAAGCATGAGCGGTTATGTTTCGCCATCTCACATGATCACCAGAGTCGTGGATCAACTCAGTGTTCCTGTCTCGACCATCAAGATACTTACTTCTCTAGCTTCCCCGTGTTCTCTTCCCCTCGATCTTGCCAGTTGTCACCAAGTTCTCCAATTTATTTCTTCTCATAACGTGGCCAAAATATTTTTACTGTCTACGTTTAATTTCTCTAATCAGTTTAGTTTTCATTTGTTTCTTGTAAGACTTGGTCATTGGTTTTTCTGTCAGTCCATGGTATTCTTTGCATTTTCCTCAGAAACCACATTTCACCAGCCATCAGTTGTTTCTCAGCCTGTTTGCTCATTGTCCACGCTTCACATCCATTCAATAGTACAGGTTTTATGTAACACCTTGACACTCTTTTTCTCATTGCAAATATCACATACAACACACAGCTGTTTAAAAACAATACATTTTATTTGCCGAATCCTGGAAGTAATTCTGGACCATTTTTAATGTAGAACATACTCAACATGAAACTACAAAGGAAAGCTAGTACTGATGGCCTGCGATGGCTAGTAGATGTTTTAGATAACAGTTGAAGATTCTGGTTTTAACTGATGAGCTGTACCTTTAAAGTGAACATACAGACATGATAAAATATAGGACAATATTGTGACTGATAGGACATGAGCGTGAGAGACGTAAGATGGTGCAAAATAGTGGAAGTGACCATGTTTTCACATGCACCTACTGTGGGCAAACATTTGCAGCAAGAATTGGCCTTGCCAGCGACACTCGCCACCGCCATGGATCGTAGTTATTAAGCCTTTTTGAAGCACAATGTACCAAACTATCGTCTGTCAAGACGGAAAGGTGCCAATGGAAGGACATGATAAAATATGGAACAATATTAACACAGGGCGTTTTAATTAGTTAGGACAATACTGATACATCAGGACAACATACTAACTCAACAGGACATACTAACTAGCTAGGATAAAATTGATACATCAGGACAATACACTAAGTCAACAGGACATGCTAACTAGCCAGGACAATGTTGATACATCAAGACAACATACTAACTCAAAGGGACAACACACAAACTCAACAGGACAATATCTTTATAAACATGTATAGTAGGACAGGCACAACTGTTAAAAGATGTCAAGAGAAAACCTAACTGCCATCACTGTGGTAAATGGCAGTACATCTATTGCTCACGCCAGATGTTGGGGAATCAATCCTGGCAGTTCTTAGTTTGAGAGATCAGAACTGTGTATTAATGTCGATTAAAACAAGCATACAAGATATACCTCCGCATAGAAGAGGAAAGTCTAAACAAGACTAAGGTACGTCTACATCCCAAGGTAGAAGAGGAAAGTCTAAAACAAGACTATGAGGCACTTTAACATCAAAGGATAGAAAAAGAAAGAGTAAACAAGATTAAATAAGATTAAGGTACCTCTTCATCCCAGGGTAGATGAGGAAAGACTAAAACAAGACTGTAAGGTACCTCTACCCCCCAGGGTAGATGAGGAAAGACTTAACAAGACTGCAAGGTACCTCTACACCCCAGGGTAGATGAGGAAAGACTAAACAAGACTGTAAGGTACCTCTAGATCCCAGGGTAGAAGAAGACAGATAAACAAGACTGTAAGGTACCTCTGTATCCCAAGTTAGAAGAGGAAAGACCAAACACCCCAGGATAAACAAGACTTTAAAAAAAGACTGCACCAGGGTAAAAGAGAAAAGACACCGAATTAATCAACAACCCCATTGCTAGTGTCTCCTGTGTGTGTGTGCGTATATATCTACTGGCGGGGATAATTCAGAAGTGACTTTTATCTCTTCCCTCGTTTGGCCCCTTGTGGAGGTTTTTGCAGTTGAAACGGTTGTTTAGCGTTGTTTGAGGTATTTAACGAGGTGCCCGCTAGGTTGAGTGCTGCGGTGGTGGACGAGCCAAGAGTTGGCGTAGTTCCGAATGCTCCAGAAGCTGGCGATGACAGCAGAGAGGTGGAGGAGAACAAGTTCCCCACACCGCCAATGTTTGGTCCAACGCTCGACAAGCCAGCAGTTGAGCCGAAACCTGAGAAGATAAAGAGCAGCTTGTCGTAAACATAATCTAGACAGACCATAAACAACATTCATACAGAAATAGTATGACTTTATAACTATTATCTACAGATTCTGGTAAAGGTATTCTAGATAGTCTACTAAATGTAATCTACATAGTTCATTACAAATAATTTACATAACTATTAAAAGTAATCAGCAGTCTACTAAAAGTAATCTACAAACTATTAAAAGTAATCTAAAGTCTATTAAAAGTAATCTAGACAATCTATTAAAAGTAATTTAGACAGTTTACTAAAAGTAATCTCTGTGTCTATTAAAAGTAAACTAGATAATCTACTAAAAGTAATCTGCATGGTCTACTGAAAATAAACTAGATAGTCTACTTAAATTAATCTACAGTCTGTTAAAACTGCGTAGAACCATCATCAGAGAGGGCTAATTCAACGGCCAAACAAACATCCAAGATCTACAACAGGTGGCAGCGAACCGTCAGACATGGAGAGCCATGACTTCTGCCCTATGCGCAGCTTTGGGCTCAAGAGGAAAGACTAACTAACTGTTAAAATTAAACTACATAGTCTACTAAAAGTAATTTACAAAGTCTAGTAAAATTAATCTAGACATTCTACAAACAGTAAATTTAGTCTATTAAAAGTAAACTAGATAGTCTACTAAAAGTATTCTAGATAATCTAGTACAAATAAACTAGATGATCTACTAAGAGTAATCTACATAGTCTAATATAAGTATTCTTGATAGTCTATTCAAATTAGTGTACAACCTACTAAAAATAATCTAGTCTAATAAAAGTAAACTAGATAGTAATATAAAAGTAATCTGCAGTCTAATCAAAATAACCTAGATAGTCTACTAAAGGTAATGTAATCTACTAAAGGTAACCCAGATAGTCTAATAAAGGTAATCTAGATAGTTTACTAAAGGTAACCCAGATAGTGTATTAAAGGTAACCCAGATAGTCTACAAAAGGTAACCCAGATAGTCTACAAAAAGTAACCCAGATAGTCTACAAAAGGTAATGTAGAGTCTACTAAAGGTAACCCAGATAATCTACTAAAGCAGTGGTTCTCAACCTTTTTTGACCCATGCCCCCCATTTACCATATGTTCAGAACGTCATTCCCTCCCTTTCGAATTTGCTCCCTATAAATCCCCCCCCCCCCCCCCCATCTTTACACAGTATACATAAAAATGGAAGCTAAATTTTATAACACATATTAGAACAAGTCTATACATCTACATAAAACGTGATTTGCGGGTCTACTTACGTTATAAAATGAATTTCATTAGGGGGAGAAGTACAGAACCGTAACATTTAGAGGGAAAAACAATATCAAGTAACTAGTTCTTGTATTAATGCAATCTTGAAATAATCTTAATTCCCCCTCTGGAAACCCTAAAATTCCCCCCCCCCCCCACTGGTTGAGAACCACTGTGCTAAAGGTAGCTCAGATAGTCCAAAAGATAGTCCACTGGTTGAGAACCACTGTACTAAAGGTAGCTCAGATAGTCCAATAAAGATAATCTAGATAGTCTACTAAAGGTAATCTAAATAGCCTACTAAAGGTAATCTAGATAGTCTTTTAAGAGTAAACTAGCTAGTGTATATCTGTATTCTACTTTGTATCTCTTGAGTTACGATGTTACCGCAGCCTGCTCAGGAATGAGGACAACGGAGGCGAGAGAGCAAACCTGTTGTGGATTTGGGAGTACCAAATATGCCACTGCCAAAGCTGGACATGCCATAGCCAGACTGCGTGCCCGCCGCTAGCCCTGTCACTGGAGGTCCTACATTCAGTGAGAAAAAGAAGAATTTAAATTGAAACAGAGTATTACTATCAACATCACAAACGTGGTTCCGTCACCCAGCTACTGAGTTATTGAGTGGAGCAACACTGTGAGCTGTGGATTTTGTGTGGAGTGCTTTTACATTTGTCTGCGGTCGTTTGTATCGTGAACAATAGAAAAATCGCGGCCAACCTGTTGGCCGACTGGTTTTGCCTTAAGCAGTAATGTGTGGTTGCTGGTTTACTAGTGTCTGCCGCTTCCATCGACGATGAACTGTATCTTCCATGGCAGACTTTTTGGTTGACATTCTGGCAGCAACCTTATGCACAGTATACCTGTGCGAGCTGTTGCTTTGTCGAGACTCCTGTCTGTTTCACTTTTCACATTGGGCAGTGAGGGGCATTTTGTGTGATACTCACTGGCGCATGAATGCAGCATTATAAGGATGATTTTTTGCTGTGAAGTTGGAACAGTGACTAACGACTAACATCACAAAAGGCGGTTAGTATGGCTGAATGGATAAACATCTGATACGCTGGACTACTACACCAGTCAGCGGGACTAAAATGTTGACTTCTCGTCCTTAACTTGGGGATGTAAATTATAAGTACCTCTGAAGTCAGAGTTGGTTCACCTGTTGGTGAAGGAAACGGTAATAAGGAAAGCTAATTCACAAGAATCGCCATGGCGAAAGTAGCCTTTAGCAAGATGAAAAACATTCTGACCAATAAAAAGATGTCAATTGAAACGAGAAAAAGAGTGTTGAGGGGATACATAGAGCCTGTTCTTTTGTTTGGATGTGAAACTTGGACAATGAGCAATCAAGCTGAAAAACATCTGATGGCTGCAGAAATATGGTTTCTGAGGAAAATGCAAAGAATACCATGGACAGATAGAAAAACCAATGACCAAGTACTACAGGAGACAAATGAAAATCGTAAATTGATTAGAGAAATTAGACGTAGACAGTCAAAATTTTTTGGACATGTTATGAGAAGAAATGGATTGGAGAACTTAGTGACAACTGGCAAAATCGAAGGGAACAGACCAAGAAGAAGACCGAGAGGAAAATACCTGGATGGCTTAGCCACATGGCATGGACGAGACAGGAACACTTAGCTAATCCACGACTCTGGTGATCAAGTGAAATGGTGAGTCATGACCGCCCACGCTTTTCGGCATGGCACATGATTGATTGATTGAATTCACATGCAAAAATAAGTGCAGTGTACTAGAAGTAGTAGTAGCACATGTACAGACTACGCTTGAGTTCAAAGCGAGCGAATAGAAAGAAAAGAAAAAATCTCAAATGGGAATTGAGAAACAATTGAAGTCACAAAGTGACACACAAAATGAATTTAAATGCCACAAGAAGAAAACTAACAACAGTCAACAGATAAAAGAAGTAGGCCTACAGATCCATTTGTCCAGGAGAGAAATTACAGGAAGTCAGCCGTTCTGAACATTTAGGTTCGCTGCTGAAGGAAATGGGATATGCAGAAATGACGAGAAGAACAAACATAGCTCTGCCCTCTCCGACTTCAGAGGTACTTGTAATTTTTGTCCCCAAGTCAAGGACGAGAAGTCAACCTTTTAGTCCAACAGACCGGTGTAGGGGTTGAACCTGCTACCTCAGCACACTCAATGTTCAAGAACAATCGCTCTTATCCATTCAGCCAAGCTGACCCCCATGAAGACTTCTGAAAGAGCTGGAGATAACCTTATGACTGATACCTGCCACTAGGGTGTCAAGTGCTAAGTGTTCACATGTTCTAAACCACAGCATGATGGGGGTGTGATGAGTTCTTTTCCTTGTTGCCTTTTCTTTTCAGATAATGCCCTTAAAATCCAATGCAAGTAATTTAACAACTATGCCATCAACCTTTATTTTGAGTGTCAATCAAATGTCTCCATGGAGATGGCCTGAAGCAACAACAAATACATAATTATGGAATACAAAAATTAATTAAAACAAACAAGATTAGAAAGTGGAGATAAATGGGACAGATACACAAGGGAAACAATCAGGGAAACATTGCTTCAGGGACAGGAAAAGTTGATAAAACCCCATACACAAACAAACACCTGAAAAATGACTACAAAACGAAGTTGGAGAAGTAGGAATGGCATAGACACAGCTGAAAATAATAACTTAGAATAGGAATTAGACAGAAAGATATGATGATACAGTACAGCTTGTAGGGACAGTCCGACAGACAGACAGACAGACAGACAGACAGGCAGGCAGGCATGCAGATAGGCAGGCAGACACAGACAGAACACACTAGGTCTAACCTTGAGGTTGCTGAGCTCGAGAATGCACCATCGCCATGACTTGAGCAGCTGTGTTTGTGGTGTCTGGAAATGGGTTCGGGCCTGCCAGCTCCGACAGCTGCACCCTTTTAACAGTCTTGGGAAGTGGCACGGACTTATGGAATATGTTCTTCGAGTCACCATGGAAGACTCTTCTATAAGTCAGGAAGTGATCTTTCTGGGCCTGCAGATGGGTTTAAACAATACAACTAATTTGACACAGAACACGAGATGAAATGCTAGTGGGATTTTCAGAAGCGACAAATGATATAATGTCAGACTGGAAACACTAAAATCGAGTGTCGCTCTCAATTGAGCTCAAACAAGTGTGAAACTCGAGTCTGGTGCTTCCAATCTGACGTGGTAATGGCCCAAGGTTCAAACTGGTATACAATCAGCGTTGCCAGTAGTGGGCTGTGCTTAACCTTCAAACCTCAAATCTTGAAACAACCAAATAAATCAATTTGAGCATTCTCGCTGGACTTTAGGCGCCTGGTGTGCCTTGCCAGATCGAGAAGACCTGATCATTTGGGGCCACATTCGGGGTGACTGATATTCTAGTGTGATAATTTGGTCTTGTGTAGTGTCAGCCGTGTGGTCAAGTGGTTACACACCCGCCTCACACGCCAGTGATCCCGGGTCCAGTCAGGGATATGCACTACCGACGAGCTCAAACGAGAGCGAAACTCGAGCCTGGTGCTTCCAATCTGATGTGGACAAGGCCCAAGGTTCATACGGTATACGATCAGTGTTGCCGTAGTGGGATGTGCTTAATCTTTACACCTCAAATCCCAAAACAACAAAATAAATCAAAATGATACAATGACAATATCATAATTAACTGGTATCTTGCCATCTTGACACACAATAGTTTGTTACACTGTGCTTTAAAAAAAGGCATAATAACTACAACACATGACGGTAGCGAATGTGACTGATCAGACCAATTCGTGCTGTAAATGTTCGTCCACAATGGATGCATGTGAACACATGGTCATTTCCACCACAATGCACCATCTGACATCTCACACGCTCAGTGCGTGACCTGTTTGCAATATTGTTCTCCTTTGTCTTTATTCCATATCAGATATACAACATCATCATCACGTGTCTATCAACTGGCATAAATGCTTCTCCCCATATTGTGGTCCTTGATGCTCATGTTCTACACTCTAAGATAGAAGTGGAATGGGTAAGTGCACAAAGATGTACATACCTTGACTGCCTTTCTACACTAAGACAGAAGACTAGTGGTAAGTGCACCGAGCTGTACATACCTTGACTGCCTGTTCTACACTAAGACAGAAGACTAGTGGTAAGTGCACTGAGCTGTACATACCTTGACTGCCTGTTCTACACTAAGACAGAAGACTAGTGGTAAGTGCACCGAGCTGTACATACCTTGACTGCCTGTTCTACACTAAGACAGAAGACTAGTGGTAAGTGCACTGAGCTGTACATACCGTGACTGCCTGTTCTACACTAAGACAGAAGACTAGTGGTAAGTGCACCGAGCTGTACATACCGTGACTGCCTGTTCTACACTAAGACAGAAGACTAGTGGTAAGTGCACCGAGCTGTACATACCTTGACTGCCTGTTCTACACTAAGACAGAAGACTAGTGGTAAGTGCACCGAGCTGTACATACCTTGACTGCCTGTTCTACACTAAGACAGAAGACTAGTGGTAAGTGCACCGAGCTGTACATACCTTGACTGCCTGTTCTACACTAAGACAGAAGACTAGTGGTAAGTGCACCGAGCTGTACATACCTTGACTGCCTGTTCTACACTAAGACAGAAGACTAGTGGTAAGTGCACCGCTGTACATACCTTGACTGCCTGTTCTACACTAAGACAGAAGACTAGTGGTAAGTGCACCGAGCTGTACATACCTTGACTGCCTGTTGTACACTAAGACAGAAGACTAGTGGTAAGTGCACCGAGCTGTACATACCTTGACTGCCTGTTCTACACTAAGACAGAAGACTAGTGGTAAGTGCACCGAGCTGTACATACCTTGACTGCCTGTTCTACACTAAGACAGAAGACTAGTGGTAAGTGCACCGAGCTGTACATACCTTGACTGCCTGTTCTACACTAAGACAGAAGACTAGTGGTAAGTGCACCGCTGTACATACCTTGACTGCCTGTTCTACACTAAGACAGAAGACTAGTGGTAAGTGCACCGAGCTGTACATACCTTGACTGCCTGTTCTACACTAAGACAGAAGACTAGTGGTAATTGCACTGCTGTACATACCCTGACTGCCTGTTCTACACTAAGACAGAAGACTAGTGGTAAGTGCACCGAGCTGTACATACCTTGACTGCCTGTTCTACACTAAGACAGAAGACTAGTGGTAAGTGCACCGAGCTGTACATACCTTGACTGCCTGTTCTACACTAAGACAGAAGACTAGTGGTAAGTGCACCGCTGTACATACCTTGACTGCCTGTTCTACACTAAGACAGAAGACTAGTGGTAAGTGCACCGAGCTGTACATACCTTGACTGCCTGTTCTACACTAAGACAGAAGACTAGTGGTAAGTGCACCGAGCTGTACATACCTTGACTGCCTGTTCTACACTAAGACAGAAGACTAGTGGTAAGTGCACCGAGCTGTACATACCTTGACTGCCTGTTCTACACTAAGACAGAAGACTAGTGGTAAGTGCACCGCTGTACATACCTTGACTGCCTGTTCTACACTAAGACAGAAGACTAGTGGTAAGTGCACCGAGCTGTACATACCTTGACTGCCTGTTCTACACTAAGACAGAAGACTAGTGGTAAGTGCACTGCTGTACATACCTTGACTGCCTGTTCTACACTAAGACAGAAGACTAGTGGTAAGTGCACCGAGCTGTACATACCTTGACTGCCTGTTCTACACTAAGACAGAAGACTAGTGGTAAGTGCACCGAGCTGTACATACCTTGACTGCCTGTTCTACACTAAGACAGAAGACTAGTGGTAAGTGCACTGCTGTACATACCTTGACTGCCTGTTCTACACTAAGACATAAGACTAATGGTAAGTGCACCGAGCTGTACATACCTTGACTGCCTGTTCTACACTAAGACAGAAGACTAGTGGTAAGTGCACCGAGCTGTACATACCTTGACTGCTTCATGGATTTGTTGCAGCTGAGCAGCCAGAGAGATGAAGGTTTCATGCAGTTTCTTCAACAACTGAAGCAGCTCTGAAACAACACAACAACCACACTGTACAACACTTTCAGTTCTCTTTTAATTACAAAATCATTGCTTTGTTACACCCAATCTTCTTCTTCTGTCGTTTATCTTCCAGCAGAACACAGGTCCTCAACTAACATATGCCAAGCCCTAGCGTTTGCCATCCCCTGCGGCTCCCTCCATCATCTCATCATGTTCCTCTTGTACCTTGCCGTGTCGAGGTGAAGCATAAACAGCGGGAGACTGTCCATTTATGGGCTTCATATATCAAGATTCCCAGACTCTGCTATTCCCCGTCTTTGCATCTTTACATGGTCGACCTCTTCTTCTGGTTCGATTTGGTCTGTACATCATTGCTTGTTGTGGTTAGTTGGTTGCTTATCCTTTACAGGACATCGCAGCCAACCCCAGCATTATTTGGCTGTTTGTGATTTCTTGGCAAGTTTACATTCAGTAGTAGGCCGGCACCCATACCATGTATAGAAACCAGCACAATGCCCTTAGCTGCGTTTCGAACACAGTATACGGGATTAAGAACTGTGTATGTAACCCTTCGCCATGGAGCCGACTTGGTAGCTTTGTTATATGGTTGAGCCATTTCACTTGTTGTTGCTCCCTCTATGTCCTCGTGTATTATCCATTGGTCTCCAATTCTCTTCTCAACATGTTTTTACGTCTCCCATTATTTTTGTTTGTGTTATGGGTTCCAAGGAAGGACTTTGTAGTTGTACGACAAGAGGGCTTCAAATCAAAATCTTTTATTTTTTTTTTTTTTAACATATTCTGAAAAAGCAAAAAACAAATGTATCATTTTCCCACTGTGTTCAATGCAAGTCCTCCAACGCCGCTAAAGTGATTAGATTCCTTTAGAAAAACATCATCTTGGTCATGTGTGTAACCACTCATGCACCACTTGCTGTATACCTTCATCGGACCAAAACAGTTTTGAAACTTCCTACTGCACTCATACACTTGCTGGATTGACAGGCATGCATCAGCATACTGGACCTTCATTCGCCGACAAATTTATATCGGTTTCACCCCTTCACTGATCAAGAAATGGATAATAGAATGCTGCTTCTCTTTGCTGCATGTCAAAAGTGGGGCGGCCATCTTTAGTCTGTCCTTATGACGTTATCGTGTTCATCTGCACCATGATGTCATGTGCTTAACCCTCTAGACATCCTTAACAAACATATTGACAGATTACAAGACAATGGCATAGTTATTGTAATTTCGATCACACTTTTAAAGTTTTGATTTCAATCCCCCTCGTATGTGATATCCAGCGCCAGCATCTTTTTCTACTTCTTGATTCACTGGGATTTGGTCAGTTCCAGATTATTCTGTTACATCGCTGTTTGTTTATTGGTCAAAAATGCGAAGTTAAACCGGAGAAGAGATCAAATATAAAAAAGAGAGAGATTACAGAAGTGATGAAAAAATTAACAGGCAAACTATGGAAGTGGTCAAGAATGAGACGAGAGACTAGAGAAATAATAAGAATGGAAAGACAAATAGCCAAGTAGTAAAACTGAAAATACAAATTTGAGAAGTGGAAAAATAACTTGAGAAAGGTTGAAGAAAGAAGAGGTTTACTTGAAAAGAGATCAAGATAAAGAAGTTTAGGACTAAAGAAAGGTAAGCATGAAAAGGGACACTGGAGAAAAGGTCAAGATACAGAAATGAAGAGCAAATAAAGTGTAAAACATGAAAAGACATATTAGATCAGAGAACTTGATGACAACTGGCAAGAATGAGGGGAAAGAACAAGGGAAAGTTAGAGAAGTAAATATATAAATGATTTGGTCATGTGGCATGGTCAAGACAAGAACACAGAGCCAATCCACGACTCTGGTGATCGTGTAAGATGCTTATCGGCATGGCACATGATGATGATGAAAGATAGAGAAGATGGGACTAAAGAAGAGGCCAAGATTTTTTAAAAGTTACGAATAAAGAAGGGATCACAAATGAAAAGACATCAGAGAAGAGGTCAAGATACAGAAGATGAGAATAAAGAGAAGGTCAATAATGAAAAGGCATATCAGAAAAGAGGTCAAGATACAGTAATTAAAACTAAAGAAGGGGCCAAGAAAGTTAAGACTAAAGAATGGGTCAAGAATGAAAAGGCATATCAGAAAAGAGGTCAAGATATAGAAGTTATAATTATTTTTAAAAAAGCAGTTAAGAATGAAAACAAACTACAGATGTAGTCAAGATTTGAGAAAACAGACAAGAGAAGCAACCATGACTTGGAATGGTAAAAGAAACAAATAGAACCACTACTACACATTGGCAAGATCAAGGGGAAGAGAACAAGGAGAAGGCAGAGAAGTAAATACCTGGATGGCCTGGCCATGTGGTATGGTTGACAAGAACACTGAGCTGACCCATGACTCTGGTGATCTAGTGAGATTGTGAAACCTGACTGCCCACACTTATCGGTATGACACATGATGATAATGAATATAAATAGTAATAGATATAGTAGCATACGTAATAATTAGCACATATACTTCTGTTCTTTACCCTCTACGAGTGCTGCTCAATACCTGCACATTTTTTTCTCATGAATTTCAATAGCCGCCAGCAAGAAGTGAAGGTGAATATGCATATCACAAAAATATAGTTAATAGTTACCAGAAGGAGTGTGTGGACTTGGCTGATGAAGGGCGGCCAGGTGGCTGTCCAGGGTCTCTATCTGTTGCCTGTAGGTCATCATCCTCTCCTCAAACTCTTCCACCAGATGCTGGAAGTACCTGGACAGAGAGAAACCAGGGTTACCAGGTTGAACATGGGCAGATGGTGACGAGTAATTCAAGGTAATCAATTGGTGGTTTCTGGTCAGTTCATCTATGGGAATCCATAAACACATTTGTAAGTAAGTTACAACCTTGTTACACACCTTCAGTATAACTGGGCTTATGGTGCTAATCCTGTTAGTTAGATGGATAATTAGTTAAGTTAGGTTAGTTAGTTTGGTTACTTAGTTTAGTTAGTTAGTTGGATAGTTTGTTTGTTAGTTAGGGATGAGTGGAAGTCAATAAGTAAGTCACAAATGGCTGTAGAAAAATAACTAAATATGATAACAACTTTAAACCAGTTTATTGTTATATACACATTGTCCCTTTATTTCTCAACATAATTTCCACCAACATTGATGCACTTATCCTATCATTTTATCAGTCCTCCCAAACCGGCTGCATAGAATTGCGTGCTCTGTTTTCTAAACCACGTTTTCACTTCACATTCAACTTCGTGTGTGTTGCCTGGGGCCCATAAGGGAAGCAAAGAATAGCAACACTGTAGCCTACCACGCATGTCGCAAGAGGCGACTAAGGAGGCTATGGTTCCGTCGCCCTGCTACTGAGTGAGTGCGTGGCACGACACTGTGAGCTGTGAGTTTCATGTGAAATGCTTTTGAATCTGCCCAAGGTTTTTTGGAACATGACTGCATGTTCGGAGCGATTGCAGATGGCTATGTCCCAGAGTTGACCGGTTTTTGCCTTATGCAGAAATGCGTGGCTGCTGGGCTTCTGGTTGACTGCTACTGCCATCGACGATGAACTGTATTTTCGTGGATTGTGTGGGTGAACATCTAGGAAACATTCAGATGGGAAAATGACTGCCGATTCCATCAGAGATGAACAGGGTGTTTCGAGGGGGACTGGTGTGTTGACATTCTGGCCGCGACATTATGCACAGTGTATTTGTGCGGACTGTTGTTTGTCGAGACTCCTGTCTTTTCCACTTTTCACATTGGGAAGTGGGGAGCATTTTGTATGATATTCACTGGCACTGGAACGGAGCATAATGGGGACGACCTGTTGCTGTGAAGTTGGAACTGCGACTAACTAACTAACTATTCAACTTCGGCATCATTTGCGAAATGTCTCCCGCCAAGGTGGGTTGTCAGTGAACCAAAAAGGTGGAAATCGCTAGGGGCTAAGTGGGGGATGTAAGGTGGATGTTCCAGAACTCCCACCTTAGTTGGTTAATTTCCTGAGATGATGTAAGGACAGGCCAAATCGATTCATTTTGTGTCCCTTCTTCAATTGTCTGGGTACCCACCTTGAGCACTTTCTTAAATTTCAATCGATCATGCATTATGCTGTATGCTGAACCATGTAAGCACCCTATTGCAGATGCTACAGTCTATTGTTACTCGCCTGTCACCTCTAATCATCTCCTCCACCCGCTGCATGGATGCTTCTGTTGCAATCTCAACAGGACGACCAGATTGGATTTCATCAACAATTTTAGAGCGTCTTTGAGAAAATTTTTCTACCCAGCTATACACCTCTTTACAGGACAAACATTTGTCAGCATAACCTTATGAATGTCCTTTGCAGTTCTTTTGCCCACAAAAAACGCACAACAGCACGTTGCTCTTTGGTTGTACACTCCGTAAGTAGAGTCGCCATTTTGTTTATGAGCTGCGCATGCGAATGAGACGAACGGGAATATAAAGTTTGATGTTGCTGTCACCTAAAGACACCTGCAGAAAACACCAACTACATTTATCTGCCATCCCACAGAACTGTGTGACTTACTTATTGACTCACCGTCATAGATCGTTAGATAGATAGATGTTTAGTTAGTTAGCTTATTTAGTTAGTTAATTAGTTAGTTAACTAGTTAGTTAATTAGTTAGATAGTTACTTAGTTAGTCAGTTAGTTAGTTAATTAGTTACTTAAGTTAATTAGTCAGATAGTTAGTTAGTTGACAGATCATCCTCATTGCACATCGAATCATTCAGTCTATAAGTGCTTGGATCACCTCCTCAGTAAATTCTAGAGTGTAGCAGCGGTTCTGTGTTGGTTTATTAATCTTCTTTGGCTTTCTGCGTAGTGTTATTGTACCCTGTACCTTCTTGCAATCCTGTACTTTTACAGACCAATGCATTCTTACAGAATGATGTGATCAATACCATGCTGGCTTGTGGAGGTCAGCATGGCCGAATGGATAAACATCCGGTGTGTTGATGCCGAGGTAACGGGTTCAACCCTTACACCGGCCAATTGGAATAAAATTTTGACTTCTTGTTCTTGACTTGAGGAAGTAAATTACAAGTACCTCAGAAGTTAGGGTGGGTTCGTCTGATGGCGAGGGACACTGGTAATAGGGAAAGCTAATCCGCGTGCAAAAACCAGTCCATTGCACTAGAAGCAGTCGCATGTGTATGGATTACACATGAGTTCAAAGCGGACGAATGCAGGTAATAAATATGCCGGTCGGCTATATTTCTCTGTATTTCCTTGCACCCATGTTATGCTGGGTGTAACAACGAACCCAGATCTATTTTTAAAATCTGCCGTAGTAGAAATGTGAACGCATGCCCACCGTGCTAGCCCACGCACTATCGTAGCTCCCGTAACATCTTTGGGGGACCACTAACTGCCCTACCCTCTGCCAGCTGGGTGACTGGCATTTATATGTGGTCTATAATAAAGACACACTGAAGAAGTCTTTCTTGGAGTTATTCCTGTGCTTCATTTTAAAATGTCAAATTACACATTAGAAAGTAGAAAGGACAGAGTACACAGCCCTGATGATTGCATTGTTGTAGTTCTACATGTGTCAGCCAGTCCATCAATTGTTCTGACTGAAGTGTAAATCTTCCAGAATATTCCTCTAATACTGCCTAACAATTTGTTGCACATCATCATCATGAGCCATGCTGATCAGCTTCAACAGTCTTGATTCACGTTGTTATTGTTCTGAATGTGTCAGCCAGTCCATCAATTGTTCTGACTGAAGTGTAATGCTTCCAGAACAATCTTCTATTATTGCCTAACAATTTGTTGTACATCATCATCCATGCTTTCCTCCGAAATCGGAGTGTGTCTGCCTGGACAGCGAGGAATCACCAGTCTGCACACCAATAAGCATGACATTGGACAATGGATACTCACGCAAACCTCAGGTTCTGTATGACATCACACTGATGTTGGACAACAGGATGCCTTCATCCGACAAACAGGACTTCGCTCAAGCCAACGAACACAAGCAAGCATCATCCATGCTGTTAAGCTTTGACAGTCTTGGTTTGCCAATCTTACCTGTGTTCTGGCCCCAATTAGCCCTGTGGTCGAGCCATCTAGGTATTTATCTCAACGTCTGAGGTCAGTATGGCTGAATGGATAAGAACACCCACTCATAAACTTCCAGTGTGCTGATACTGAGGTAGCAGGTTCAACCCCTACACTGGCCATTTGGCCAAACGTCGGAGTGGGTTCACCTGGTGGCAAGGTGCACTGGTAATAAGGAAAGCTAGCCCACATGCAAGACCAGTCCAGTGTGCCAACAGTAGTAGTACATGTTTGGACTACACTTGAGTTCAAGGTGAGTGAATAAAACCAGAATCTCATCTTGTGGATGAGAGGAACAGATCTCTTTGCAACCACTAAAGAAAAAAAAAATTGGGGCTTTTGAACTTTAATTTAGAAACATCATGTCTGGGAAACTGAAGTACTTTGGACATATAAGCATCATAGTGGTTTGGAAAGAACATTAATGGAAGGCGTGGTTCATGGTTTGAGTTAAGTCCAGACCTGACATTACAACACTCAGCACATCTCCATACGTGCCATGTCATGATCTGCAACAACCAGCAAAGAGTCCCAATACAAATGGTGCCAGTAGCAGTCTGATTATGTTTCCGTCTGGCTTTTCCTCAGAGTGTCAGCCAAATCCTCTGGTCACACCCTGTAGCACTATTCTCTCCAAGCTATGATGTTCTATCTGTTCTTCCGCACTGTACACATGATCCCAAAAGGCCGCGACCATGTCTGCCTTATCATGAACCAATACCCCACCAACTGGTGCAGACAAAGCCACCCAGTCTGCCAATTTCCCACCAAACCAGCATGTTCAGGGGAAAAAATCCAACTGATGGTCTCTATTTTTGATTGTTAAATTGAAGCCGGCCACTTTGCCTGAAGAATGCCTGATTACACTTTTCTTATCATACTTTGTGAGTCGGCTACAATCACGACATGCGTGTGCTGTTTGTCCTCCAGTCAGCAGAATGTCTCAGTGACTGCCTCCACCTCCATTCTCAAACTAAATGGTGTGGTATCATATGGTTTCTGGAAGAACAGGCAGGGGTCAACCAAAAGAAAGGTGGACACAGAACACCAAGCACTGGCTTGATGAAACAGTGCAACACAATTCACGAAATGATGCCAAGAGAAATTTGCCAAATTTGTTTACTATCCAAGAACTCTTCTGTGTTGAAAAATACGTTACTTTTACTAAATACGACTTAAAAACTGTGAAGCACAGCAAGAAAACACAAATATACGACACCAAACCACAAATAATTGAGAAAAGTGATCAACTGAATATCATGAGCCAAACACAGCAGAGAACTGTGCAAACAGAGTTTAAACAGAATTAAAGAATCAAAATACAGGGAGCATCCGTGGAGTCTGTTCTCCAAGGACAGGCCGGTGTGTTGGAAAATGAGCAGGTGGACAGATTGGCTGGGTCTGCACTGATGTTTGGGGTGGTAGTGCACGATAAGACGATATGGTTAGGGTCCTTTGGATCATGTATTAAGTGGAAGAACAGATATTATCATTGCGGTCTGGAGAGAAGGGCACAGGAAGAGACCAGAGGACCTGGTCCACACAATGACAGGCAAGACGAACACGTAATCAGACTGCAGTTGCTACTATTAGTATTGGGACACTTTGCTGGTTGTTGAAGATGAGGACAGTGCATGTGAAGGAATGTTATAAGTGCTGTGATGACGGTTCTTGACTCAACTCAACTCATCTCAGAGCCAGACACACAAAAGAATAAACATATGAGTAATCATGCGTGACTCACTCTGTAGGAGCAGTGTTTTCATACTGCATGCTGGCAGGGATATCTTTTGTTCTTTGGGCCATCTCTGCGTTCTTCAGTTTCTGAAAGACAATAGAGATGATAGATACTATCAGAATGACTATTATGCAGAACAGGAACCAAGAGTTACCAGGTCGGTCAGAGAAGTCAAGAATAGTAACACTATAACCTTCCAAGCATGCCATAAAAGGCATCAAGGGAGGGTTGGCATGAGGCTGGCTACCTCATTCTGTAGAGCACTTTAGCTGTAAAATCCAACCAACTTTGAGCAAGCTTACAAAAGTTGAGGATGTAGACTACATTTGGGGGTTGAAAGAAAGAAGAGAAAACAAACAACAGAAAGCAGAGGAAGAACTAATGCATTTGAACTGCTGTAACCCTATACTTCACATGCATAATAAACACGAGATGTGCATGATGGTAACTGATGTGCAATAGCACTGAGGTGTATATCTGGTTCAAATGGGTACAGCTGTCTCAGCTTGCTAGACTAGCTCCTATTCTAACAAGCCACTAAGACCTATTCATCATCATCAAATATCATCCCCACAGTGGAGTTTCCAAGTCCATCTATCCTGTATTTTTTACACTGCACTTATGCAGACTTTTTCCAGCCGATCTTTTGTTGTTTGCTCATATGTAGAGAAGCAGGCACATTGGTGAGGAATCTTCAACTGTCTACTCACGTGTAGATCTCCCTTGGTGAATCTCCACTTGCAGATCTCCCTTGGTGAATCCCCACTTGTAGATCTCCCTTGGTGAATTCCTCCTTGTAGATCTCCCTTAGTGAATCCACACTTAAAGATCTCCTTTGGTGAATCCCCACTTGTAGATCTCCACTGGTGAATCCCCACTTGTAGATCTCCACTGGTGAATCCCCACTTGTAGATCTCCACTGGTGAATCCCCACTTGTAGATCTCCATTGGTGAATCCCCACTTGTAGATCTCCACTGGTGAATCCCCACTTGTAGATCTCCACTTGTCCACCCACATGTAGATCTCTCTTGGTGAATCCCCACATGTAGATCTCCCTTGGTGAATCCCCACAAGTAGATCTCCCTTGGTGAATCCCCACATGTAGATTTCCCTTGGTGAATCCCCACATGTAGATCTCCCATGGTGAATTTCCACATGTAGATCTCCCATGGTGAATTTCCACATATAGATCTCCCTTGGTGAATCCCTACATGTAGATCTCCCTTGGTGAATCCCCACATGGAGATCTCCCTTGGTGAATCCCCACATGAAGATCTCTCTTCATTAATCCCCAGTTGTAGATCGCCCTACATTAACCCCTACTTGTCTACCCACATGTAGATCCCCCTAGTTAAATCCCCACTTGTATACTCACATGTGGATCTCCCTTGTTGAATCCTCACTTGTCCACCCTCATGTAGTTCTCCCTTCATTAACCCCCACTTGTCCAAGCACATGTAGATCTCCCTTCATTAACCCTCACTTGTCTACTCACATGTAGATCTCCCTTCATTAACCCTCACTTGTCCACCCACAGGTAGATCTCCCTTCATTAACCCTCACTGGTCCACCCATATGTAGATCTCCCTTGTTGAATCCAAACATGGCTACTCACATGTAGATCTCCCTTGTTGAATCCCGACTTGGCTACTCACATGCAGATCTCCCTTGTTGAATCCTCACTAGTCTACTCACATGCAGATCTCCCTTGTTGAATCCTCACTAGTCTACTCACATGCAGATCTTCCTTTGTTGAATCCTCACTAGTCTACTCAGATGTAGATCTCCCTTGTTGAATCCTCACTAGTCTAATCACATGTAGATCTCCCTTGTTGAATCCTCACTAGTCTACTCACATGTAGATCTCCCTTGTTGAATCCTCACGTCTACTCACATGTAGATCTCCCTTGTTGAATCCTCACTAGTCTACTCATATGTAGATCTCCCTTCATTAACCCTCACTTGTCTACTCACATGTAGATCTCCCTTGTTGAATTCTCACTTCACACACATGTAGATCTCCCTTCATTAACCCTCACTTGTCCACCCACAGGTAGATCTCCCTTCATTAACCTCACTGGTCCACCCATATGTAGATCTCCCTTGTTGAATTCCCACATGGCTACTCACATGTAGATCTCCCTTGTTGAATCCTCACTAGTCTACTCACATGCAGATCTCCCTTGTTGCATCCTCACTAGTCTACTCACATGTAGATCTCCCTTGTTGAATCCCCACATATAGATCTCCCTTGGTGAATCCCCAAATAAATAAAGTGTGACGCACTCCCTCCAAAAGAGTAAAAAACAAGAAGGAGAAGAAGAATGGCAGTGTTGTCAAGCAAAGGTAAAAGGTCACCTGTGTCATTTCCTGTTTCAGTTTTTCCACGGAGCAAGCATTCCTCTGAAGCCCATTGGTTATCACGGACAGGAGTTGCCTCAGAACAGTCACATCTTCCTGAACTTTGATCATAGGCTTCGAGGACATACGGGTGATGTCTTCTCGCACGCTCTTCTCTTCTTTCACATACTTCCTGAAAGGCAGATACACAGAGATAATGCAATGGTTATAATTTCAAAAACAAGGAAAAAAAACAACACAAATCAACCCATAAGATAATCGCTGTCAACTGCAGTGAGAAAATATTGCTAAAGCGTGCTATAATGGCAGTGAAAATATGGTTTCTGAGAAACATGCAAAGTATACCATGGATGGTCAGAAAAATGAATTAGACGGTTAGCATTTATTGTTGTATTCATAACAGATTTGTGAGTAAGATGAAAAAAGGAATAAGAAAGAAAGAAAGAAAGAAAGAAAGAAAGAAAGAAAGAAAGAAAGAAAGAAAGAAAGAAAGAAAGAAAGAAAGAAAGAAAGAAAGAAAGAGACAGACAGACAGACAGAAAGTTCAACAACTGGTTTAAAAGTTCCAATAAGTGTGTTAACTCTTTGAATCCCTAACAAGGTATGATAGTGTGATTGTCTCGTCTCTTCTTGAATCCCAACTGTCAGGTTGCATGTTCTCTAACTTTTCAAATTTGGTCACAGCTTACTAAACAAATCTGGCCTCCCCAGAGTTATTTAAAAGTCATGCACTTGTATAAGCTATTTCCCCTCTTGGCCATCTGCTGCGAAAAGCTTCTGGAACTGAGGAGTTCAGAAAACAATGCTAAGGAATAAATGTAGTGAGGAATAATATACTACATACTGCAAAGCATCAACTGTGGCTGCAAGCTGCTCAGGTAGCAAAGATTCCTTCACAGTTTTCCCATCGCTGTGGACAAAATGGATAAAACAAAATTATTTTCACCCCTAACTCAAATTGGGGACAGTAATTGACTATTATGTAAGTATCATTGCTCAGAGTAGACTATCCATCACAGTATTTCATGTAGCAGGTAAAGGCAAATGGGCAGACTTACATTGCACCAGGTTCTGCCCATTATGTCTTGGTCTCCTTTCTGCAGAGCAGCCTACTGAAAACATCACACACTGCACACTGTAAGGGTTAGCTTTCCCTATTACCAGTGTCCCTCCCCAACAGGCAAACCCACTCTGACTCCTGAGGTACTTGTAATTTACACGACCAAGTCAAGGACGAGAAGTCAACATTTAAGTTCAACTAACCGGTGTAGGAAATGAACTCAAAGTTGCGATTGGAAGAGAAAGTTTATTCTGCAGAGGCACCCGTAATACATGTTTGTAGTTTATGTAGTAGATATGGTTATTGTACACAGTTCGCCATCTCACTCCATCACCAGAGTCGTGGATCAGCTCTGTGTTCTTATCTCGATCATACCATGTGGCCAAGCCATCCAGGTATTTACTTCTCTGCCTTCCCCTTGTTCTCTTCCCCTCGATCCTGCCAATTGTCACCAAGTTCTCTAATTTATTTCTTCTCATAACGTGGCCACAAAATTGTGACTGTTTACGTCTAATTTCTCTAATCAGTTTAGGGTTTTCTTTTGTTTCTTGTAGGACTTGGTCACTGGTTTTTCTGTCTGTCTAAGGCATTCTTTGTATTTTCCTCACAAACCACATTTCTACAGCCATCAGATGCGTTTCAGCTTGTCTGCTCATTGTCCACGCTAACATCCTTACAAAAGCAGAGGTTCTATGTAGCATCTCAACTCTTTTTCCCACAGCTCCAGATAAACAGGAGACACATACAACACTGAACATTTAGGTTAAACTTTTTTTCAATTAAAACATAAAAATAAATACTTAGCTGGCAGCAGAAATATCAAAATAAAAACAATTTGAATGTCATGTAAAAAAAAAAAGAAAGAATATAAATTTAACACAGGAAGTAACGGAACACAAAACAATACAAGGAGGCTAATATGGAAAGGTAGTGAACTGGGTCAAATGGTTTGGCCATGTAATTAGGTTACCAATTAACAGTATACCACAACAAGCAATGATGTACAGGCCATATGGAAGCAGAAGAAGAGGCCAACCACATAAACGAAGGACAGGAGGAATAGCAGAGTCCATGGGAATCTCGATATATGAAGCCCATAAATGGGCACTCTCCCGCTGTTTATGCTTCACCTCGACACCATAAGGCACAAGAAGAACAAGGTAAGATGATGAGACGAGTAAACTGATAGCCGTCATTGTTACTTTCGTTACTAGTCTAGGTTGTCGGGGTTGAAAGTTTTTTTTTTAAATGTGCTGACTGTGGGTGTTTGTGAGTCAATGTGGTGTAGTAGATAGCACACTTGCCCTCATCCAGCTCACAATATGGGGGTTAGCACCATGTAACCTACTATGCTTCATGGCACAAAGAGGTTACTTTAATTACTGCTGAGGGTTTGAACCCAGGACAAATGTTATATTAGACAGCTAACAGCTATGCCACCATGCTTCCTTGACATTAGATTTGAAAATTCTTTTAGTATGGTTTTAATTTCTTTTCATTTGCATATATTTCCTCATTCAATTATGAGGCAACTTTACAGTCAAGAGAAAATTTACCTGGCAGCTCCTGTACTGTTGCTCCCACCTACAAAGAAATAAAGAGTAAAATCAGCGCCTGAGAATCATCATTTTTACTTCACTGTGGCAAAGTATGATTCATGAAAAACAAGCTAACAATCTGCTTCAGGCTCGAAAGATTGTGAGTTCGATTCCGGGCCACATCCTTCGGTTCACGAGTGCATATTCAGTTCACGATTCAGACTCCTGAGGGTCATCGCTGGAGCTACGGAGTTCGTGCTTTGTGTGACGCTTTCCACGCTGCAGAAAGAGACTGAGCCATAAAGGATAAAAACTTGCTGCAATGAAGTCGACCCTGTTGACTTTTAAGCAACTTTTTCAAGCTAACAATACGATTAACTTGTTGTTTATTAACTTGTGTGTGTACAGCAATTTACTTCACAGATCACGAGGTAATTTGCCTTCTGCTCTGACGGTCATAAGTTTGTTTGCAGACCACATGAGCAATTTTTTCAGACACCCCCAGAAGTCATTGACGCTAAGAATTTTGTGTTTCTAAAATACATAGAGTAGAAGAAGAGAAGCAGAGTAAAAGAAACAGACAAACGGAGAAGAGAAACAAAGAGACAAGAGAAAAATGAAGGACCGATACAAAAAAAGAGACAGAAATATTGACACAATGAAAGAGAAAAAGAGAATGAGAAAAAAGAAAGAAACACAAGAGTAACAGAGAAACACAAGAGTGACAGAGAAACACAAGAGAGACAAACACTAGAGAGACAGAGAAACACAAGAAAGACAGAAACACAAGAAAGACAGAGAAATACAAGAAAGAGAGAAACACAAGAAAGACAGAGAAACAAGAGAGAGACAGAGAAACACAAGAAAGTGAGAAACACAAGAGATTCAGAGAAAAACAAGACAGACAGAGAAAGACAAGACAGACAGAGAAACAAAGGCACATAGATGCAGAGAACCAGACAGACTGAGATGGAAAGTTTATCAGAGCATAAAAGAGAAGCCACACATCAAGAAGCAGTCCCCTAGACCACTACCTGATTTCAGTGCCGTATTTGGGTCCAATCCTCCCAGCCCAACCGTGGCTGTAGTCTGGGGCAAGGATGTGAAGATGCTGGCAGCAGTTGTCTGTGGCAGTGAGGTGAAGATGCTTGCAGCCGAGGATGTTGCTCCAGTTGATGTGCCAAACACACCACTTCCCAATCCCAAATTGAGGCCGCTGCTGCTAGTTGATGCCGGGGCACTCCCGAGCAGACCTACAATACGCCAGATGAATTCAAGAATCACAATTTTATTAATATCTTTTTGGGGTTTAAAAAAAAGGTCTTCTTTCACTCTTTAGTCTCCATTGGGGCATAGGCAACAGAAATGAGATTCCTGAGAAGAATACTCAATGTATCAAGAAGAGATAAGATCAGAAATGAAGAAATCAGCACTAAAATGGGGGATATAGCAACGCTAGATTTTATTAGAAGGCAGCAAGTCAAGGCCATGTAACTAGTTTACCAACTAACAGGATACCACAACAAGCAATGATGTACAGACCAGATGGAAGCAGAAGAAGAGGCCGGCCACATAAACGATGGACAGAGGGAATAGCAGAGTCCATGGGAATATCGATACATGAAGCCTATAGACGGGCACTCTCCCGCTGTTTATACTTCACCTCGACACCGCAAGGTACAAGAGGATCATGATGAGATGAGATGAGATGGGGAATAGGTCCTCAACAAACTCATTTCTAGTCATCCCATTCGTAGCTATCCCATGCAGCTCTGTCCATGTTCTAGGACATGATACATGAGGCAGGGCGGCTAGTACTCTCACTTGTTGCCTTTCCTTCCCAGACAATTTCCTAACAATTCTTCAGATTGGCTTCATTCTTATGAGAACGTGTGCTTTTGTATGGATGTAAAGCATAGACAATGTGCGGACAAGCTGAATAACATCTGATGGCTGTGGAGATGTGGATTCTGAGAAAATTGCAAAGAATATCATGGACAGACAGAAAAACCAATGTCCAAGTCCTACAAGAAACAAACGAAAACCTTAAACTGATTAGAGAAATTAGACGCAGACAATCAACACTTTTTAGTCACGTTATGAGAAGAAATAAACTGGAGAACTTGATGACAACTAGCAAGAAAGAGGGGAAGAGAACAAGGGGAAGACACCCAAGTTTAACATAAATATAGATATTCTTTTTGAAACACTGCATTCACACCCAAGTTTAACATAAATACAGATATTCTATTTGAAACACTATACATTCACACACAAGTTGAACACTAACTTCACTGAAGATATTACCAAAACTGGGTGCTGCACTGGTGGCTGCCGTGGTAGTCTTCCCAAAGGCAAACCCACCAAACCCAGCAGAGGCTGTGGAGGCTACTGGTGCTGCTGGGGTTCCTAAAGAAAAGCCTGTGGTGGGGGCTGAAGATGTCGGGTTCACCCCGAAACCTGAAAATGCTGGGGTAGAGGTTGTGGCCGGGGTAGCTGTGGAATACAGATATGTTTACATTCAAAGGTGTCAAGCAAAAGGTTCTCTGCAGCTGCATTTAATCTATCCTCTTCTTCTCAAGGTTGTAGAGATGCCAAGTGATTTTACTTCTTCTACTACCCTGGGATGTAGATGTACCATGTGATCTTGCTTCCTCTTCTACCCATTTTCATCTCCTGCGTGTAATTTGTGCGCCAAGATGTAAATCAGGAGTTTCTTCTCACGACCTTCGCTGATGCTACAGAGTTTGTGTATCTGAGCAAAGCAATCCTTGAATAAATTTTCGCAGCGTGTGTGTTTCTGTAGTGTTTGGTTTTTCACCATGGCGGAACAGTGTTTGTGCTCCGTGGGGAGGGCAGTCAACCTAACAAGGCAACAGAGAGGCCGTAAGCGACAAGGCAGATGAGGTGGACCAAAATGTTTTAGACTCAAATGCAACCACCTGGGCCTCAAGAATATTCATATTCTATATTGGAAATGTGCCAGCGCAAAACAACGAGGCCTTATTCTGGAAAACCTGGTATACAGAAATGACATTGTAGTGCTCAAAGAGACGAGACTGGGTGTTAATTCACTCCATATTGCTGGCTTCCAATGTTTCTACAACAGGCGACACCTGGGAATGGAGATTCTCATTCGCAACAGTATAGTGGTTTCAGAGCTAGACATGTCGAGATGGGACAGTGACGACATACAAATATAGGCGGTTAGAGTTCAATACGGTCTACCATCCGTGTTGGTTAATGTTTATACTTGTAACGCGAGTGTGGATTCCCAGAAGTGGCAGTCCTTAAGTGACATATTAGGTCACGAGAGGAATGTTATTTTCTGTGACGATTTAAACGCTAAAGGTAGAGCATGGGGAAACATTTCCTCCAACATACAGGGGGGAGGAGCTCGAGGTTGCACCTGAAACCATTGACCTGGTTTGTATCAACAGTGGCTGTGTCACCAGGACAGCAAGTCGTCCAGGAGATGAGGACAGTGCTATTGACCTGGCGCTAGTTTCTCCTTCACTCACTACAGTGTGCAGATGTGGTGTTCTAGGGTACCATGGCAGCGACCACCACTCTTGCAGCATATTGGTGGAGAAAGACAAAACTAGACTGCACATGTCAACGGTCAATACTTTCCAGCATGACAGTACAGGGCAAGATGTGGTGAGTAAAATAAGGCACGAAAAGCGCAGAAAGCTTCATGACAGGAAAAAAAGCTGGGAGCAGCCACCTTGGTGGAATTTGGAGGTGGAAAAGGTCTGGGTGGATAAGCGTAGTGCTATTAGGAAATGGCAAAATGCCAAGAAGAACAGAGTTGCCCATCCTAGTCCTTGCATGCACTTAGAAAGAGAGATGCCCACAAAAGTAAGCTACTTCAAAACACTGGTTAAGGTGGTTAGAAGTGAAAAATGGGCAGAGTTATGTCAAAGAGTAAGTACAGACAGGTCACTGAAATTGTTCTGGCGACTACATAAAAGCATGAATGGGGTAGTCAAGAAAAAGGGTATTCCTGACTTCCAAGGTGCTGACCTCATCTGGCAGAGGACTGACGAGAACAAGGGCAAAGCCCTCTTCCAACACTATCTAGAGCAGAGCAACCATACAGACATGAGAGGCCGAAATCTTGCCAAGGAGGTCACCTCAGACAGGTGCAAGGCCCAGGACATTTAGGATGAAGACACAGTGACAGTAAAGAGATCAAGGCTGTGCTTCGAAGATCAAATAACAGCGCTCCAGGGCAAGATGGCATAAGGTATGACGACATCAATACATGTACTGACAAAGAGCAAGAGCAGTGGTTCCCAACCTTTTTTGGTCCATGCCCCCCTGCACCATATGTTGAGAATGTCATTCCTCCCCTTTCGTATTTCCTCCCCATAAATCCCCCCCCCCCCACCCTGCCCCAACATAGTATATGTAAAAATGGAAGCTAAAATTAATAGCACAAACTTGAACAAGCTTAGACGTCTACATAAAACATGATTTGTGGGTCTACTTATGTTATAAGACGAATTTCAGTAAGGCGAGGAGTACAGAACCGTAAAGTATGGAGGGAAAAACAATATCAAGAAATCGGTTCTTGTATTAACGCGATCTTGAAATAATCTTCTCTTCCCCCCCCCCCCCCCCCCCCCCCATGGAAACCCTAAAATTCCCCACCGGTAGAGAACCGCTGAGCTAGAGGAACTAGCAGATATGTACAACAGTAAAGGGAGTGCTAGCATCAAGGAGGAATGGTTACACAGCTGATTCCCTTGCCGAAGCCTGGCAAAGACCACACAAAAATTCAGGGATATCGGGTAATAATCATGCAGAATACAATAGGCAAGTTGCTGGAGAAGTTAATTGCCAGAAAAATATCAAGCCAGCTAGAGAAGCAAGGTTTTTCCCCCACCTACCCTGGGAGGGTACTGTCCAAAAAGAGAAACCTGGACCAATGCAGCAGTTTTTGCCCATGATGTCTATGAAGGTTTCTACTCATGCATTGAAACATTTGCTGCAGCGAATGATCTTGAGGACGCGTACAGTAGAGTACCTTTGGATTTTTTAATGCTTCAGCTTCTTGAACTCAAGATAAGTCCTTTCTTCCTTAGTTGGATCGCTGCAGCCCTCTTCCAACGGAAAGTAGTTTTTAGATGTGGCAGTTGGACTTCAGAACCAACAACAATATATCCTGGCTTACCACAGGGATCACCATCATCTCAAGTGCTGTTCAACGCCTACACTATGAGAATCACTAGTGAGCAAATCATAGGACTGAGGGGGACATTGTCGTATGCAGACGATGTTTTAGTGTATCATCAGGGTAAGGATAGAGATCAGGTTGCTGTGGAACTACAAACCGAACTCAATCGCATAAGCACTTGGTGTGTGGAATCTGGGGCAATGGTCAACCCAACGAAGGCAGCAGTGACATGGTTCTCTTTGAATAACCATATTGTCAACACCCCAAAACCAACTGCAAATCTGGGTTCAGAAACTGTGGAAAGAACGCAGGCAATGAATTACCTGGGGATACGATTTGATCGAAGCCTCGCTTATACTGAGTACGTAGACCAGGTGGTAACAATGGCAAAGCGGGGTTTGGCTGCGATGCGGGTGATGGCGGCAGCAAACTGTGAGCAGTGTCATCTATGTCTTCTTTACGAGGGTCTGGTCCTTTCTGTTTTGGAGTATGCGATGGCGATCCTGACTCTCAGCCATAAGCAGATGGAAAGGATACAGAACGAAGTTATGCATGTTACTCTTGAATGTACAAGAGATACAGCATGCAGGGTGATGCGCTACCTTCTTGATTTTCCAACCATGAGGGATAGAATACAAATCTGCCAAGCACGTGCCTATCTCAAGAGTCAACGCAAACACACAACGTCCACTCCATAGCGTGATTAAGGTAAAGGGTTAAGTAGATAAATGCCTGGGTAAGACATGGTTATGTCTGGGTAAGACCTGGTTATGCCTGAGAGTACATCCAGTGAGTGATGTGAAGCATCAACTGTAGCCTTGCTGTACATGGACACAGCAGAAACAACATTCCGTTAGGGCAAATGAAAATGAAGAAGATGAAATGGCAAAGATGTAAACTAGCCAAACAGGGACCACAAGTCTATATAAAGTCTAAACAAAGTGTGTAAGGAACATAACATTAAAATTAGCATAGGTAAAAACAGAAGCAATAACTGTAACCAAAGAAAATAAAAACAAAGATCCATCTATAAGAACACCTCCTGAAACAAGTAAAGAAATGGCAAATCAGAAGACGAGATCGAAAATAGATGCAATAAGGCAAACTAATGGCACTAATACTAAAGAAGAACAAACATGTATCAGTAGATTCTAAAAAAGCACTCTATAACACAATCTTACTACCAACTCTATGCTACCAATGTCAAAGCTGGTCAATGACAGAACAAGAGAAAAGAAAAATTATGCTGGAAATGATATTCCTGAGAATACTCAACTTATCAAGAAAATTTAAAATGATGAAATCAGGACTAAAGTGGGGGTTATAGCAGCGCTAGATTTCATTATAAAAACAGAAAAACTGATAGTATACCACAACAAGCAATGATGTACAGAACAAATGGAAGCAGAAGAAAAGACTGACCTTGTAAACGATGGACAGAGGGAATAGTCTATGGGAATCTTGATATATGAAGCCCATAAAAGGGCACTCTCCTGGTGTTTATGCTTCACCTCGACACCGCAAGGTATAAGAGAATCACGATGAGATGATAAGATGAACACCTTGAAAACAAAGTTCATTTACCTAACAAGCCAGTGGATGTAGTTTTAGGCTGCCCAAAGCTAAACCCTGAAGTGGCCGTTGTGCCAGTTGTGGCACCCTGGCCAAACACAGTTGACGTCTTAGGCAAACCAAATGAGAACGGGGATGCAGCTCCTACAGTTGTGGCTGGGTTGCCAGATAGGAAGCCTGGCATGTTTCTGGTTCTGAAATGATAAACGACGATAAATGAAGATTACTGCACTGAGAACAAGCTCGTAAGTGGTCAATCTCTTTCAGCAAAAATAACGGGCTGTGGATGTTGAATGTTCCTGAGCAAGATGGTTAGTTACACAGAACCATCCATGCTTGTCTCTTGATTTTAACCAACTTCACTACAGCAGCTATAATCAAGAAGATTTATCACGAGGTATACTGACATTTTGTATTCAATATCCTGTTCAACCCTTCTGAATATAACTGGAATATATATTATATATACTTAAGTATTCATTTTGTATACATCATAAAATATATGAGTGGCTTCAAATGAAAACATTAAATGTTATTTTTTTTTGTGTGTGAATATATTCTGAAAAAGTACAGAACAAATGAATCATTTTTCGATGTTGTCACCACTGCGTTTAATGCAAGTCTTCCAGTGCCATAAAGTGCTTGGATTCCTGTAGAAAAAAAAATTCTCTAGGTCGCATGCGTATCGACTCTGTGGACACTATTCGGTGTGCCTGACCCGTCATGAACAGCCTGTCACAGACCTCATGCTGTTTTGAAACTTCCTACTTCACTCAAGACACTTGCTGGACAGGCATGCATAGTCATACTGGACCTTCATTTGCCGATGCATTTCTGTAGGCATCACCCCTTCACTGATCAAACATCCAGATAACAGAATGAAAACCAATGCAAGGAGGTCTGCTGCCAAATCGCCTGCAGCTGTGTTTCGAACATGGTATAAGGGATTACGAATTGTGTCAGTAACACAACAAAATGTTCCAGACAATAAATTGTGCATTATATTCTGAATTCATGTTATTGTCATCATTATTTAAATTTACAAGGGGGATATAAATAAAAACAAACGTTTTTAATTCGAAGTGATTATAAGCAAACATTTACTAATAATGTACGGGACATTATTCGCAAACGGCTGATTATTCTCGGATGCGGATGGTCGCAAACTGCTGGTCATGTGATTATTCATAAAAAGGTCATGTGACCTAGGTTGGACTACATTATTGTTTGTGGAAATATTATCGTGTCCTCGGTAGTGTAGTGGTTAGTATCTCCGCCTGTCACGCGGGAGACTGGGGTTCGTCTCCCCGCCGGCAATTTTTTTTAAAAATGTTTAATAAATAAAATATTCTCTTGGTTATATATCCTGATTTGATCTCGAAAAAATATTAAACATTGGGAACTAAAATACAGAACTGAGAAACTCGAAGCTTGTGAATAAAGTGTGCTCTATGAATCTGCGGAAGCTGCCAAGGGGTGCAGCCCCCCCAGGCAGCGACGGAGTGATCGAGTGTCGGAATCGATGGATCCAATAGATGTCTTTGTTTAATGTGAATTTTATTTGCCAAATAAATTATCACTGTATGTAGTGTGTGTCCTTGTAGACAAATATCGTCTTTGTGAGGTTTGAAGAAAAAGAACTTGGAAGAACTTCGGGAGGTCGTCGCTGGAGCTACTGAGTTCGTTCTCTGTGTAACGCTTTCGGCAGACAGCAGAAATATGTCTTCTCGCCTGTTAAACCTTGTTGTACCCGTGTCGCTGGCACCCAGACCACCAGACAAATATCATCTTAGTGAGGTTTGAAGAAAAAGAACTTGCAAACAAAAGACAGACAAGAAGGGAGAATAATATAGTCTTCTTAAGCTAATCGACGGCGGTAGTAAACGTCACGTGACCAGCCATTTGTGAATAATGTATGGGACATTATTAGCAAACATTTGCTAATAAAGTCTCCCTTTTTAATTTCTTAGATAATCATAATTCTGCTCTTTCTGAGTTCTCCATAATACACATATCTTGCGTGTTCATTCAATATTTTTATCATAGCATCTTCCTTCATTAATATCTTTCCTGTCACTTCGCTTTTAGTGCATAGAACTTTAAATAAAGTATGTGACTTCCGGTCCAATATGGCCGATAGGTCGGAGATACGTTAAGGTCTGTGTGTGATTTTACTTCTGGAGAGGGTTTAATTACGCGTATTTCCTCATTTTGGACATTATCAAGTGATTTCATCAACAAACTACTGGCCTGAATGTTTGGCTCGAAAATTAAATGCGGATCAACGTAAAATGCTTCTATTTGGAAAGTAAACATTCTGTTGTTTAAGGTCAAGAAAAGTCTAACAGAGTCGCATGAAGAAATTCAAAATTACTAAATAGCACCTGTCCACAATATTTATGTATTCGAGAATAAAGAGTTTTGATTCAGCAGTACAGAAGAACAAAATCGTGGAGGCAATCATTTCAATCATGTGCTTCTTCGTTGAATATTTTGGATTGTATACCAACGGTACTTGTAAATACGTCATTATGTATAATTAACTTTACTTCTAGAGTACTCTCTAACTCAGTGACTAAAGCTTTTGTGCACTAGTGATGGCGTCATTATTTTGGTTGTGTTTATAAATAAAAACCACCGGAAGAACAGCATTATGTGCGTGTGTGTTGAGCAAAACATGGTCTGCTCTTGCAACAGATAGGTGCTGAAGATGGAGGCAGCCAGCCAGGAGGCGCACCACAGAAATCAGGCTGCCACACAATTAAGCCAAGAATTATGTCGAAAACTGCTACATGTTATGGTGCTCACCCTGCTCTGGACTCCCAGGCAAGTGCAGTGCCAGGCCCTATGCCTCATAAGGGTCTAACCCAGTGTTTTCCAACGTGGGGCCCATGCCCCACAGGGGGGCAATTCGATTGTTAACCCTTTACAGGGCAGACGCTTGTCCGTTTTTTAGTCCTGAACGGGCAAGATTTTTTCAGGTTCGGTAAAATTTCGGGTTGCGTTAGTAAAAACATCACAAATAAGGTGTTTGTCAACCGATTTTAGTTAAATCATATGTTACTCCCGTGAATGTTGCCGGTAATCCATATATGAACACAAATATTTACGAAATACAGCATACTGTTTGTGATTTTCCGTCATCTATACGGCAATTTACAAACACATTTTCAGAATCATAATCACTTTCTTTAAAGTCCGAGTCAGACTGCTAATGCAAAGTAACGCTTTTCACTGATATCTAGCTGCGATTAATAGTCAACTTCGTACCCTTTAATGTCACTTAAATTGAACCTAGCGAAATCTCGGCTATCACTTGAAGAATCGCCGAAATCCATTTTGAAAAATTAAGCGCAAACATCCCAAAAACTATTTTGTAAAAGTTCGTTCAAGTTCATAGTAGGCGCTTACAAAAGGCGGCCACGTTGTCAAGCTATCAGTGAAAGCGAAAGTAGCCGTCGGAAGTGTCGGAAAGCCGAGAGATCGCGTTTTTATAATGCATCATAGCATCGGACGTAATCGGCCGATCTGCTCGTTTAAGCGACCGGCCGCAAATGGACGTTCTGCCCTGTAAAGGGTTAAGGGGGGCAATTTGAAAATAGACTCGTCCAGAGTTTAAGTTAACCGTATGGCTACTTGAGCTGGGTAAACGTCCAGTATAGGTAACTTCTGTCCACCATGTTAGTAGCTGTGATTTCATTGTTAGACGTTAGAGTTGAACTACTGGTTACACTAGGCCGGCACTAAGCATTTTGCGCTATTTGTTCTGAATAACAAATTTTCGCAGTAACGCTCAGCATTCACCGTTGGTGTTAATTTGAAATAAGCATCCGTTAAATTGTTGTAAAAGTCTCGTTGTTTTAAAAAATATATACATTGTATAAATATAAGTGATATATAAATGGTATGTAAATTCAATAGGTAATTTTTTTATTAATTTAAGTTTTAGAAGCATCATTTTCGAGAAAAATTTGTCAAATGAAAAAGTTTTTTTTTTTTTTTGGTCTTTTATGCCAACAATGCTTGACCAACGAATCAATGAAACTAGGTCATCTTATGGCGCATTTGAGGCGAAACATAATCATCATTATCATCATCAAGTGCCCTTCCAGCTGATATAGGCGTTCATGACTCCACAGATCTTGGTCTTTGGTTTTCTGGATCAACTCTGCTGCTGATATTCCTCCATGCCACCGTCTCAATCCATCCGGCATCATTTCTCTTGGTCTGCCTGTCTCTCTTCCCCTCGATCATTCCAGTTGTCACAATGTTCTCCAGTGCCTCTCTTCTCATCACATGACCGAAGAAAGATGTTTGTCTCTTTCTTATTGTTGTATATAATTTTCTAGTTTCATTAGCCTGTTTCAGGCAGTCGTTATTAGTTACTCTGGCAAGCCAAAGAATTCGCAACATTCGTCTCAGGAACAACTGTTCTCTGTTGCTTCTAATTTCTTCTTAACTTGTTCATTTACATTCCAAGATTCACTGCCATACAGCAAAACTGGTTCTACATAGCATTTCAGCACTCCCTTTCTTACATTCAGTGATAGTGACTTATTGCATAAGATACTCTTCATTTTCTGAAATGCAGCTTTTGCTTGCCCTATTCTGCTCTTTTCAGTCAGGCTGAAAAACATCTGATGGCTGTAGAAATGTGGTTTCTGAGGAAAATGCAAAGAATACCATGGACAGCCAGAAAGACCAACGAACAAGTCCTTCAAGAAACAAATGAAGATCATAAACTGATTATAGACATTAGAAGTAGACAGTCAACATTTTGTGGGCATTTTATGAGAAGAAATGACCTAGAGAACTTGGTAACAACTGGCAAGATCAAAGGGAACAGACCAAGGGGAAGACCGAGAAGTAAATACCTGGGCAAGATTGGCAGCGGATCGCGTTGCGCTGGTTACTTACGGGGGTATGTGAGCCGGTCGTTCAGAAAGCAATGGCAAACTACTGAACGTAAAACTTGCTGCAACAGCAATGGCAGCTGAAAAATGCTGGTGTTGACTGCAATGTCCTAAAAAAGAAGAGTACTCAACAAACAATTTAACCGTGTGAACTTTGTCACCTTTGAACCCTCACTTCAGAGTTCATAAAAACAAATGTTGCAGTGTCATCTACAGGCTTACTTTCATCTCATGCGTACGCAAATTGAACGTTAAGAAGTAAGTAATGTATCTAGGCATTAACTGAGATATAAACAAAGTTTTATGGAATAAACTAATGTATGTAGTTGAAGTTCAAAAAGAGCTTGAAAACAAAAGACAGACTAGCAGACAGTGGTAGTAAACGTCACTTGACCAGTCATTTGGGAATAATGTACGGAATTATTACCAAACGTTTGGTAATAAAATCTCTCATTATTACCAAACGTTTGGTAATAAAATCTCTCATTATTACCAAACGTTTGGTAATAAAATCTCTCATTATTACCAAACGTTTGGTAATAAAATCTCTCATTATTACCAAACGTTTGGTAATAAAATCTCTCATTATTACTAAACGTTTGGTAATAAAATCTCTCATTATTACCAAACGTTTGGTAATAAAATCTCTCATTATTACCAAACGTTTGGTAATAAAATCTCTCATTATTACCAAACGTTTGGTAATAAAATCTCTCATTATTACCAAACGTTTGGTAATAAAATCTCTCATTATTACCAAACGTTTGGTAATAAAATCTCTCATTATTACCAAACGTTTGGTAATAAAATCTCTCATTATTACCAAACGTTTGGTAATAAAATCTCTCATTATTACCAAACGTTTGGTAATAAAATCTCTCATTATTACCAAACGTTTGGTAATAAAATCTCTCATTATTACCAAACGTTTGGTAATAAAATCTCTCATTATTACCAAACGTTTGGTAATAAAATCTCTCATTATTACCAAACGTTTGGTAATAAAGTCTCCCAAGTAGAAATCAATTATTAGCGAATATTTACTTATTTTTTTTTTAAAATTCTTTTTATTTAATATTTTAATAATTAATTAACTGCTGCTTACTTTATGCAGCAGTTACAAACTTATTTACTTACATTAATGCATGATATTTAATCAACAAAAGAAAGCTGTCACAATGCTGTTGGTACATTAAGACAATATAAGTACTTTTTCATGAATTGTTCTTTCACTAATGATGAACATTTCACATGACATTTAATTAACGGAGTGACCATTGCGAATAGAAAAAAAATTATATTCGCAATAGAATTGCGAATAGAGAAAAATTATATTCGCAATCGAAGTAGGTCACGTGATTATTCCTATGCGTGTGTCCATATTACAATATTTTGTTGATCTGTTAATGTGTGTCAGGGTCTTGTATGTAAGCAATAGTGTAATTGCCTGTATGTAAGCAAGAGTCAGTGTAGGCAATAGCTGAGGTCAAGGGCAGTAGGAGACATCATGGCTTGGCTAACGGACGGTCAGGCAAGAAGCCCGTGGACAGACCCACGTGATGTGGGAAGGTCATGGAGGACGGAGTCAGATGGTGTGAGACAGCGGATAGAGACGGACGTGTGAAGAATAGTGAGAGATAGAACGATCGAACGATAGTGTTGTGACGGATAGATGAGATGAACGTTGTGTATTGATATTCGAGGAATGTACTAACTGTGATATGTGCGAGATGATGTGAGACTGTGATTGCGAATGGTCATACGGGCAACAGTGTAAATATCGCCCATGTGGACGTGAGCGAGCATTTGGCTGCCTGTGTAGAATGACTGCTTGATCGTATGCGAGGTGACGGTGAAGTGAGCACATAATGTTATACTGTAATATACTGTAATAAAAAGGTTGTTCAGGAGACAGCTCCTGCGAGTTTCCGATTGCAGTTATGTGTTATTAGTATATGTGTCGTGGACGTTGTAATTTGCCTGTCCAAGTCCAGTGAGCTAGAAGGAGAAGATAGTTAGGACTCTGACAACGTGTCCTCAGTAGTGTAGTCGTTAGTGTCTCCGCCTGTCATGCGGGAGCTCGAGGTTCGATTCGCTGACCGGAGGCAACTTTTTTCTTTTTTTTTCATTTTCAGGAATTAGGTGACACCAATGATAGTCTGATGATTTCGCTTTAGGCATATGTTTTCTACGGATTTTGTGTATTAGGTGTTGTTTATCTTGCTGCACAAGAACCTGCACACTTGTCTTTCTGTTCTTATCTGTCCTCTACTTTTGTTGTCTTGGGAAAGGAGCTTAGCCACTCGACCGCGAGTTCTCTCTCTCTCTCTCGCTCTAAGTCTCGATCTCCCACCTCTCCCTTTCTTGTCTTTACCACTCTTTAATGTCTTTCAACACATCTTTCTCATAACTCTGTCTCTCACACTATCTTCGTTATCTATCTCTCTCCTCTCTCTTTTCCACCTGCTACAGATATACCGGGTTTTCCTGCACTTTATATGCGTAGCAAATTAATGAGGTAAGTCAATCGAATGCCTGGTTGAATTGCTTAATCATGTCTCTCTGTGGCGAAGCATATTACTGACTGTCAGTACTGTCAGCTTGGACCACAACAGAGTCACTCAGAGAGGATGCAATGGAGGCCATAGAAAGTGTCAAATTGAGAGAATCATCACTGCTGCGATATTATCAGGACATAAATAGTAGGACGGTAGAGTAAACAAACATGGATGCCTCGTAACAGTAAGTGTACAGAAACGAAAGTTAACAATTCTTGAACTCGCCTGGGGACAGAATTATTTGTAGGGATCGTTATTTGTATTGGGGATACCTGTTCTGAAAAATTATTCTTGATATTTAAACAGGACTAACGTAAAATGTAAAAATAAAATGGGATGCCAAAATAACGGACAGAAGTAAGAAGAAGAGTGGTTCATTAAAAAATACAGAGAATTCGGCAGAATTAAACTCGCAACAGTGAACATTCCTATTTAAATTAACCACCTTCTTAGACTTCTTAATGGCCCAAACTAAAATTGACTAGTGAGCAGACGCTGTGACATGTTTGTTACTTCCCGCAATTTGATTGCGAATATAATTTTTTTCTATTCGCAATGGAATTGCGAATATAATTTTTTTCTATTCGCAATTCCAGCTATTTTGAACTATTAATTAGGTCACAACACATCCTATAGAAAATTCTTAAAAGCCTAGTGCATTTTTGTCAGAGACTCTGAAACTCTTGTGCTTTGTACGATGCTTTCGACAGGTCGCCGTGCGGAAAGAGACCGAGCCATATGGGGTAAAACCTGGTGCAATGAAGTTGATCCTCTCAATCTTCTCGACATTCTATCAAAAGAGGAATGTGACCTTTACTTTCCTGTTACCAAAATGTACAATAAAATATACATCTTACCAGGTTAGTTAGCAATGTGACAGACTTTTAATGAAAAATAAACAATTGGCAGCTATTTTTAATTGTTAATTAGGTCACGGCACATCCTAATGAAAAACAGATAATACGTCCAGTTAGACTGTTAGGTCTCGCCTATGTCTATGTTGTCCGATTAAAAATAAACAAGCCACAGTAATAGAAGGCAGAATTTCTCAGGTTCCAATTTAATTAGCCGTGATAAAATCCCTATCTCTTAGGACATCATTACACTTCCTGGTTTTAAATTATGACACACACAAAAATTCATAACTCTACTTAGAATTAATGTACACTCTTCATTGAGATACCGTTGGATTCGTCTTGTCAAGCTGTATCCAACTGTGATGATTTCATAAGTAGAAACCCCATTCTAAAATATTCTCTGTATATGCTACAACATGATATATCCAGGCGAACCTTCGCTTCTGGCCTAGAACAGTGGAAGATAAACTCTAGCTAATCTCTATGGACCGTTGAGTGAACTAAAAAAGACTGTTAGATTCATACAAGAGACAACATTGCAGTTATAGACATATTTCAGGCGAATGAAAGAAGAAGAAATAGCCGACCAGGGATGACTAGATTAATTATGTGGGGTCGGTCGTGAAGTGATGAAAATCAAAAAATGGGCATCGAAAGTCACATACTGAAGAAAGTGAATCGAGACGTAGACTGCACACTGCACGTTACATCTGCTAAAGAATCATGCAGATTTACTTGAGGATTATATTAGGTTAGGAAAACACGAAACATACACACTGAAAATAACATACTCAGTTCAGCTTCTTCGAATTTGTTCAAGCAAATTCAAACAACTTGAAGTTGTGTCGCCACGATTGTAGGCCAACTTCCTGTTCATGGGTTGTCTAACTTGGGGGGCAACTAAATCCTTCGCCTCACCGAAATACTGTAATATAAATCGGTTTAATTCATTCATTGGCACCTTGCCGTCTCGACAGACGATAGTTTGTGCTTCAAAAAGGCATAACTTTTACCCATGGCGATAGCGACTCGTAAGGCCAATTCGCGCTGTAAATGTCCGTTCACAGTGGGTGCATGTAAACACGTGGTTATTTCCACCATCATGCACCATCTTACGTCTCACACGCTCTGTGTGTGCTTTATCTGCAATAATTTTCTCCTTTGTTTTTATTCCATTTCTGATGTTTGCCCTCCATACAACACGTTCAGCGGCGACTTGCTCCCAATGTGCATTATCAATGCCTGTATCAATCATGTCCCGCTTACACACATCTTTGTATCGTAGTAGAGGCCGACCCTGAGATATCTTACCCATCTGTAATTCACCAAAAAAGATGTCCTTTGGTATTCTACCAGCATCCATAGTCCTAACGTGTCCTATCCATCTAAGTCTACGAAGACTGGGCATGGAATAAACCGTCACACAACCTGATCTTTCCAATACTTCAGTATTTGTGATTTTGTCTTGCCACTTAATACCAAGAATACTTCGCAGACACCGCATATGAAAGCTGTTTAAACGTTTCTCTTGGTGTGAGTAAGTTATCCAGGTTTCACTGCCATAAAGAAGAGTACTAAGGTCACAGGCTTGATAAACAAGGACTTTTGTTTTAGCAGTAACCTTCCTGTTCTCCCAGACTCTTTTTCTTAACCTGTTCTTTGTTGTTGCTGCCTTACCAATCCGGATGTTGATTTCCTGATCTAGGGATAATTTGCTATTTACCACTGATCCTAGATATGTAAAATGGTCTACCATCTCTAGTTCGGCGTCGTCAATAAAGATTGATGGTACCCCGTGTGCACCTTGTGACATAATCTGTGTCTTCTTTTTGCTAATTGATAAACCAAATTCGGAACAAGCATTGGAGAATGCAGATAGTAGACATTGTAATTCTTCCTCAGAATGGGTCGTAACTGCAGCATCATCTGCAAAAAGCTACTCTCTGATCAGTACCCTCCTAATTTTGGTTTTGGCCTTCAATCTCTGAGCATTGTAGAGGCCGCCATCTGAGCGTGAGTGAATGTATATACCACCATCCTGATCACGAAAGGCATATTTCAGTAGAGGTGAAAAATATATTCCAAAGAGGGTGGGAGCTAGTACACAACCTTGCTTAACTCCACTCTTGAAATTCAGATTTTGTCCAACCCCAAGCACCCATTGAAGTAGGCAGGCTGTGGCGGATCTACACCCATTTGGCCGGGGGCTGCCCAGCTCGAAGAGGGCGGTAGCTGATCAGTGACACTTGTAGGTGTCTCCTACCGTCAGAGGCAACGCGTGGCGCCCCATGTCTACGCCAATTGACAGGGACCTTTACCCGTAACAGTTTCCTCTCGCTTTGATTCCGAGATCGGTTAAGACCAGGGATGGAGTTATTGCCTCTCCATAGCACAAAGCCTGGGATAAAATATAGAGATTATGTGTTGCTCATGCAGCATGATCCCTCTCTCGGCCTGCCTAGTTCACTCCAGAGGAAAGGTAACACCTCTACATCTGGAACAAGGCAAGCTGCAGAAGCTGCCGGATCAGCAAAGCAATGCTCTAACTGTCCGCCTGTCGGGTTTAATTATGGAGAAATGAAATTGATGGAACTGCAGTAAAGCTGTTAGTTAGTTAATTGGTTGGTTGGTTGGTCGCGGTTCCAACTTCACGGCAACGGGTCGTCCCCATTATGATCCGTTCCTGTGTAAATGAATATCACACAAAATGCTCCTCACTACTGCCTTATGTGAACAATGGAATAGACATGAGGAGTATCGGCAAACCAACAGCCCGCACAGGTACACTGTGCATAATGCCGCCGCCAGAATGCCAACACAAAAGTCCTCCACGAAAAATACAGTTCATCGTCGATGGAATTGGCAGTCACCAGAAAGACTTCATTGACCCGGGTTTTATCCCATATGGCTCGGTCTCTTTCCACAGGGCGACCCGCCGAAAGCACCGCACAAAGCACGAACTCCGTAGCTCCAGCGACGGCTCCAATGACTCTCCTGAAAAATACACTCGTGAACCGAAAAGACAAACCAGTCAATTCAGCAACAGCCAGCCGTCATCGTCCCGAGCATGCATTTCACGCTACAGCAGCGTGAACTGCAGTAAAGCTGTAGAAATAAATCAATAAATGGGGAGGGGCGAGAATTGTGGTATTCGTTGCTTTATAAGAACACAATCATACGTGATTTTATGAACGCAGCGACTGGTGTTTGTCCATCAAGAATGATGATGACCATTCATTTCATCCAGTGGGGTTGGAAGTTTGAAGCTGTGAGTTCTAAGATGGCTGGTAAGGCCTATTTTGGCTCGAAATGTTCTTTGACAATGTGGGCAAAGAATGCCTAAGGTCCAGTTGTTATTGAAGATCTGCAACAGCTTTGTTTTGGCCTCTCTTCCTAGGTTCCTGATCATTTTATTTGAGATACCATCAGCTCCTGGCTCCTAGTGACTTTCTCATTTTCAGTTTTTATATGGCTAGCTCCAGTTCGCTGATTGAGATAGGTGCTTTCCAGAACCTCATGTAATATTTCATTCTGTCCTGTATGTTGCCATTTCTCTCGAATCTCTTGTTGATTCTCTGGACTAATTTTGATATTAATTATGATAATTTTGATATTGTTATCCTGTGCGCAAAATGGTCAGCTGCTTGCTTTCCTGTTAAGATGTATTTATCTTTATGTAGTACAATTATTGAGTTTCTCCCGTGCCTTCATCGTTAAGTCGTTTTATTAGCTTCTACAACTTCCTTATGTCTCTTTCAAAGTTCAGTGACTCTATTTTCTCCTGCCAGGTTTTCCGTCTGGCCTGCAGCTTGGCTCTTTGAAATTTGGATTTTGCGTGCTGGTATTTATTGTGGTGCTCTTGGCTGGGTTTGGCCACTGCTTGCTTTCTACACACGTCCACATCATTATGCAACTGTTATAATGTTTACGGGCTCCTCTTGATACTGTTTCTCGTTCTGCCTGTAGTATGCATTTCCCAAACTCTTCAACTACTTTATTTATGTCTTTCTCAGTGTTCATGTTTCTAACCAGTAGGTTGATGCGACGCTTGTACATTGCCCAGTCTACTTTCTTGTAATTCCACCTCGAGATGATGCTGCTTTCACTTACAAGCTCATTTCTACAGTTAGAAAGATTGGCCGATGGTCACTGCCACCACGTTGGTTCACAAGAATTCGTGTAATGTTCCACTTCAGGTCTGGTGAATGAAAAGATAGGTCAGGTGTAGTTGTAGTGTGCCATGACCTCGAGTAGAAAGTATGTGGGTCGGACGGCCTGTTAATCAAGGTAAGTCTATTCTCACCCTGCTAGTCTTCCAGCCTCTCTCCTCTCTGGTCCATGTGATCATAGCCCCAGCTCTGCGAGTGGCTGTTGAAATCGCCACATGCAATGATTTTTCCCCCTGTTAATGGTAGTGTGGGTCTACAAGGTGTGGACAGCACCTAGCCCTGTAGTCAGCAGGGCTAGGATCGGCTAGCCTCTCCCAGGTGGGGTGAAAAGTGAAAATTAGTAGCCTGCCGATGACCCGCAGACTATACAAGTCAACCTCCACCTCCACGCGGTGTAGGCTGTTAAACCATGACCGCGAGGTCTTGGGCTAACGGGTTTATGGCTCGCCATAGGCGATGGACTCCCTATGGTTAGATTTTTGTCCTAAACCTGTGACTGGTCTAGCAAGCTGGCACGGGATCTTCATACTGCTCGTAGAAAAACTAAGAAGTATAAACGGACTGACCCACTTGGATATAGACCCGGCAATGTTAATGTACTACGAGATAGATCAGCGATTCAAAACATAGGCACAATGGACTTCTGCGGTTTTAATAGTAAAGAAGAAGAACTTATAGAAACAATGGAAGAGAGGAAAATTTGACTGATGGGAATAGCGGACACCAGAATAAAAGGGGAAGGGTGCAAGGAGATCTACCACAGTTACACGTCTGTCTACTCTGGAGTGGAACATCAAGAAAGGGCAAGACACGGTGTGGGAATAGTCATTGAACCATGGCTAGTAAGAGGAATCCATCCATCCATCCATCATGTGCCATGCCGGTAAGCGTGGGCGGTCATGTTCTGCCATCTCACTCGATCAACAGAGTCGTGGATCAGTTCCGTGTTTTTGTCTCGACCATGCCACAAGGCCAAGCCGTCCAGATACTTGTTTCTAGGTCTTCCCCTTGGTCTGTTCCCCTCGATCTTACCAGTTGTCACCAAGTTCTCCAAATCATTTCTTCTCATAACATGCCCAAAAAATTGTGACTGTCTACGTCTAATGTCTCTGATCAGTTTACGATCTTCATTTGTTTCTTGAAGGACTTGTTCATTGGTCTTTCTGGCTGTCCATGGTATTCTTTGCATTTTCCTCAGAAACCACATTTCTACAGCCATCAGATGTTTTTCAGCCTGGCTGCTCATTTCTTTTTTGATGTCCTCCAACTTTCCATCTGCATTCATTGTTCTAACATTCCAAGTTCCTACTTTCAATGATATTAATCTTTTGCACCTAGTAGCCTGTTGACGGTCTGGAGTCACCTGGTGCGCATGACTATCCCTACCGGGCGAGGCTGCTCCTATGGAGCACCCATTTACGCCGTTTCTCTGATTATCGATAAGTGAACACAACATGATTTTCTTGGCATGTGTAAAGAAGGTAGTTTGCCATTGCTTTCCTTCCCAGCAGTGACCATACTGGTCAGTGACCGTAGCCATTGTCTCCTCAAAAAAGGAGATCCTCTGCCTACCGTCGTGAAGGTGTAGACCATAACCTACAACTATCTGTCGGCTGCTCTCCATCTTCATCCACCACCTGCACACATGGCTTCACGTAACCCTGATCGGGGGGCTAAACGGGTACTCCACCTTGCCCAAGGGTGTCCCGTAGGCTAGCGGAGGGAAGGAGGCGCCTTACTTCTCCTTTGATAGGGGATACCCCTACCCCGCTACCCCAAGGAGTAAGAGGAATACTAGAAATAAAATATATATCAGAAAGAATCATAACAGTGAGAATAAAAGAACAAACAATTACAACATATGTACAAATATACGCACCATGTAATACAAACAATAATGAGCGAGTATAATGTATAATGAGCGAGTATAATATAGAATAATGCAAGTTCTATGAAGACATCCATGATGTGCTAAATAAAATAGATAAGCAGAACAACATCATAGTTATGGGAGACTTCAATGAGAAACTAGGACACTACAGAGCGGGCATAGAATAACATCTTGGAGCCTTTGGATACCAACATAATGAAAGAAATGATAATAGACGTAGACTAATAGAGCTAAGCAGTCAACACGACCTCTTTATATTCTATAAACATAAAGACTCACAAATATACACCTGGTATAAATGGAACGATCTAGATACTAAAAGGCAAATTGATTTTATATTAACAAGAAATAACATAAAGAGAAATATATTATATGCAAGGGCAGTGCCCAACTTCTCCCCCGATGGTATTTCCACCTTGTCGTGGTGGGGGAGCTTGAGTTTCTCGATGACCCTGAGAGCTATGCCGGCGGTAGCGTAGCTACCAGCAGGGTCTCCCAAGCCGGACAGGTCAAAGGGTAGAGAACAGACAAAGAGAAACACCCTGGTCCTCCAGGTTGGGAGTTGAAGCGTGGGGTTAACATCCCCACCTTTGTAAAAACCATTTTTGTTACGAAACAGATACATGAGCCTCGAATTCGGACTGACTTATCTGGATAACGACCTTGGAACGTTAAAGTACTTTTGAGATTTGGAACATGGAATGTACGGACACTATATCGAGCTGGAGCGGCCGAAGAACTAACCCGGGAGCTGATTGAATATCAAATGGATATAACAGCAATTCAAGAAATAAGGTGGCCAGGAGAGGGTACTTTAGGGCAAAATGGAATGATTATAATATATGGAGGAAACACCCAAAATAAACATGAATTAGGAACAGGATTTGTCATCAAAAAAGAGCTATGGGGGAACGTTTTAAACTTTAAAGCTGTTAATAACAGGATTAGTAAATTACGAATAAAAGGTAAATGGAAAAATATAACGATGATTAATGTACATACATGCACCTACTGAAGAGAAAGAAGATGATAGAACAGACCAGGTCACCGGGCTGCCGTACATGATATGTGCTATTGGAGGTATACTCCTGACTTTTGTATGTCGCAAATCTATGTTTATTACAGTCCTGGAGACATTAGAAGCTTCAGAATGCAATAAACACTGAACAGTTATCATAATGAGTAACATCACAAAGATATTTATAGGATAAGTAAGAAAATACAACAAGAAGCAAGAAGACTTTTATAATGATCTGGAAGATGTCATAGAAGAAACCCCTAAACAGGACATCCTGATTGTGCTGGGAGACTTCAATGCAAAAATAGGTAGAGAGCAAACTAATAAAAAAGTTGCCAGTATGGAAAGCCTACATACAACTTCAAATGATAATGGATGGAGAGTCATCAACCTGGCAGAAGCCAAAGGACTGCAGATTAGCAGTACCAGACTACAAAGAAAGGATATACACAAACAAACTTGGAAATCATGTGACAAGAGAACCTATAATCAAATAAATCACATTTTAATTAACAACAGAAATGCACCAAACATACAGCAAGTTAGAAGTTATAGAGGAGCTGAGTGCCACAGTGACCACTTCCTCGTTGGAGCAAAATTTAAAATAAAACTTAAGAGAGCTTTCTATACTAAATTACAAAGATTACACCCAATGTATAACAGAGAAAAACTACAAGAAATTACATTCAAGGATAAATTTACAGATGAAATAAAATGTAAACTTGAAACTCTGCAAAACCCTTTGGAGGAAAGCGTTGACCAAACTTGGTTGAATATCAAGAATACAATTCAGTCTACCGCAGAAGAATGTCTCGGTGTGTTAACCACGCATAGAAAGAACAGATGGTTCAATCAAAAATGTGAAGAAGCAGTCATTAGGAAAAAGAATGCCAGACATTTATGGTTAAATGACATCAACAACATCCAATCGGAAGAGCATTATAGAAATGAATGTAAAGAGGCTACAAAAATAGTCCGACAGCAGAAGCGAGAATACATGAGTAATATAATCAAAGATATGGAAACTAATCACCAGAAAAATGAATCCAGAAAGTTTTTTAAAGAACTGAAGTCAATGAAACGAGGACATATTAGGTGACTACCAGGCGGGTTTTAGACAAAACAGATCAACAATAGATCTTACGACAAATAGCCGAGAAATATTGGGAATATAAAAGAGATCTCCATAACATTTTTGTGCATTTTAAAAAGGCTTATGATAGTGTCCATAGGAATAGTCTATGGAATGCTATGCAGGAATTTGGAATACCAAGGAAGTTAATCAACATGACCAGACTATGCATGGAAGATACTTATAATATAATAACATATAAAGGCAGGAAATCAGACCCTTTCCAAATAACATCTGGCTTGAAACAGGGTGATGCACTATCGCCGCTACTCTTCAATCTGGCTCTAGCGAAAGTTGTAAGGAAGGTAAAGGAGGAATGTGATATTGGAGGAACATCCAAGCTGCATGGTTATGCAGATGATATAGATATTATAGGGCAAAGTGAACACAAGACATTGTAAATATTGACTCACTTAAAGGGAAAAGCCCAACAGATGGGGCTGGTTATCAACCAAGATAAGACAGAATATATGGTAATTTCAAGAGACGGAATGGCTAAAAACTCTGGCCACATACAAATAGATAATATGACCATTAAAAGAACGGAAACATACAAATACCTGGGTACAATCTTCAACTGCTCCAACATCATAAGGGAAGAAATACAAACTAGAATCAACTCTGGAAATAAGATATACTATGCACTACAACATCTACTAAAATCAAATGCGCTATCTCGTAACACCAAAATCACAATATACAAAACACTGATCAGACCAGATGTGCTGTATGGCTCTGAAACTTGGAGTACAACGAAAGGAGACGAAGCCTTGTTACAAACCTTTGAGAACAAAATTTTAAGACGCATCTTTGGACCCATTAGGGATACACAAAGTGGAGAGTGGAAAAGAAGAAGTAACAAAGACATTTATGATCTGTTTAAGTCCCCGTTAATCACTGGTATCATGAAGGCTAATAGACTACAATGGCCGGGGCATATAGAAAGAATGGAAGATAATAGGAAAACAAAACTCACTTACACTCAGGAAATAAATGACCGTAGACCCCAAGGTAGACCAAGAAGACGGTGGAGAGATAATACATATACAGACCTACAAGCACTTGGAATCAACAACTGGCAAGAGAAGGTCCACCAGAGAGACGAATGGAGACGAATTGTATCTGCAGCAAAGAACCTCAATGGCTCGGAACGCTGAAGAAGAAGAAGTAGTGCCCAACTTAAGTATAAACACAGACCACAAAGCAGTCGTTGCCACAATAAGAATCATCAGTAGAAGGAAGCAAAGACCAGGAAAATACATGCCATACGAATCAGTAAACATAAAAAAACCTCAAAGACGAGGCTGTGAGGGAAAATTATGTGAAAGAACTAACTGAAATCTTTGTAAAATTACCTATAGAAAGAAAGACAGTGGAAGAACAATGGGAGATGTTCAAATCAAGCATTTTAAATACTGCTAAAGTAACAGGTGGAACCACGAAAAAACTCAAAACACGGATAAAGAACATAACTAGTTGGTGGAACGCAGAAATAAAGAAAGATGTAAAAGACAAAAAGGAAAAAAAAAATATACAAAGCTGTCGAAGAGCAAACAGGAATGCGATTACACAGAATATAGAATAGCGAGAAGACATGTGAATAGAATAGTAAAGAGAGAAAAAACAAAAGACTGGGAGGAGTATGGAGAAACCCTAAATAAAAACTACAAGTAGGCAGCTAGAAACTTCTACAAAAAGATAAGTGCAATGAGAACCAGCGGAGAACCCTTTGACCCAACTGAAATAATTATCAGCGAAAATGGAGAATCAATAAGTTAACAAAAACAAATCCTAATAAGATGGAAACAATACTTCTCACAGGAATTCAAGAAACCGACACAGATGCCACCGAAGAACTAGAACCAGACATACTGAAAGAAGAAATTATAGAAGCCGTCAGATTAGCCCCATTGAACAATTCACCAGGACGAGATGAAATACCAAATGAACTAATTAAAGCAGCAAGAGAAGTAGGAACAGCATGGCTACATAGACTATTCAACCATGTTTGGGTAGAACAACAGACACCACGAGACTGGGAAAACGCCATAATTATCCCAGTTTGGAAAAACAGCCAGCAAAAGAGACTGCGCACAATACAGAGGCATTTCACTGTTGAGTCATACTGGGGACATATTTTGCTAAATTCTTGAGAAAAGATTACGAACTACTAAAGAACCTCAGCGATACAACGGCAATTGCTAGGAAACATTATAGCCATATACCACTCTAGCCGAAGTGCAGTAAGAACACAAGAAGGTATATCAGATATGTTCACAGTCAATACAGGAGTGAGACAGGGATGTGTGCTCTCTCCTCTACTATTTAATATCTACATGGACAGAATATCCAAAGAAGCAAGACTTGACAGAACAGATTCAGAAAATTTAGAACTCTTTACTACAGATGAAACAACTGATCCACGGGAAATAAATGAACTTTGCAGATGATCAGTGCCTGTTTTATAGCGACGAGGGCAGACTACAACATCATATTAATAATCTGAGTTCAACCTGCAGCAGATACAATATGAGCATAAACACAGCCAAAACCGAAGTAATGCAAGTTAGCAGATCGCCGGGCCCATTAAGTATACAGATAAATAGCATAATTCTGAAACAAGTTAAAGAATTCAAATATCTTGGAAATATGATCACAGAAGGTGGCAGATTGGACAACGAAATTGAAATCAGATGTCAAAAAGCTAGTGCACTTACATATCAACTATCACCCTTACTGAAACATCCAAATATACCCATGTCCGCAAAACGATAGATAATAAACAGTATATTCACACCAACCCTATGCTACCAATCTCAAACCTGAACTTTATACAAATCACACCTTCGCAAAATCAACACCTGCGAGATGAGATGCCTGAGGAGAGCTGCCAACCCAACAATCCGAGACCGAGTAAGAAATGTTGTTATCAGACAGACTGTGGGATCAACACCTTGTGCCACATTTATTGAAAGGCAGAATATCAAGTGGTTTGGCTATGTCGTTAGAATGCAACACCAACAACTACCATCATTAGCCTGACATCTAAGCTCATCTGCGACAAGACCAAGAGGACGTCCAAGAAGAAAATGGATTGACAACATCAGAGACATTGTACATCCACACGGAATGACACTATCCAGTGCCGCCCACCGGGCGCTGGAACGCAAATTATTCCTCCCCACGTCGCTTAACGGCAGAAGTGGATGATGATGATGATGATGATGATGATGATGATGATGATGATGATGATGATGATGATGATGATGATGATGATGATGATGATGATGATGACAGAACCCTAGCTAAGCGAAACACAACTTGGATTTAGGAAAAAACAAATGTTGCACAGAAGCCATTTTTGCTCTTAGACAACTTATAGAAAAATCAATCGAATTAAATTAAACACTCTACTTAGCCTTTTCGACCCCCCAAAAAAAGGCATTTGATGGAGTAGAAACAAGCTGTGGGAAATCCTTAAACAATATGGAGTGAGTACACAACTAACAAACTTATGTAGAAGCTTATACAACAACAGTGAATGCATAGTGAGAACAACTGGAGGATGCTCAGAACCCTTCACCATAAGATCCGGAGTACGACAAGGTTGTGTCCTGTCCCCTCTCTTGTTTATAACATATATAGACAATATATGTAAAGAAACCAGCCACAGTGGCGTCACTGGGGTTGGTGTCACCCAGTGCGGTAAACTCTTGGTGTCACCCCTCTAGACTTTCACCATGGTCTTCTTCCGAGTGTTCCTGTACCATATATAATCGCATATAGTAATGTTTGTAAAATAAGTCAAAAAGTTAATAAGGACATAAGAAAGAAAACAAATTGAACAATATAACTTCAATACTTCAGGTAAAACATAAATAAAGAACTTCGACAAACTCGGACAAAGTTAAATTTTTGTTATTTAACATTAAAATTTCTGTTATTTAAAATTAAAAGTTTCCCATCCTGGTCTTCAAAGCTGCAAACCTGTCAATCACATCATCAAAATCAATATCTTTCACCATATCACTTTCAATTGATAATATAGCCAGATCAGAAAGTCTTGACTGTCCCATGGTTGATCGCAAATAGTTCTTTATAAGTTTCAGTTTTGAAAAGCTCCTCTCACATGAAGCCACAGACACACAGATCGTAAGAAATAGTTGTAGGCTTAGTGAGAGTATTGGGAGAGATTCAAGGAAATCCCAGTCAACTATGAATTTTAAAATATCAAATATTGACCAGTCTTTGGCTTTGTGGATATCAATATCTGCTGCCTTCAGGTGTCTTCTCAGCCTTGGTATTTCTTTTAAAAGCTCTACTTCGGATAGCTCATCATAGAAAGTGGTCAATTTTGGAACTGACACCAGCAACTCTTCTTCAGTTGCTGATAGAAGACTCTTGGCTTTAACAGCCTCAAACATACGGTTATGAAACCCGACTAAACAGAGCTATGTCTGCTTTGTCAAATTTGCAATTTTTTTTATTTTGGTGTCACCCCTTGATGGTGTCACCCGGTGCGGCCCGCACCCCCCGCACCTCCCTAGTGACGCCCCTGACCAGCCAAACAGAGACCACAAGAACACCGCATGACGAGAACACAGAAGAAGAACCACATGCAAATGTAACCATTAGAGAACTCCTGTTTGCGGACGACCAAGCACTAATAGCAAAATTAGAAGCTGAATTACAAGACCACGTGAATAGTCTAAATGAAATATGTAGGGAACATAATCCTCTAAAAGTACTGGAGAGTTTTGGTCATAGACCATAACTTTAGGAAGGAAAAATCCCAGCTGCACCTCCCCGTGGTAGAGGATGGGAAACACACCACGTGTGGCTAACACAGCTCTGGGACCGAGTATCCACCGGAATAAATGGACAACTCTGCACATGAGCTGAGCAGGGCACTCACATGTCCTTACAGTCGGAAATGGCTGTCAAAGGCAGAGGTAAAATACCACCATGTGGATGTGGAAGGCAAGGTGAAACCACCACAGTATCTTCCCGAGACTTCATGGCAAAACATATATCAGTGTTAGTTAACGACGTTAATGACTGTCTTAGGACATCCTCGTCCGGTAGGGACAGTCATGAGCCACAGGTGACACCAGACCGTCATCCAGTTACTGATGGTATAATCATAAATAAATAAATTTAGAGTAGGAACATGGAATGTTAGGACATTAAATGAGCTAGGAAAGTTGAACAATGTTCTAAGAGAAATGGATAGCATGAAAATGAATATACTAGGCCTTAGTGAGATGAGATCGGGTAAAATTATTGCTGACAACCATACAATAATTTATTCTGAAGGGGATACACATGAAAAAGGTGTAGGAATAAAACTTGACGAGGAAAAAAAACAACAGCCAAGACAATTAATGGATACTGGTGTATTTCAGAATGAGTTATTATGGTCAAAATCAAAGGCAAACCAATATATATAAATATTATAGAAGTATATGCACCAACAACAAGCAATAGTGATGAAGAAATACAACACTTTTACGACAAAATAGAAATGGCGATGGCTCAAATTGGATCACAGGAAATAAAAATAATACTTGGAGATTTTAATGCAAAAGTAGTAAAGGGGAAAATGGAGGATGTAGTGGAGAATTATGGTTTAGGTACAAACAAAGAAAGAAGGGGAAAGCTAATAGAATAGGAAAATACGAGGGTAAGTTAATAAGTAAGTCACAAATGGCTGTAGAAACCTAACTAAACATGATAACAACTTGAAACCTGTTTGTTTTTATACATACATTGTCCTTTTATTTCTGAACATAATTTCCACCAACATTGATGCACTTATCCCATCGTTTTATCAGTCCTCCCAAATCGGCTGCGTAGAACTGCGTGCTTTGTTTTCATTTACCTGCCATCCCACAGAACTGCGTGACTTCCTTATTGACTCGCTCTCGTAACCTTTTCTACCCATCTATGCACCGCTTTACGGGACAAACATTTGTCAGCATAAACACTGAAAACTCACCTTGGCGGGAGACATTTCGCGAATGACGCCGAAGTTGAATGTGAAGTGAAAACGTGGTTTAGAAAACAGAGCACGCAGTTCTATGCAGCCGGTTTGGGAGGACTGATGAAACGATGGGATAAGTGCATCAATGTTGGTGGAAATTATGTTGAGAAATAAAGGGACAATGTATGTATAAACATAAACTGGTTTCAAGTTGTTATCATATTTAGTTATTTTTCTACAGAGATTTGTGACTTACCCTCCTATCAATGATATGATAATTGGAAACACATGGTTTAAACACCATAAAAGACGACTATACACATGGGAAAGCCATGATAAGAATATACGCGACGAAATTGACTACATACTAATTAATAAAAGATTTAGAAATGCTTTAATTGATGTAAAGACAATGCCTGGTGATGACTGTAATAGTGATCTATTACAATACAGAGTGACTGTGAAAAATAGGTACAATGCAATAGCTAAAATACAGAGTATAAATGAACAACTGGAAATGTTAAGGGACTCCATTCATCAAACTAGCAAAGAAATATTACCGGAGAGAAGCCAAATAACTAAGAAAAAATGGATGAATGAAGAAATCTTAATGCTGATGGACAAAAGAAAACAGAGTAAAAATGAATACGCTAAGATAAATAAAGAAATAAAAGATAAATGTGGGAAGGCAAAAGAAAGTTGGTTAAACGAACAGTGCAAACAAAAATTGAATTAAAGAAAATGGTGACACCAAAATGTGACATAGAAATAGAAGGAAACATTCTTAACCAAGTGGATAATTTTAGATAGTTAGTTAGTTAGTTAGTCGTAGTTCCAACCTCATAGCAACGGGTTGTCCCCATTATGCTCCGTTCCTGTGCCAGTGAATATCGCACAAAATGCTTCCCCACTGCCCAATGTGAAAAGTGGAAAAGACAGGAGTCTCGACAAACAACAGCCCGCATAGATACACTGTGCATAATGCCGCCGCCAGAATGTCAACACAATAGTCCCCAACGAAACACCCAGTTCATCTCTGATGGAATCGGCAGTCATTTTCTCATCTGGATGTTTCCTAGATGTTCACCTACACAGTCCACGAAAATACAATTCATTGTCGATGGCAGTGGCAGTCAACCAGAAGCCCAGCAGCCACGCATTTCTGCATAAGGCAAAAACCGGTCAACTCTGGGACATAGCCATCTACCATCGCTCCGAACATGCAGTCACGTTCCAAAAAACCTCGGGCAGATTCAAAAGCATTTCACACGAAACTCACAGCTCACAGTGTCGCGCCACGCACTCACTCAGTAGCAGGGCGACGGAACCATCAAGCCTCCTTAGTCGCCTCTTATGACATGCGTGGTAGGCTACAGTGTTGCTATTCTTTGCTTCCCTTATGGGCCCCGGCAGCAGACGGGATAATTTTAGATACTTCAATCAATCAATCAATCAATCAATCAATCAGGTGCCGTCTCCGCAACGACGGTTGGCTGCAATGGATCTCCAACACTGTCTGTCTCTCGCCTTGACTGTAAATTCTGTCAGGCTGATGTTCGTCCATCTCTTGGTGTTATCCTCCCACTTGTATCGTTGTCTACCTCTTGCTCACTTGCTCTCAACCTTGCCTTCCAGTATGGTTTTTATAAGAGTATCATGTCTTTTAACGTGGCCAAAATATTTCACTTGTCTCCTCTTTATTTCGTTCATCAACTCTCTCTCTCTCTCTCTCTCTCTCTCTCTCTCTCTCTCTCTCTCTCTCTCTCTCTCTCTCTCTCTCTCTCTCTCTCTCTTCATTCCTAGTTTTTCTAGGACCTCTGCATTTGATTGTTTTTGTTTCCATGAAATACGACCTATTCGTCTGTATATCCACATCTCCAGGGCTTCTATGCGACTTTCTAGTTGCTTGTTCAATGTCCAGGCTTCCGCGCCATACTCTAGCGTCGAATATACGTAGCATTTGACAATTCTCATTTTAATGCGTTATTAATGTCTCTAGATGTTATAACCATTTTCTTTGATATCACCATTGTTACTGTTTTCTTGATATTCAAGGAGAGTCCTTTCTGTGCACTCACTGTTACTACAGTGTCCAACAATTGTTGTAGGTCTGTAGATTTAGCCGCCACCAATACTGTGTCATCTGCATAGCGTATCCGTATATTATTTATGGGTTGTCCCCATTATGCTCCGTTCCTGTGCCAGTGAATATCGCACAAAATGCTTCCCCACTGCCCAATGTGAAAAGTGGAAAAGACAGGAGTCTCTTTTTGATTTCCATTTCACTTCTGCCATCATCTATTATTATATGTCCAAGATAAGAGAAACTTGTTACTTGTTCTAGTATCTGCCCGTTTACTGTGATGTTTATTGATGACTTTTCTTGTCACTGCTAATTATCATAGTTTTTGTTGTTAGGATGTTAATATCCAAGCCACATTCTGCACTGTGCCTGTTTGCTTCTTCCACTAGGTCTTGCAACTCTTGCTCACTTTCTGCTAGTAACACGTATCGTCAGCATATCAATTCAAAGATTGTTTATGATTCTTCCATTGATGTTGAGTCCAGGCATTTCAACTTGTTTAAAAATTCTGTCTATGTATAGGTTGAAGAGGCTTGGGGACAGTACACATCCCTGCCGTACTCCTCTTTTTATCTCTATAGTCGACGAATAGTTATTACCGCATCTAATAGACTCCAGCCGGTCTCTCTGGCCGAGGGGTTACAATACTTTCTCCGTAATCCCGTTTATCACGCAGAGTCTCGTAGCGGCGAGAGCTGGAAGCGGTTCGACCCACGCTGGTGACTTGCGGGATAACTGAGCCGGCCGCTCAGAAAGCAATGGCAAACTACTGAGCGTAATCTTGCCAAGAAATCAACATACAGCTGAAAGATGCTGCTGTTGACAGCGATGTCCTGTAAAAGGATATGCGAAAAAAAAAAATAGACCACTTGTTCCCAGTACAAGTTACTAATAAGTCTGATGTCCTTTCCGTCTACTCCTATATCTTGAAGGCGCGTAATTAGTCGTTCATGTTGTACTCTATCAAAAGCTTTCTCTCCCCCGATGTGTCTCCACCTTGACGTGGTGGGGGGGGGGGGGGGGCCTTGCGTGTCCCATAGACCCCATTTGCTTGCCGATGGGTGAAAAATTACATATCGGACAGCTTATGGGATAGGGACCAGACTAAGAGAGACACAACCTGCTGCTCTGCAGGCATAGACTGAGGATAGCAGTCAAAATTTAAATGAGGTGCACAAAGGCAGAATTTCTTGGTCCGGACAAAACTCTTAAGGCTCCCTGTCGAGGGCTGTGGCTGAACGCCTCTAAGCCACAAACCCTCGGATCTTAGAGCCAGGCTGATACCCGTCTACCGGAAAATAGAAACATGATACTGAGCAAGCTACATGCTCAGGTCTGATACATGTTCAAAGGCTCCCAGCTGGGGGATATGAGAGGTTCCCGGATGAAGGGGCCTGGCCGTTTCCCGTTCACTGCTGCACGAAGGTAAGGTGCTGAGCCGGCAGCACATGTAGCCTACCTCGTGAGCGAGTACAAAAAAGTCAGAAAAGTGCCCCAGTCGAAGGGTTACGGAAACTGTCTGTATCTAACTCATAGAGAGTGTAGACAAAAGTGGAATAATGTCTCATCAACGCGAAATGGAACGCACGGCGAGCGAACCTATTGCGTGGTCTGAAGTCACAAGCAAAAGCTTACCGAGTGGATGTCACTCGCAGTCTGACCGCTCCTGGTGTGTGATTGAGCGATCAGTGGCAAGTGGGATGCCCAACACATGGAAGTGAGGAACTAAAGCAGCCATGAGCAGGACGTGGAAACTCCTTGGGTGAGCCCAGTCTCAGAGCAATATGTGCCGGCTCTGCAATTATGGAAGCCTCCTTGGATAGCGAGATAATGCCCATGGTCTGCCCCTGCCTTCCCTTGAGGGCAGACCACGATATCGTTGATCGTTCTATCTTGACCAGCTGAGATGTGGGTGACATTAAAACAGTCTAACGTGTCTCGAAACCAGAGGAAGGCTAACCTCACTAAAAAATGCCCGCCGGAAGTCGGAAGTGTCGTCCTACGGGTGGCAAACTAAAAATTGACACTACGCATTTACGTCCGAGTGAAATGTCTCGTCCGAATGTCTCCCGTGCTAGGAACAGCTCTGACTACCTAGTTTCCGAATGCCGCTCTTGTTCGGAACAGCTCTGACTAGGTAGTTTTCCGAATGTCCGCCGTGCCTGGAACAGCTCTGATGGGTACAGGGACAAGCACATGTCCGAAAACTCGCTTAGTGGAAACCAACCGCAGAGCTGACTGGTTTGTGCAGGAACGGCCCAGGGCGAGCGAAATGCCCAATATATTGAAGTGAGGAATTAAAACAGCCATGAGCAGGACGTGACGATTCCCTCGGTAAACCCAGCACCAGAGCGTTATGTGCCGGCTCTGCAATTATGGAAGCCACCCAGGATGGCGGAAAATGCTATGGACTGTCCCTGCCTTCACTTGAGGGATGACCGTGTAGTCTTCGACTGTTCCAACTAGACCAGCTGAGATGTGGACGGTACCACAAAAGTGAGAGTCTCCCAGGATTGCTAACCTGGTCAAAAATGCACGCTAAAAGTCGGATGTGTGGGCCTGAGGGTTTCGACCCGAGGGTGCCTAACCAGACACACCGCAATCCCATCTGAAAAAATCACTCCGGATGAACGCAAAGGAAAAGCTTTCTTGTAGTCTATAAAACAAACATATATACTTTTTTGAACTTCTATATATTTTTCAATTAACATCCTCAAACAGATAATTGCTTCTCTGGTGCCGCTGTTTTTGCGGAACCCAAATTGTTCTTTAGCCACTTCCTCATCTATTTTATGTTGAATTCTTTCTTGTATGTCCTTGAGTAGTATGTTAGTTATGTGGCTCATTAAGCTAACAGTTCTGTAATTCTCACACTCAACAGCTCTTGGCTTCTTCGGTAGTGTGATGAAAATGGATGCTTTCAAATCCTTGGGGATGTACCCAGTATTATATATTTCATTACATAATTATGTGATAGTTTCAATGAAAAAGCTGGATAAGAATTTTATCATCTCTGTTGTTATCTTGTCAGGACCTGCAGCCTGTCCTTCTTTCATCTTTTTAATAGCCTTTTCTATTTCAGCCGTTAGTATTTTTGGTCCATCTTGAGTATTATACAATGTTGGTCTATTGACCTTGGTGCCCCAGAATAAATCTTCTGTGTACTCTGTCCATCTTTTTATTATGTCAGCGTTATTAATTATAATTTCTCAATTGTTTCCTCTGAAACAACCGCTTCCTGTTATATTACTTTTATTCTTTGTAAATCTTTTTATATGTTCATGTAATTCTTTCGAGTTGTGTTTTATTTCCAGATCCTCTATCTCTTTGCTATGTTTTTGCAGCCACTCTTCTTTGGCAACTCTGCACATGTGACATATTTCTCTATCTATTACTATATACTCTGGAGTGTTCTTTGCTTTCTTTCTTTGAGACATTTTACTCAAGATTTCATCGGTTATCCATAATTGTTTTTTCTTATTAATCTTCACTGGCAAGGTGGTATTTGCAATCTAAATACTGGTGTTTACACTTTCCCATTTTGTATTAATTTTATCCTCGGGATTTTCACGTCGATATTGTTCCATACTTTCAATGATTAGTCCATCATATCTATTTTTCACTTCAACTAGATATAGACGACTTATTTCTGGTTGTTTTAATGCCGATATATCTACTTGAGGTGTCTTCAATTTCCTTATTCCTGGGTTTTTAAGTCTTATTTGTAACTTTAAAACTACAGGATTATGGTCAGAGTTGATATCAATATCATCAGCTCCAGGGTATGTTTTGGCACTTTAGCATTGTTTTTAAATCTATTTCTAATCTAAAGAGGCATTCATGGCTCTCCACAGATCTCGGTCTTTGGTGTTCTGGATCAACTCTGCTGATGGCATTCCTCCATGCCACCGTCTTAATCCATCCAGCATCATTTCTCTTAGTCTGCCTCTCTTACCCTTGATCTTTCCAGTTGTCACGATGTTCTCCAATGCCTCTCTTCTCATCACATGACCAAAGAAAGCTGTTTATCTCTTTCTTATTGTTGTATAATGTTCTAGTTTCATTAGCCTGTCTCAGGCAGTCGTTGTTAGTCACTCTGGCAGTCCAAGGAATTCGCAACATTCGTCTCAAGAACCTGTCTATAACATGTATATATCAAAGGCATGTATGCGCTATTCAGCTTGTTTAGTAAATGTCCAGGTCTCATAGGTGCACGTTGCAATGGGAAAGATACATGCTCTTAAAAATCTAATTTTTGTAGGTCTATGTGTCCCACGCCACAATATATTCAGTTGTTTTAGTTTTTGAAGACCAATGGATATTCGTCTTTTAATTTCTTTCATCATGTCACCATTGTTGGTAATTAATGACCCAAGATATTCCAAATGTTCCACCACCTCCAGCTTTTAGATACTACAACAGTGAGCAGAACTCAACCTCCCAAAACCACGACTCCTCCATACTAAAGTATACAGCTTTTGCCCGTCTCTCATGTGCTTTTTTTAAAAATCAAATCAACAATTCATTCTTTGTAAGCACAGGATGTTTATTTGTATGTAAATTCAGGAACTGTCAATATAAAACAAAACACAAGCAACTGGCTACAAACACAGCGACGTACACAGCAAACATTTTAAACATACACAAGAAACACGAGAACAGTAAGATTATATCAAGTAAAAACTAAGATCTTATACAGCAAGCAAAGACATTTACCACACACTTTACAGTCAAATACAGCGAACATGATATTTAAACACTGTTGACGAACTGCTGAGGTCACAAAACCAGAACTCACATTGGCTATCATGATCTTTGTACTGCAGCCTATTCTTCTTCTTCTTCTTTTCGTTCATCCGGAGTGTTTTTTCAGATGTGATTGCGGTGTGCGTTAGGCACCCTTGGGTCGAAACCCTTAGGTCAACACATCCGGCTTCTGCGTGCATTTTTGACCAGGTTAGCATTCCTGGCTGCAGCCTATTCAAAGACTAGGTCTCCAGATGACCACCCACATAGATCACCATGTCACTCTGCAGATGTGAAGTTTTTGAGCTTGAATGGGGAAAGGAGAGGTCTACAACAGTCCCCACGATAATGGTACAGTAATGGGTAGGAAGGAAAGTTTCTACATTAACCTTGCTTTGACAGAAGCAGGAACCTTTCAGAACCCAGAGGATCTAAACATCCATGCAACTGGCTTAGAGCCACAGAGTTACAACTTGCAGTTGTCTGGAGGATTCACACCAACTAGCCAGCCAAATCCAACAGACAGAAGAATTATATCTAGTAAAGAATAGAGCCAGGTATAGCAAACATAAGAACTGTGTAGAGCAAACATTAGAGCCAGGTAAAGCAAACGTCACAGTTATAACATTAGAGCCAGGTAAAGCAAACATCACAGCTATAACATTAGAACTGTGTAAAGCAAACATTACAGCTATAGCATTAGAACTGTGTAAAGCAAACAGGCATAACATTAAAACCATGTAGCGAAAACATTACAGCTATAACATTAGAACTGTGTAAAGCAAACACCACAGCCATGACATAAGAACAGTGTAATGCAAATATTAGAGACATATCATTAGAACAGTGTAAAGCAAGTGGAGACATACTATTAGAACTGTGTAAAGCAAATATTAGACACATTACATTAGAGCTGTAAAGCAAACATCAGAGGTATAACATTAGAAATGTGTAAAGCAACCAGAGACAACATTAGAACTGTGTAAAGCAAACATATGACCCATGTAAAGAAAATATTAGAACAGTGTAAAGCACCCATTAGAACATGTAAAGCAAACAAATACATAATATAAGAGCAGTATACAGCAAGCATTAGAGACATAACATTGGAACCATGTAAGGCAAACAGAGACAGAACATTAGAACCATGTAAAGCAAACAAAGACATAATATAAGAACAGTGTACAGCAAGTATTAGAGACATAACATTGGAACCATATAAAACAAACATTAGAACATTGTAAAGCAAACCTGAAAGATATAACATTAGAACCATGTAAAGCAAACATTAAGGACATACCATTAGAACAGTGTAAAACAAACACTAGAGACATAGCACTAGAACCATGTAAAGCAAACAGAGACAGAACATTAGAACCATGTAAAGCAAACATTAGAGACAGAACATTATAAACATGTAAAGCAAACATTAGAGACAAAACATTAGAACCATGTAAAGCAAACAATAGAGACAGAATATTATAATTGTGTAAAGCAAACATTAGAACAGTGTAAAGCACCCAAGAACCATGTAAAACAAACAATAGAGACAGAACATTAGAACTGTGTAAAGAAATCATTAGGGACAGAACATATGAAAAGTGTGTAGCACACACCAGAACCATGTAAAGCAAACATTACAGTCGTATACAGCAAACAGTTATATCAAGTGAACATTAGAATCACATCCAGGAAACATTAGAGCTGTTTACAGTAAATATCTAGATACATGTCGAACATCAGAATAATGCCCTGAAAAACAGAATTTTAAGCAGTAGACATAACCATATACATGGAATATTAAAACTATATCAATTAACACCAACCACTATCACATACAGCAAATTTCATAATACTAAATAACAGAATTACATTTTAACCTTATATAGATAAACATTACAGCTGTACTAGTGAAGTTTATAACCATATGTAGTCAATATTAGAATTGTATCCTATAAACCATATAGTCAACTGAATGTTTATCTGATAAACATTATAACCATATGAAGGGATATGAGAACTGTATACTATGACTTTACTATCACATCTAGTGAACACCATAATTTTATCTGATAAACAGTATAACCATACACAGGGGATATGAGAACTATATACTGTGATGTTACTATCACAGCTAGTCAACTTTAGAATGTTATTAAATAAACATTAGAACATACCCAGGGGATATCAGAACTATATACTGTGACTACTATCACGTCCAGTAAGTTTAAAATTGTAATAAATTAACATTATAATTTTATTCAATGAATAACAGAACATACCCAACGGATATGAGTACTATACACTGTGACTTTAGTAAACATCATAATTTTATCCAATGAACATTAGAATCTAGCCATGGGCTATCAGAACTATATACTGTGACTTTAGTATGGCTTTAGTAAACATAATTTTACCCAGTGAACATTAGAATCTAGCCATGGGCTATCAGAATTATACACTGTGACTTTACTATGGCTTTAGTAAGCATCATAATTTTTCCAATGAACAAAAGAACCTAGCCAGAGGCTATCAGAACTATAATTGTGACTTTAGTATGGCTTTAGTAAACATCATAATGTTATCTAATGAACATTAGAACCTAGCCATGGGCTATCAGAACTATATACTGTGACTGTACTGTCACATCTAGTTAACATTAGAACTGTATTCAATTACCATTAGAAATGTACACAAGAAATATACAGCAAAGTGTAAATCACTTCATAGATATAATGGGAGGTATGAGACGAGGTTGTGCATTGTTTTCATGCATGTACATTGTTTATACAGAGAATATATTCAAACAGATAGAGAGAATACCAGGACACAACAATGCAGGGAAATCAATAAACAATGCAAGATATATGGACAAAACAATGTTTTTGACGAAACAGAGCAGAATCTCCCAGAATTAGAAAACCAAATACAAAAACTAAGTAATGACAATGAGCATGTCCTAGAAGAAGCAAGTCCTGGAAGAAGCAAGTCCTGGAAGAAGCATATGTTACAAGAAGAAATACATTAGAGAACTTGGTGACAACTGACAAGATGAGAAGAAAAGAAACAAGGGGAAGGTAAAGAAGTACATATCTGGGTGGTTTGGTTACATGGCATGGTCGAGACAAGAACACAGAGCTGATCCACAACTCTGGTGATCACGTGAGATAGTGAAACATGACCAACCATGCTTATCAGCATGGCACATGATGATGATGATGAGTGAATGAAAATATCATAAACATAAAGAAAACAAAAACAAAGGTAACAACTTTCTAGAACAGATATAGATAAAGTATGGGGTTAAAGTAGTAACCATATGAGACAGAAAAAGTTAAAGTAATAAATGTCTGAGACACAATAAATAAATGTAACAATATAGAGGGGGTTAAAGTAGTAACTTTCTAGAAATGATAAAGTAAATCTGCCACAAACACATACATACGTCAAACACATATACAGAAGATGGCACAACGTGACTACATACAACATTACGTGAACAGCAAGTAACAAAATATGTATCAACTAATAGGAAATGTACAGAAATATCCACTGCTGGGGAACTCTTGAAAAAGCATGAGAAATACAATTGCAGTATTGATTAGCACTCATAAAAGTATAGGTAGGAAGTAGAGACCACAGGCCACACATCTTCTAATGAAGCTAGGGCCCTCAACCAAATCACTCCAAATCCTGTATAGACTTGTTCAAGATTGTTTGAATTTTGCAGCTATGGTTTTCTACACTGGTGCGGAACCTCTGCAGCCTCTAAGACAGTCACTGTCAACTCCAGCATCTTTTGGCTGTTTGTGATTTCATGGCAAGTTTACGTTCAGTAGCTTGCCATTGCTTTCTGAACGGCAGGCACTCATACCATTGAATGGAAATCAACGCAAGGCTTACAAATCACCCACAGCTGTTTCAACCACAGTAAGCAGGATTATGAACTGCATTCGTAACACCTACAACACAGAGCAGGCACTAAGACAGTTAAAAAGTTAGTTGCATTTCCTTTACACCTAGCAATTTTTGGCTGTTCGTGATTTTTGGGCAAGTTACGTTCAGTAGTTTGCCATTGCTTTCTGAACAACTGACGCCCATACCATTTCATAAAAAACCAACATAAGACAGTCTACTAAGACATTACATAAAAAAAATTCATAAGTTTTGATTGTGGCTCAAAAATCACAAGCCAACCTTCCTTATCTGCCTCTTATGACCTGTATGGTAGGTTAGTGTTACTATTCTTTGCTTCCCTAATGGACCCTGGTATCACATGGGTGAGATGGTTCATAAACAAATTCTCAAGTTTTGATTGATGCTCTAAGTCTCATGACAAGCCCCCTTAACTGCCTCTTATGACACACATGATAGGCTATGTCTATGTCCTCTACAGGACGTCACAATCAACCCCAGCATTTTTTCAGCTGTTTGTGATTTACTATTCAATTTTTACGTTCAGTAGTTTACCATTGTTTTCTGAACGACCGATGCTTCATACTATCAAAATCAACGTATGGTTTTCACTACAAAATCACCTGCACTTGATTTTGAACCTTTGACCTGGTATGTCTGGGAATTGTGACATCAGTTCATTGTGCCTAAGTTATAGTGCCAACATACGGTATGTTACAGTGTTACTATTCTGTGCTTCCCAAATGGGCCCTGGCAATGCCCAGACGAGGCCACACTAGCCAATACAAGAAGTGAATGCTACAGACTAGGATTCAAATCTGCTGGCTCCAAATGAAGGCAGTGTCAAAGTGCACTTAATCCTTCAATGAGGTGCTGCTGTCATTGGAAGCCACTGGTTCAAATCTCACCCTGCTTGAAGCTTTCAATTTTTATACTGTCTTGAGTGTCCTCTACCAACATGAAAGCTCTTTGGTGGCTTTTGAAGACGGGACGGAGCATGTGTGGGCATGCCCTGAGTGCAGATGTTGATTCTTACACTGAGTATTCAGTGTGTCCTCTACGGTGTAAATTAAAATCTTTTTCTCAGCTTAACAACAATAACAATAAAAAGTATGAAAAATGGCACGCGCAAAACTAAGTCTCAGCCACAAATGTAAAATATTCTGGTTCCGTAATCAACAGCAATGGGTGTTCAAAATTGTTGTTATATCAGCCAGGGAAGCAGAGTTGGGGTGAGCATCCAATCTGGCAAAATACCCCTATGGCTTGTACATTCATTACCTCTGGCTGCTAAAGTCCAACTCCTGGCGTTCACGTGGCGGAACTGTTTTAACTAATAGGAGAAAGGGCGATGGTGAGTCACTGTAAGACCAAACGGCTTTAGATATGTATGTATGTACATACACGTGCAGACACATATGTACATACATACATATCTAAACTCAAGTAAGACCACAGTCTACTCTAGCAAAGGTGCCGAAGACGGAGGCAAACAGCCAGAAGACGCATGACAGAAATCAGGATGCCATTCAAACACGCCATGAAATATGTTGATTACTGTAAAACTTAAATTCATACAATAGACAACATATAGACAAATTTCAAGCAAAAAAAAGAAGAACAACAACAAAAGATGTTAGACATACACTAGTCGTGGCAAAGCAGAGATTAAACATAATTAAAAACATATGACACAACAGCTGCACGCAAGTACAAGTCTTGAGATCATGTGTCTTTCTTGTGGAAATATAACGACATTCTACAAGATGCAAACGTGGAAGAGTACTGGCTCACTAACAGCATCATGTCTCAGCAAACCCAAGTGCTTTGATCATATTCAATATCACAGTGGTTTGGAAAGAACAGTCATGGAGAGTATGGTTTCTGAAAGCAGAAACAGCAGACGACCAGCATGAAAATGGAATTGGACATTGAAAACACCCTGGCCAATCAAATGAATGAGTCAGATGAACTGGCACAGGATCCAGAATAGGAGGTCAGCATGGCCGAATGGACAAGAATGCATGTGTGCTGATGCCGAGGTTAGAGGTTAACCCCTACACTGGACAGTTGGATTAAAATGTTAACTTCTCGTCCTTGGCTTGAGGACTTAAATTACAAGTACCTCTGTAGTTGGGGTGGGTTTGCCTGATGGCGAGGGACACACGCAAAATTTATCCCAGTGCTATTAGAAGTAGTGTGTATGGACTATGAGTTCAAAGCGAACGAGCGCAAAAAAATAAATTTAAAAAAAAAGAATCTTTTCGGCGAAACGATGAGAGCGACATTCTGTGAATGACCTGCTACACAATAATGAGTGCATCCTCTGATATCTACTTCTTTCTTTTACGAGTTTAAACCAATACCCGTGAATGTGTTTCACCTGCCATAACAGAAACCAGCATGCAAATAAGGCAATAATAAAACAGTGAAGCCTAGATAACAAATCATTGATATAGTTAAGTTAGTTGCGTATCTTTTACAGGACATCACATTCAACCCCAGCATGTTTTGGCTGCTTGTGATTTCTTGGCAAGTTTACTTTCAGTAGTCTGCCACTCCTTTCTGAACGACCGACACTCATACCGTTTCTATGAAAAACCAACACAAAGCCGTCTGCTGCCAAATCACCCGCAGCTGTGTTTCAAACGCGGTCTCCATGATTACGAACTGCGTCTGTAACTCCTTCGCCACAGAGCTGGCATTGATATAAGACATCACAAACTCTCAGAATATGTCCTCAATCTAGTTTTCACAGGACTGTAGCTGGACATTTTGTATATAGGTAAATTTAATTTTATTCAAGATATTATGTTAGGCCTAAATTATCCATGTCGGCCATCTCGATTTTCCCATAATCCTTAGATAGCCATTTAAGAAATGAGCCTGGATCGATTTCCCGAGCTGTTCTGGTCAGAAAAAGATTACTATCTTCTATATACCTCTTTCAAGGGAAATATGTATCACCCAGGTATACCCTTCTCTAACTCATGTTCATCGTGTACAGTTCACTTCCTCTAGGCAGTTGCTAGAAAATGTATATCTATGGACTCTTCCTACCCATGGGCAGATTTTCTTTCTTTACAATTTTGCGTGGGTGGAAGCCTTGTGGCCTTCTTTTATGATTTCTAATGTGATGTTTAACATGCAAAACATGTTTCTCTCATTCTTATCTGAGAAGACTTGGAGTTTCATCTTAATACCCGAATGATCAGGAGATGTGATAACATTTGAAACCACTACTTCTGTAAAAACCTCTATGATGGGATTTGAATCTGGTAACCTCTGAACATTTTTGTTTGTTCGCTCATTATGAACTCAGGCGTAGTCCATACATGTGCTACAACTTCTAGTGCAGCGGACTAATGTTTGTGTGTGGATTAACTTTCCTTATTACCAGTGTCTCTCACCATCAGGTGAACCCACTCCGATTTCAGAGGTACTTGTAACTTATGTCCCTGAGTCAAGGATGAGAAGTCAACATTTTAGTCCATCTGACCGGTGTAGGGGTTGAACCCACTATCTCTGCATCAGCACACCAGATGTTTAAGAAAGAGCGCACTTATCTATTCGGCCATGCTGACCTAAATGCTGGGGTTGACTGTGATGTCCTGTGAAAGATATGTCACTTTTTGATATTCAAAGAGCTCAGGAAGCTCTGTGTGATAATTTAAGTGACAGCACCTCTACGACAGGAAAGCGAAATGTATAAATTAGAACAGTAATAAATGGCAAGTGTACGTACAAAGGTACAAATTATAAACTTCAAAAGTCTCTTCTGGTCGGTCATTTGAATGTCAGTCAGTAAAATAATGAACTGTCGGAATAAAAGCAGTTTATATCACAAGTAGGCAAGAAATAAAAATGGTTATATATGTATATACACATACAACACACTAGGACAGGGACACACAGACATGTGTATGTATTTATATAGGTACACACATATAAATGTTATAAATAAATATATTCATTTGTGTGTGTGTGTACACATGTACACACTCATACACACACACGGTTAGTTATGACACCTCTAAAAGATAGAGTTTTAGCTCTTAAACCTATAGTTCAATGCACAGAGCTCAGACGACCTGAAGATCTGTGCACTGAGCTTGAGGCTTAAGAACTAAATCTCTTCAGATTGTCTGAGCTCTGAAAGATCCTTGTATGTATCAGAGTGAGGTTAATGTAGACTTTCCTCCCAATCTGATACCAAAAGTAGCAACTTCAATGGAACTGTGCTGCAGGACTATCTTTCCCCCTCTCCGAGCTCAGAATGCAATGGGTGCGCAAGACTGCTACTGGAACTTTATATCTGCAGAGAGGCATGCTAGGATGTAAGCAGGTCATGATTCAACACAGCACAATGGGACTGGCTGGGGTTTGGATCTGTTTTCAGTGGTTCATTTGCAACAGACACCAACATATCCAGAGGGAATATCCATCCATCCATTCAAATCTAATTCTTCCTTCTATCTATCTATCTTCAAATCTAATCCTTCCTGTCTTATATCTTCAAATATAATCCTTCCTGTCTTATAACTATCTATCCATCCACCCATCTATATCTTATATCTATCTATCTACCCACCTATCTATGCATGCATGCATATGTATGCATGCATGCATGTATGTTATGTATGTATGTATGTATGTATGTATGTATGTATGTATGTATGAATGTATGTATGTATGTATGTATGTATGTATGTATGTATCTACTCCTCCCTCCCTATCTATCCATCTATTAGCCTACCCACCAACTTATCTATATAGTAAGAGAGAGAGAGAGACAAGCACAAACATACAGTTAAATACAAAGATAGGGACAGGCACACATATGTGTGTACATGCATGTGCGTTATGTGTACACATATACACAGAAAATAATGCTATAACATAAATATCAACAATAATTGCTTAGGTACAACATGGTTTCCGGCACCAAGACAAAGAAAATCATACACTAGTTACTGCCACTGTCCCACCAACTCTCGAGTTAACGGGATAATGCTTCTGTGCAAGGCATAAAACAAACACTTTAATCTACCCCCCAGAAGGAAGAGATTTGTTAAGACTACCAAGTATAACTTCTTCTTCTTTGTATACTTCCAGATGTCAACCTGGATATACATCAAGAAAGCAGCAAACTTCAACTTGTTGGTATCTCCATAGAGTTTGATTTCAAATGGAGCGGGGTGTGGGCCAAATTGATTTTCTCTCCTCTGCATTATGATTTTTGTCCATCAAGAATGATGATGATCATTCATTTCATTCAGTGGGGTTGAAAGTTTGGAGCCGTGAGTGCTAAGATGGCTGGTAAGGCCTATTTTGGCTCGACATGTTCTTCAATGGATGAAGAATGACTTGTGCAATGAATTGGATTAAAGTGAGGAAGAGTTGCGCAATTCGTTGACCACACTCTCTCGCCTGAGTCCATCTAAGTCCAGTGGCAAGACAAGTCAAGATCACTGGAGATGAATACAGGTGCAGTGGATGACCAAGGCATTCCTCATTCTTTGCCGTGCTCATTACGTTCCACAACGCTTTGCAGGAAAACGTCTTGTCCGTTAAATCATCAATGATTTCTTCAGCGCAGTTGCCAAATCCTGTCTTTACATGCTGAGTAGGCATACCCTAGTTCACAGATTTGTTTTACACCCCTGTCACAGCCGTTGTCCGGGAAGGGGGTGGCCGCTGTCGTATGCTGACAGCTACTAGGAGCTACAGACTTGGACCAGTGGGGAATGGGCCATGAAAAGAACGTAACACCCATCCTTGCCATAAGTATTAACAATGCCTGTTATCCCATCCCCCCCCCCCCCCCCCCCCCCCGGATTATATTGGATGCTCCAGCATCATGTCTAGTTGTTAGTATCACAATTACATTCATCAGCATCTCCTTTTATCGCTAGTTTATTAACCATGTGGTATTTCAGCCTGCTATGCCCTGTGCAGAGTCTGAAATATTACTACTTATTAACTCTGGTTGAGTTGGTAATATGTAACAGCTTTCTGGTGGCCTGGATGCTCTTTTCCCCACATGGTGCTATAAAATACAACAGGTTAATAAGATAAGAGGACGGACTTCAATTGCTGTGAAGTTGGAACCGCGACTAATGACTTACTCTGTCTTTCCATGCACTTGGAATCAGTCGATATCTGCAAGAACTGTACTGTCATCTGCAGATCCTACAGGCTTCCACAGAGTCTGGCATCTAAAGTTGTGCCATTCAGCCACAGAAGTGACCTTTCTGAGCTGGATTTGGGACAATGTTGTATTGTGCTTTACAGTTGCTTGCTCGCATGATTACGTTACATAAATTCTTTCCTATGAACGTCCCAATCAAACATTGGATGCCAAGGCAGACAAAGGTTTGGTTACAAAAAGAACATGTCATATTCAAGCATGTATGCACCACACAGAAAAACATGAAGCAGAAACCACATCTGCAAGGCACCAGGGTGCCTTCTGAAAGTTGGCTAAATACGAAATCCAAGCCAGTAAATATTTGTTTCCTTAAATACGGAATCTAAATTACATAAATATGTCATTGCTTGCTTATTTTACGATACTGGGAGTGAAACATGGTTAGACACGCCAATGTCGCGTTCAAGGGAAAGAAAAAAGAAAGCTTAATCAACTCCTTAATGGAAGAGCGAGTAGAAATACTTTGGGCTGGCTGCTGTATTGGAGGACTGAGCATCCATGGGAATGCCCTATATGCAGTGATGTCGTTTGACATAACATTATTCTATGATAATGGCTAGACTGTTGAAATACGCTTATGTAACATACTTTAGGTCAGAGCAGCGATGGCCCCTGGAAATTGGTTGGACTTCTCTGGGAGACTTGAGTCAAACTCTGAAGTCTGATGTGTTGTTGGTCAGGTTGCCTAAGCCCTGAAAAAGGCGTGCATCAATCGCAGCGAGGCTGACATCAAAATACCTTCTTCACAGGGATCTTGTTCCAGAGGTGTCCTGCCCATCTCCAAGCCCAGAATATATTATGGTGTGCAAGACCGGAAATGGAACGTATATGAACATAAACGTATTTGAGTAACATAACAGATATGATGTACGCTGCATAAAACAGAAATAATCTAATGTATATTAGCATCTTTGCATTATGTCTGGTCCAACCTACAAAACATAGAATCCACAGTTCTAATCAACGTAAGTATCTATGCAACATATCTGATCTGGCAAAACTGACATAAAATATAAATGATCTCATCTACATAAGATCTATTAACATATTGATCCGGCATATACAAGACTGATCCTGCATATAATAGATACTATAATAAAAATCTAATATACATAAGATCTATGTAACATAGCTGATCTAGCACGTATGAGATAACTATATGAACAATGTGAATGATATGAGATCTACGTAACATAATGGCTCCAGCTCACACAACATAACATACACTTTGTCTAATCTACATAAGATCTATGTAGCATTATTGATCCAGCCTACATGACATGAAAAGTAAATTATCTAATCTATGCCTGTATCTATGTAACATAACTGCCGCAGCTTTCACTGCATATCACATAAGCAGCCATGTGATCCATACGAGTATTCATATAAAAACACACTCCATCCCCCCTCCCAACACCCGCAAATCCATATGTAATACATATATTACGAAGTATGTGGCACATAAAATCAAACACCCCCCTCCCCTAAAATACAGGCAATGTAGGTCTTTCTGTCAGTGGTGTTTGGTCTTTTTTGTATTGTTGTTTGTAACCAGAATCCCGTTGGTGACATGGCTTTCCCCGGCGTGCGCGGCACACAGAAACGAGTGGTCTTTGAAGTCCAGGTAGGCTGTAAAGTTGTAGCCCATGTTGGTGTAGCCAATCACATACTCACAGATCGAGAACATGCTGAAGGCTGCAACAGACAGATGCCAGCATGAGATACAGCGTGATTATTCTACAGCATTATGAAGGGTTGTATTATTCATTGTTATATACAGTGTCTGTCTGTCAGTAGGTCAACCTACCTACCTAGGCATTAATGTCTTTCCCCAGACCTCGGAGACAGATAGATGGATGGATAGATAGACATATAGACAGACATTGTTTTCTGTCTGTCTGTCTATCTATCTCATTCTGTTATCCATTTTTTGATCAGTGAAGGGGTGAAACCTATAAATATTAATCGGCGAATGAAGGTCCAGTATGATGATACATTCCTGTCAGTCCAGCAAGTGTATGAGTGGAGTAGGAAGTTTCGATCCATCATCAAATCCAAACGACGTGGACTTCTGAGTAAAGGTGTCCTTTTGCAACATGACAGCACTTGATCCCATACTGCCAGCACAGCAGCTCAAACCATTGAAGACCTCCACTTTCAGCGTGTCCCACATCCCCCGTACTCACCAGATCTAACCCCAAGTTCTTCTTCTTCTTTCGTTCGCTTGAAATATGTCTATATCTGCAATGTCGTCTCTTGCATGAATTGAACTGTTTTTTTCAGTTCACACAGTGGTCCATAGAGTTTATCTTCCACTGTCGTCTCTCTAGGCCAGAAGGTTTGCCTAGATATGTTATATTTTGGGCAGTCTTGGAGTATGTGCTCTGCTGTCTGCGACGCCAATCCACATGTGCACATGGCTGTTTCACCAATCTTGAATTTTGTATACATGTGGTTGCGTAATCTATTGTGTCCTGTTCTGAGGCGCAGAATAATGACTTGTTCTGGTCTGTCCATAATGTGGTAGTCATCTTGAGCAGGTTTTGGTGGCTTTCTGACTGATTTGATCATTCTTTTCTTTTGGTGGTATGTAACGGGCACATCAGGCTGTTCCTCTTTGGCTCCTTCCTTAGCCAATTGATCAGCTCTGTCGTTTCCGGGTACTCCACAGTGAGATGGTATCCACTGTATGGTGACTTTATGCTGACTGCTAAGCTCAGAAAGTAGTGTCCTTAGTACTGGCAATTTCCCAGAGAGGAGCGCCTCGGGTACTGATTTTGCATCTGTTAGTAGCACCACAGGTTGTGTACCATTGCTGTTATTTAGTAATTTCTCTGTTGCTATCTTGATTGCCTCAATTTCGGCATCATAGTTATGGCAGTACTTTCCTGTCGGTACTCTGGCTGTGTCCCTAGTATTATTTGGGTATTCTATGTACACTCCCGCTCCTCCATTTCGAACAGCATTTTGTGCTGACCCATCTGTGTAGACTCGGATCCAGAGGTCCTGTGGGTATTCTTCATCAAGGAAGCTGAGAGTGGCTGTTCTGCGCTGCACACTGTTCTGTTCTTCCTTGTCAAATATTCCTCTCACTTTTGTCTGGATTTGTAACGATAGTCTATGCTCATCTTTCCATGGAGTTCGCTCTGGAATAGTTGTTAGGGGGATACCAACTGTGGGCAGATCAGTGGTTTCTCTGCAGAGTCGTTTGGCCTGGTGGATAAAACTACTTCTTTTCAACCGCCCCATAGCTAGGTTTTCAAATCTGTTCTTCATAGGGTGGCCTGGCAAGCTGAGGAACTTTTCTGCTTGTATTAGCGTTTTCGTCTCTCTGCGCTCACTCAGTGCCTGTGTCCTCCCCATCTTCTCCATTTCCACTATAGGGGTTGATCTCATCCCTCCTGTGGTGACTCTAAGTGCTTGATTTTGCACCTTGTCCAGCTCTTGTAGTGTGGTATTTGATGCTGAACACCACGCAGTTGACCCATATTCCAGGTGTGGTCGTATGCTCTGTTGGTAAACTTTGCTAAGTATTTTCGTACTGGCTCCCCATGTGGTTCCACTTAGCTTTCTCAGGATGGCTATTTTCCTTCTGGCTTTTGCTACTGCTTTGTTGATGTGCTTTCTCCATGTCAGCTTGCCATCAAATGTTACTCCAAGGTATGTTGGTTCTTTATCTTCTCTTAGGGGTGTTCCATTTATCTGGATGATCCCTGCCTTTTGTTTTGGAGAGAGGGTAAATAGGGTGGTGCTGCACTTGTCAGTGTTTATGCTGACACACCATCTATTTGCCCATGCAGCAAATGTATCTACAGCTCTTTGTAGCAATCTGGTGGCCACTGATGCATATTCATTTGTGCTCCATAGAACCAGGTCATCGGCGTACATTGCCGCTTTAATTCCATGCGGTAGGTGAGCAACAAGATCGTTGATGAAGATTAGGAAAAGTGTGGGGGACAAGACTCCGCCCTGGGGGACACCGTGACGCAGTAGTACTTTCTTGCTCTTGAGTCCATCTATCTGTACTCTGGCTCTTCTGTTGTGCAAGTATGCTTTCACCCATTTGTACATTCTTCCATTGACTTTGCAGTTTCTCAGTTTCTTCATCAGACCTTCTTTCCAGACTTTGTCAAAGGCTTTCTTCAGATCTATCCATGCCGCAAGCACCAGCTTCTTCTCTTGGAATGCATCCTCAATTTCTTGAGAGAGGTAGGTTGTCTGATCTTCCGTAGAGTAGCACTGCCTAAAGCCAGCCTGCTGTGGCACAAGGATGGTTTTACTTTCAATGTACCACTGCAGTCTGTGATTGATGATGCGCTCCAGTGTTTTGCAGAGACAGCTGGTGAGGCTAATTGGTCTGTAGCTAGAGGCAATGGAACCATCTTTCCCTGATTTTAGGAGGGGTATCATGATTGCTTCTCTCCAGGCTTGTGGAACACTGCCTAAGGTCCAGCTGTTATTGAAGATCTGCAACAGCTTTGTTTTGGCCTCTGTTCCTAGGTTCCTGATCATTTCATTGGAGATACCATCAGCTCCTGGTGACTTTCTCATTTTCAGTTTTGATATGGCTAGCTCCAGTTCGCTGATTGTGATGGGTGCCTCCAGAACCTCATGTACTATTTCCTTCTGTCCTGTATGTTGTCGTTTCGAATCTCTTGTTGTTTCTCTGGACTAATTTTGATATTGCTATCTTGTGCGAACGAGTCCGCAAAATGGTCAGCTGCTTGCTTTCTTGTTAAGATTTTTCCATCTTTATGTAGTGCAATTTTTGAGTTTCTCCCTGTGCCCACGTCATTAAGCTGTTTTATTAGCTTCCACAATTTCCTTGTGTCTCTTTCAAAGTTCAGAGACTCCGTTTTCTCCTGCCAGCTTTTCCGTCTAGCCTGCAGCTTGGCCCTTTGAAATTTGGCTTTTGCATGCTGGAATTTATTGTGGTGCTCTTGGCTGGGTGTGGCCTCTGCTTGCTTTCTACACACTTCAACATCATTATGCAACTGTTCCAGTTCACTACTCCAGTAGGGTTTATATTGTTTACGGGCTCCTCTTGGTACTGTTTCTCGCGCTGCCTGTAGTATGCATTTCCCAAACTCTTCAACTGCTTTATTTATGTCTTTCTCAGTGTTCAGGTTTCTAACCAGTATGCTGGTGCGATGCTTGTACATTGCCCAGTCTGCTTTCTTGTAGTTCCACCTCGAGAGGGTGCTGCTTTCACTTACAAGCTCATTTTCTACGGTTAGAAAGACTGGCCGATGGTCACTGCCACCAAGTTGTTTCCCAACAGTTCGTGTAATGTTCCACTCCAGGTCTGGTGAATGAAAAGCCAGGTCAGGTGTAGTTGTAGAGTGCCATGATCTCGAGTAGAAAGTATGTGGGTCGGACGGCTTGTTAATCAACATGAATCTATTCTCATCCTGCCAGTCTTCCAGTCTCTCTCCTCTCTGGTCCATGTGATCATAGCCCCAGCTCTGCGAGTGGCTGTTGAAATCGCCACACACAATCATTTTTTCTTTTAGTGGTAGAGTGTCCAGTGCCTGTGGGCGGTCACTTGGACAGTAGTAATTGATCAGATGTAGATCTGTATTACCTGTCTTAAGTTTAAGTGTCTGATACTCCACCCCTTCCATGTAGACTTTGATTTGGGAAGCCATGATGTTATTTCTTACAAGGGTCAGTATCCCACCTTTTTGCCTGTTCTTTCGGTCAGATCGGTAACACTGGTAGCCTCTGATTTTGAAGGCTATATTTTCATTGAGGTGAGTTTCTTGCAAGCAACATATGCTTACTTTTTCTTGGTCCAAGATTTTTTCTAATTCTATTTTTTTGTTGCTGACTCCCTCCGCATTCCAGTGCATTATTTTAAGTCTTCGTTTAGTATGGCCAGTCATCCTATTCTCATGTCCCCTGGCTCCACAGGACATCTGAGAAGGACCTCCAGTAGTTGGGGTTGGACCCTTTCGAGACATAGGGCCCGGCACTGCACCTGCCTGGGGGTCCAAAGCAGGGCGAGCACCATAACGATTAGCAGTAGTCGACATATTCCATTTTGCGTGATTGCGTGGCATCCTGATTTCTGTGGTGCGCCTCTTGGCTGGTTGCCTCCGTCTTCAGCACCTTTCTTTGCTAGAGCAGACTGTGGTCTCACTCGAGTGTAGATGTGTACGCGCGCACACACTTGTCTGCGCATGCATGTACGTGCATACACATCTAGAGCATACTGGTTATTTTCCGGCGCCAGAGACTCGCCGTCGCCCCTTCTCCTGTTAGTTTAAACAGGTCCGCCACGTGAAGGCCAGGAGTTGGACTTTTGCTGCATAGGTTATGTATTCACGAGCCATTGAGGTATTTGAGCAATGTTGGGCGCTCACCCCAACACCGCGCCTCGGCTACATACAGCAACATTTGGAACCCTAACCCCAAGTGATTTCCACTTGTGACAACTCAAAGAGTCATTGGGAGGGAAAAGGTTTTCATTTGAATCCCCCTTGTACATAACTTATGAAACTAATCTTAGATAATGTTGACAATAACAGCGCTGAAATGCACTCACCTCCAACAACGCAGTGAACCCGATGTAGAAAAAAGAAGAATAGAAGGCCAGCCGTGGCGATGGATATGGAAACAAACATGACTTTCTTCCACCAGTAAGACACTTTCTCCTGTTAGAAATGGACAAGCAAAACATCCAGATATTTGGCTTCAATGCAACAAATGGACAAGCAAAACAGCCAGAAATCTGGCTTCAATACAACAAATGGACAAACACAACATCCAGATTTTTGGCTTCAATACAACACATGGACAAGCAAAACATCCAGATATTTGACTTCAATACAATACATGGACAAGCAAAACATCCAGATTGTTGGCTTCAATACAACAAATGGACAAGCAAAACATCCAGATTTTTGGCTTCAATACGACAAATGGACAAGCAAAATATCCAGATTTTTGGCTTCAATACAACAAATTAAGTATTTTCATAGGTTGAACTGTTCATGAAATGGCAGATGGATGGGTTAGTTGGTGGGTTTAGAATCCATTGAAAGGTTTAGAAAAGGAGAAGAAGAAGACATTGCAAATGAAGAAGAAGAAGTTTTTTTTTTTTTTTTTAAAGTTGCATATCCCTTACAGGACATTGCAGTCAATACCAGCATCTTTCAGCTGTTGTTGATGTTCTTGGCAAGATTACGCTCAGTAGTTTGCCATTGTGTTCTGAGCGACCGGCTCACATACCCCATAAGTAACCAACGTGACACAAACCACTGCCGAATCTCACGCAACTGTGTTCCTCACGTGGATATAAGGGATTACAGAGAAAGTCGTTAACCCCTTCGCCTGGGAGAATGGCAAGAAGAAGTTACAATATGGAAAAGGAAGACATTACAAATGAGGAAGAAGAAAAGAGGACAAATGTGGAAGAAGAAAAAATTATGTGGACAACATAAACAATACATATGAGGAAGAAGAATAAATTACAATATGGAAAAGACAATACAATATGGTAGAGGAAGATGATAAAGGAAGACTTACAAATAAGGAAGAGGAAGACATTACAAATTAGAAAGATATAAATTCTTCTTCTTCTGCATTTGTCTGGAATGTTGTTTTAGATATTGTGCCTTTTACAGCAGAGCTGTGATATTTGCACCTTTCGGTCGACACATCCAACGTCTCCGGGCATTTTTTGGCCGGGTAACCTTCACTGAGACATTATAAATGAGGAAGAAGACATTACAAATGAGGAAGAAGACATTACAAATGAGGAAGAAGACATTACAAATGAGGACAATATGGTAAAGGAAGACATTACAAATGAGAAAGAAGAAGAAATTACACAAGAGTGAGAATATTTAAGGATGAAGAAAAGACAAAATCAAGTGTTTGTGCAGTGTGCCATATGACAGAAAAATAAAAGCTACATACGGTTTCTGTGAAGACACCATCTCTGCTCCAGTTAAAGAGAATGGTGTTGAGCAACATATAGCACAGAGAGGTCACCATAAATACGATGAAGATCTTCTCGTGTACAGCTGAAATTGACAGTGTATAACAAAACATACACGATTAAGACAATCATAGACAAGGCACTGTAGGGCAAATTCAATCACTAATAATTTATACAAAACATACTGTCCATGGCGGTCATTGTAATTTCATTATGAACCACATCACTGCCACGATCACATGCTCCTCAGGTTGTCTACTTATTGTCAAGCAGGATCTGCAACATTTAGTAGGTGCGGTTGTTGCACACAGTGAACAACTAGTGCTAGAATCAAATTGTCAGAAGACACAGATTATGGTCATTACTAGGAAGAAAGAAATACCACAATGTAATATGCAGGTAAATGGGAATATTCTTAAACGTGTGAATCGGTACAACTATCTCGGAACAGTCATAACATCAGGTGGGAGGTGCCTTAAAAAGATTAAGACAAGAATCGCCATGGCAAAGGTAGCCTTTTGAAAGATGGAAGACTTATTAACCAATAAAAGATGTCAATTGCAATGAGAAAAACAGTGTTGAGGTGCTAAATAGAACCTGTACTTTTATATGGATGTGAAGAATGGACAATGAGCAGACAAAATGAAAAACTATCTAAAGGCAGTGGAAATGTGGTTTCTGAGGAAAATGCAAAGAATACCATGGACAGACAGAAAAAACATTGACCAAGTCCTACAAGGAACAAATGAAAACTGTAAACTGATTAGAGAAATTAGAAGTAGACAGTTACAATTTTTTGGACACATTATGAGTAGAAATAAATTGGAGAACTTTATGACAACTGGCAAGATTGAGAGGAAAAGAACAAGAGGGCAGAGAACTAAACACCTAAAATACCCAATTGCTTGGCCACGCAGTATGGACGAAACAGGAACACTGAGCTGATCCACGACTCTGATGATGGAGTGAAATGGCGACATGATGATTTATTGTCAAGTTCTCACTGCATACAATATAATTGGTTCTATATAACAATCTTTTTATCACTGCCACTGACAACTTCTTAATTGTAAGTATATATTCTATCAAGAGACAAACAGCTTTCTTTAGCCATATGATGAGAAGAGTGGCATTGGAGAACACTGTGACAATGTGGAAGATCAATGGGGAAATACACAGAGGCAGACCAAGAGAAATGATGCTGGATGGACTGAGATGGTGGCATGGAGGAATATCATAAAAACAGTAGATCCAGAGCACCAAAGACCGAGATCTGTGGAGAGACAAGAACACCTACACTGGTTGGCAGGGAACATAATGATGATAATATTTTCTATCATGCGAAAGGCTCATTTTGCCATGGCAATTCTTTGTTTTAATTTCTACAATGCATCTTCAAATGGATGTTATATCTGTTGGTAGATAGTTGAAACAATGCCTGGTTCCAATACTGTCCATTACATATTGTTGGTCTTTGTTTGCTCGCTCGCTTTGAACCCATGCGCGGTCAATACACATGCTACTAATTCAAGAGATTACCATAATTTGTTTTTATGCAATTTAACATCTAGAGAGATCAACAACGCATTAAAAAAGAGAATTGTCAAATGTTACATATATTCAACACTACTATATGGCGCGGAAGCCTGGACATTGAACAAGCAACTAGAAAGTCGAATAGATGCCCTGGAGATGTGGATATACAGAAGAATATGTCGTATTTCTTGAAATCATAAAAAAATCAAACACAGAAGTTCTAGAAACACTGGGAATGAAAACTGAGTTGATGAAGGAAATAAAAAAGAGGCAAGTGAAATATTTCAGCCATGTTAAAAGACATAACACTCTTATAAAAATCATACTAGATATAAGGCAAGTGACAAGAGGCAGACAACAATACAAGTGGGAAGATAACATCTAGAGATAAACAAACAGCAATCTGAAAGAATGTACAATCAAGGCGAGAGACAGGCTGTGATGGAGATCAATTGTAGCCAACCTTCATTGTGGAGACGGCTCCTGATTGATTGATTGTTGAATGTAATTCTAAATCCAGCTGTTCACAGTGTACTTCTTCATCCGAGGCGAGTGCATCACATACAGTTATGCACGTCTGACTGTGTCTGACTTTGGCATGCATTTGTTTCAGGTCTTGGGAGTCTCCGTGGCGAAGTGGTCACACCGTCTGACTTGGACTCTGAAGGTTATGGGTTCCATTCCAGGGCATCCTTCAGTTCACGAGTGCATTTTTTCAGAGAATCCTGAGGGTAGTAGCTGGCACTATGGAGTTAGTGCTTTGTGCGACGCTTTCCGTGTTGCGGAAAGAGACTGAGCCATATGGGATAAAACCTGGTGCAATGAAGTTGACTTTAAAGCGACTTTTTGTGTCAGGTCTACTTCCTCTAGATCAGTGGTTCTCAACCAGTGGGGAATTCCCCCCAAAGGGATGAATTTTAGGGGTGCCAGGGGAGAATTAAGATCACAGATTGGCAGACTCAAAATGGCTTCAGGCACAATATCCTTGTTTTCTATTGAGTGTTTTGTTTGATGAAGTATAATGTTCTGGCATTCTGGCGTCGTGTAGTAAGTGACAATTCTTTGACATTTTACTACACTAAAAAAGTAACCTATGCATGTAAAGGTTATATACAAATATGGAAGAAAATAAGGATTTTCAGTATTACAGGCATGCTATTTTGAATGCACCTTTTGAGGCTGACAATTTTGGAAAGGGGGGAATTCTTCTTCTTGTGTTCGCTGGAAAGGGGGGAATGACATTCTGACATATGGTAAAAGGGTGCATGGGCCAAAAAAGGCTGAGAACCACTGCTCTAGACAGATTTCATCCAAGGTAATGGGCTCTATCTACCAGTGAGTAGGTTAAATTTCCATAACAATTTTGCCAGAGCAGTGGCAATATGGCCTACTCTTTGCAATTTCCAACTGTCATGGGATATCTAACATGCACAACTTGGACACAAGACCTCCTATTATTCACCTGTATCCAAGAAGGATAGGGATCAAATCTCCTACCTAAGAGACCAGGGGGGACATGTGATATCATTAGATATCACTGGTTCTGGGAAAAGTTCCCAGCCCTGTACAGGGTTTGAACTCTCACCTTTCTGAGCCTGTGGCAGAAACTGTAACCCCTCAGCCACACCCCTCCCTACATCTTTGCATTCAACACCAATATCTACAAAATGTTGAAGATCTTCTTCATTGTCTAAAACCAATCATCTGCTATCTTACACTGTTGATGTTATGTCCTCCAATCATCATTCATCTAACATCTTTTCAATTTTGCAGCATATTGTAAATATATAGGGGCAGGGAGCCGCAGTAGCATAACGGCTAATAGACACTCGTAGCCGAGGTCTTGGATTTCATCCAGATCAGGCCAGTTTGGAATTTTTAAAACTAACCTGGCCAGGAGACCAGCAAGGCCGATTGGATAAGACCACTTGTTCTTAAACATCCGGGTGTTGCTGAGGTAATGGTTCAACCCCTACACCGGTCAGTTGCACTCAAATGTTTCTGTTTTTTTTAAAATATTATTGTGCTCGCTCACTTTGAACTCAAGCGTAGTCCATACATACTACTTCTAGTAGTGCTGGACTAAATTTTGCGTGTGGATTAGCTTTCCCTGTTCACAGTGTCCCTCGCCATCAGGCAAACCCACCCCGACTTCAGAGGTACTTGTAATTTACATCCCCAAGTCAAGGATGAGAGGTCAAACAAACAAATATTCTCTTTTTATTTATATATATATATATATATATATATATATATATATATATATATATATATATATATATATATATATATATATATATATATATATATACATATATAGATGTCTGAAGATATTACACATCCCAGTTTAGGCATGTACAAGTGATCTTTACTTTATAGAGAAAATGTCTGAAGATAGTACAGAAGAAGAAGGCGAGGAAGAAGAAGAAGAAGAAGAAGAAGAAGAAGAAGAAGAAGAAGAAGAAGAAGAAGAAGAAGAAGAAGAAGAAGAAGAAGAAGAGAAACAGTAGCAGCAGCAGCAGCAGCAGCAGAAGAAGAAGAAGAAGAAGAAGAAGAAGAAGAAGAAGAAGAAGAAGAAGAAGAAGAAGAAGAAGAAGAAGAAGAAGAAGAAGAGAAACAGTAGCAGCAGCAGCAGAAGAAGAAGAAGAAGAAGAAGAAGAAGAAGAAGAAGAAGAAGAAGAAGAAGAAGAAGAAGAAGAAGAAGAAGAAGAAGAAGAAGAAGAAGAAGAAGAAGAAGAAGATGTATAAGAAAAAGATGTATAAGAAGAAGAAGAAGAAGAAGAAGAAGAAGAAGAAGAAGAAGAAGAAGAAGAAGAAGAAGAAGAAGAAGAAGAAGAAGAAGAAGAAGAAGAAGAAGAAGAAGAAGATCAAAAGGAAAACTAACAATAAGTGATGGTGAGAATTGAAGACAAAACAAACACATATACACATGTTTTAAAAATTTAACAACTTACGATAATTTTCCCGATTTGTTATATAGGCAACCAGAACTAACGAAGAGTTTTCCACAAAGTTTATCCAGAAATTGGCTTTGATAAGAAACTTGTACTTGGACTGTCTATGAGGTTGGACGTACGCTATCCGGCTGATGTAATAGTTGTAATGGATGAGACTTAATGCAAATCTCGGAGCTGAATGTAGAGCGATGCAAGTCCGCCACAGATATGCTTGAGGTGTGATGCCCGTTACTGCACTTATTGATGGAACAAAGTTTTTTACCTGAGCAGAAAGAAAAGTTTAATTCAAGTTAATAATGACAGATGCAACAAAGCGCGCCATATTTTTCTCTTCTTTGTTCCTCTTTCAAGGAAAGTGTGGCACATCCAGTTATGAACCTCAAAGGTGCCCGACTCTGGCATGCACTTTTGTATGGTTTGCTTCCCCTGGACAGATTTCACACAAGGTAACAGGCTCTATTTACCCATGGGTAGATTTTTCTTTCGTAGCAATTTTACCAGGGCTGCAGTCTTACAGCTTTACTCTTTACGATTTCCAAAGTGCTGTGAAATTTGTACATACATAACTTGCACACAGGATGTCTTGTTTTTCGTCCTTATCCAAGGAGCCCAGGAATTTGATATCACTACCCAAAAGAGCATGCATCTTTCCCACTGCAAAATATGCCTGTGAGACCTGGACATTTACTAAAGAAGCTGAACAGCGCATTAAATGCCTTTGAATATAAATGCTATAGAAGGGTTCAAAGAATATCTTGGAAACAGAAAAGAACAAATGCATCCATATGACAAGAGCTGAATATTGGAGAAGGTTGGTTCACGATAAAACAAAGAAAATTTAAATATTTTGGTCACTTGAAACGTTATGAAAGTTTAGAGAGTACAATAATGGAGGGGTATATGCCCAGGAGGAGAGGAAGAGGAATACCACAGAGAAGATAGGTGCAGGATGTGGCCGATGATCTCCAGATGGGTGTATTGGACGTGGGACATCTTGCTTATGACCGAGAAGTTTTCCAGAAGGTTGTCATGGGAGCGAGGTTCTGCAAAGGACATGCTACTGAATGAATGAACCCAAAAGACCAGGGAGACGTGATAATATAGTAGATACTAATGATTCTTAGAGAAATGCTCACCCTATGCTGAAATCAAACTAAGTACCTACAGAATCCAAGGCAGACATCGGAACCAGGTAGTCACATCTTCCCTCAAGTGCAGCGTGTGATATTAAAACACCAAGAATAGGAATGGATGTTGATTGGTCGGTTGGTGAATCCTCCGAAAAGTTGGATTGTTTTATTGATTGGTCTGAGCTCCAAGGGTCAACCCAAGCCAGGGAGGTCAGCATGGTTGAATGGATAAGAGCGCTCACTCTTTAACTGATTCAGCGCCAAACAAAAAGTAGGTTTGAACCAAACATGGTACACAATCAAACCAACAAATATTATGAAGTAAACGTCCATTAAAACTGGAAGATACAGCAAAAGAAAACAAATAACATGATAACCTTAGCATGGCAATATATCATCCTTCTGTCCACATGGGAGATCACATTGGGCGATATATTATCCTACAGCACTGAATCAGTTAAACATCCGGTGTGCTGATGCGGAAGTAGCGGGTTCAACCCCTACACCGTACAGTTGGACTAAAATGTTGGCTTCTGGTCCTTGACTTGGGGATGTAACTTGCAAGTATTGCAGAAGTCTGAGCACATCAATCATCAAGTGTCTATATACAAATATGGGGATATGAACCTAATATGCTGTATAGGGTGAAAAAGAGTCCTTCACTGTTTTATTTACTTTTCAAGCAGTGAACAATGTTATGATTATTCATACGTAGTTCTAACATCATAGGTCCTCATTCTGGAGATTTTTCTAGCTGAAATTGGTGGTGCACGATGGGAGCAAAGTTCTGTAAAGGACATGCTGCATGATGGGAGCAAAGTTCTTTAAAGGACATGGTGCATGATGGGAGCAAAATTCTGTACAGGACATGGTGCATGATGGGAGCAAAATTCTGTACAGGACATGGTGCACGATGGGAGCAAAGTTCTGTAAAGGACATGCTGCATGATGGGAGCAAAGTTCTTTAAAGGACATGGTGCATGATGGGAGCAAAATTCTGTACAGGACATGGTGCATGATGGGAGCAAAGTTCTTTAAAGGACATGCTGCATGATGGGAGCAAAATTCTGTACAGGACATGCTGCATGATGGGAGCAAAGTTCTTTAAAGGACATGGTGCATGATGGGAGCAAAATTCTGTACAGGACATGGTGCACGATGGGAGCAAAGTTCTGTAAAGGACGTGCTGCATGATGGGAGCAAAGTTCTTTAAAGGACATAATGCATGATGGGAGCAAAGTTCTGTACAGGACATGGTGCATGATGGGAGCAAAGTTCTGTAAAGGACGTGCTGCATGATGGGAGCAAAGTTCTTTAAAGGACATACTGCATGATGGGAGAAAAGTTCTGTACAGGACATGGTGCATGATGGGAGCAAAATTCTGTAAAGGATATGGTGCATAATGGGAGCAAAGTTCTTTACAGGACATGGTGCACGATGGGAGCAAAATTCTGTACAGGACATGGTGCACGATGGGAGCAAAGTTCTGTAAAGGACATACTGCATGATGGGAGCAAAGTTCTGTACAGGACATGGTGCATGATGGGAGCAAAATTCTGTAAAGGATATGGTGCATAATGGGAGCAAAGTTCTTTACAGGACATGGTGCACGATGGGAGCAAAGTTCTTTAAAGGACATGCTGCATGATGGGAGCAAAATTCTGTAAAGGATACGGTGCATAATGGGAGCAAAGTTCTTTACAGGACATACTGCATGATGGGAGCAAAGTTCTGTACAGGACATGGTGCATGATGGGAGCAAAGTTCTGTAAAGGACGTGCTGCATGATGGGAGCAAAGTTCTTTAAAGGACATACTGCATGATGGGAGCAAAGTTCTGTACAGGACATGCTGCATGATGGGAGCAAAATTCTGTAAAGGATATGGTGCATAATGGGAGCAAAGTTCTTTACAGGACATGGTGCACGATGGGAGCAAAGTTCTTTAAAGGACATGCTGCATGATGGGAGCAAAATTCTGTACAGGACATGGTGCATGATGGGAGCAAAGTTCTGTAAAGGACGTGCTGCATGATGGGAGCAAAGTTCTTTAAAGGACATACTGCATGATGGGAGCAAAGTTCTGTACAGGACATGCTGCATGATGGGAGCAAAATTCTGTAAAGGATATGGTGCATAATGGGAGCAAAGTTCTTTACAGGACATGGTGCACGATGGGAGCAAAGTTCTTTAAAGGACATGCTGCATGATGGGAGCAAAATTCTGTACAGGACATGGTGCATGATGGGAGCAAAGTTCTGTAAAGGACGTGCTGCATGATGGGAGCAAAGTTCTTTAAAGGACATACTGCATGATGGGAGCAAAGTTCTGTACAGGACATGGTGCATGATGGGAGCAAAGTTCTGTAAAGGATATGGTGCATAATGGGAGCAAAGTTCTTTACAGGACATGGTGCATGATGGGAGCAAAGTTCTTTACAGGACATGGTGCATGATGGAAGCAAAGTTCTTTAAAGGACATGCTGCATGATAATAAACGAAAGTAAGTCAGAAATCCAAACTCTTCATGGACTACCCCACACAGCATCACATTTCTTGAAGGTCCTCCTATCACCTTGGCTTGCTGTGATGTTTTTATTTTCTTTTATGTAACCTTGTTAATTTTTAGTGGGATATTTCAGCAAAGGTTTTCTAAGGTAGCCATGCCTGCCAAGCCTCCTGATGAATCATCTCTTACACCACATATGATAGGTTACAGAGTTATTATTCTTTGTTTCCCTTATGGACTTCAGTAACACGCAGCTTGATGCGCACCCAGTTATCCCAAGTTGGAAGTGGATGCCATATCTGAAAACCGCTCCCCCCAAGGGAAATTTGTGAATACATTCCCACAGCCATGATGGAGTGCAATTGACTCATTAGTGTCTGCTCTTTAATGGCGTACACACTAATTAATCAATACAGCACAGAGAGACTGCCACAATCAGAAACCACGCTGGAAACTAGTGTTAAGGAATGTTCGAGAAGATAAATCAGCAAACAAAATTGAACAGCAAATGAATACTCATACAGATACATTTAAATATAATAGAAAATGTATTCCAATGGCAAAACAACAGAAAACAAATACAAGTAAACACGTTGAGAACATGCATCTTTCCAATTACGTTTACAGAAAAATGATTATAATATGATGGATTAAGTAGGAGAAAAACAGCGGCATTCTAATTGGTGTGGCCATCAAAGAAACCAATTTATAGACAGTATCATGTCTCGGAAACTAAAATATGTTACAGTGGCTGAGAAAGAACAGTAATGGAAACTGAAGTAAAATATGTAACAGTGGCTGAGAAAGAACAGTAATGAAAACTGAAGTAAAATATGTAACAGTGGCTGAGAAAGAACAGTAATGAAAACTGAAGTAAAATAAGTCACAGTGGTTGAGAAAGAACAGTAATGGAAACTGAAGTAAAATATGTCACAGTGGCTGAGGAAGAACAGTAATGAAAACTGGAGTAAAATATGTCACAGTGGCTGAGAAAGAACAGTAATGGAAACCGAAGTAAAATATGTCACAGTGGCTGAGGAAGAATAGTAATGAAAGGACATCAAAGACACTTTAGGCATGGAAATGCATGAGGCAGGGGAACAGGCAAGTGGCTCTTCTGTGAGTGAGAAGATTGTCATTCTGGAAAGGTCTAGCCACATGATGATGATAAATACACAGCTAAACTTATAATGATAAATATATACAGCTAAACTAAACTATAATGATAAATATATACAACCACATGTAAATATAAGGATAAACATATACTGCCACATGTAAATATAAGGATAAACATATACTGCCACATGTAAATATAAGGATAAACGTATACTAAATAAAGTTAATTGCATATCCTTACAGGACGTCGCAGTCAACACCAGCATTTTTTGCTGTTGTGATCTCTTGGCACATTTACGTTCAGTAGTTTGCCATTGCTTTCTGAACAACTAGTACCCATACCATTTCATAAAAAACCACCGCAAGGCGGTCTGCTGCCCAATCATCCGCAGCTGTGTTTCGAACACGGGTATGCAAGATTACAAACTGCGCCCATAACCTCTTCACCACGGAGCCGGCAAACATATACAGCCACATGTAAATATAATGATTCCGTTGTAGGATATTGGACAATTAGCCTTCTCAGATAAGGGTGAACAACTTGCAAGGACCCCTGGGCACCTTCCACTTGTTAAATATCCCTCTGCAGTTAAAAATTTAGTCGCATGTCCTTTACATTGGGAAAGAAATCCATCAATGTGAAGGACACACCGAATGCCAAACCTTGTTTGCCTTGTGGAAGTTCTTGTAGCTACAAAGGCTAGGGCAACAAAGCCCAAAACAAAATGTGGTGAGGCAGAGCCCACAAGCTGGGAAGGCAATCTGGCAATGGGAGGATAGATCCAGAAAAGAAACCTGAACAGTTTAGGCCGGAAGATGTCCTAAATGGCATGGAACTAGAAAGCAGATACTTAGGCACTTCAATGGATCCCTATGCACCACACATAGTAAATGTTATCGCAGCAGAAAAAGAAGCTGCCCATTTGTTTAACCTATCCACTTGAGTATGTGTCTTCCTCTGTCTCTCTTGTCTAGTATTTTCCCTCACATAAGGCTAAATGTCTATATTTATTTTACTTCCTGTTGATATAGCCCATACATTGTATTTGTCATGTCCGTATGGTTTTGATGAGTGATCTTGTGACACCTGCAGCTCTCACTGCCTCAGAGTTTGTTATCATCTCTGTTTATGATATTCTCAACAATCTTCTCTGTCCACAATATTCTCAACAATCTTCTCTGTCCACAATATTCTCAACAATCTTCTCTGTCCACAATATTCTCAACATTCTTCAATGTCCACAATATTCTCAACATTCTTCTGTGTCCATGATATTCTCAACAATCTTCTCTGTCCACAATATTCTCAACATTCTTTTCTGCCCATGATATTCTCAATATTCTTCTCTGTCCACAATATTATCAACATTTTTCTCTGTCTATGACATTCTCAACATTCTTCTCTGTCCATGATATTCTCAACATTCTTCTTTGTTCACGATATTCTCAACATTCTTCTCTGTCCATGATATTCTCAACATTCTTCTCTGTCCATGATATTCTCAACATTCTTCTCTGTCCATGATATTCTTAACATTCTTCTCAGTCCACGATATTCTCAACATTCTTCTTTGTCCACAATATTCTCAACATTTTTCTCTATCCATGATATTCTCAACATTCTTCTTTGTCCACAATATTCTCAACATTTTTCTCTATCCATGATATTCTCAACATTCTTCTCTGTCCACAATATTCTCAACATTTTTCTCTATCCATGATATTCTCAACATTCTTCTCTGTCCACAATATTCTCAACATTTTTCTCTATCCATGATATTCTCAACATTCTTCTCTGTCCACAATATTCTCAACATTCTCTGTCCACAATATTCTCACTATTCTTCTCTCTCCACAATATTCTCAACATTTTTCTCTATCCATGATATTCTCAACATTCTTCTCTCTCCATGATATTCTCAACATTCTTCTTTGTCCATTATATTCTCTTACGACATTCTGGCGCCCCCATAAGAGCATGAATGGTGCTGCACAACGTAGGGGTATTCTAGACTTTCAAGGCACAGACCTCACATGGAAAAAGTCGGATGCAGATAAAGGTAAGGCCCTTCTTGCACGCTACATAGAACAGACTGACCAGAAAGACGAGCCCGCCAGACAGAGGACCACAACGACACTCTCTCAGTTGTGTGAGGGGGTCGGGACAGACGAAGAATGGATAATCACATCTGAGATAATGCGTGCGATGCTCAAGAAATCACCTAACACCGCCCCAGGCCCAGATGGCATCCGATATGGTGACTTACTGATGATATCAGATGATGACATGGAAGAAATGGCCAGAGAATTCAACACCAGTATTCAGAGGGGTCAGATCAAAGAAGAATGGCTACACAGCTACTTGCTGCCGCTGCCAAAACCCAACAAAGACCATTCCAAAATAAGCGGCTACAGAATCATTACGATGCAGAACACTGCTGGCACGTTACTGGAGAAAATTGTAGCACACAGACTTGCTTGTTACTTGGAACAACTCAGCTGCTTCCCGCCCACACGTGTGTTGGAGGATACAGACGTAACAAAGAGTCATGGCTGAATGTGGCGGTCTTTGCTCAAGATGTTTACGAAGGATTTCAGGTCAGAGAAGAGACATGTGCGGCCGCCATAGACTTAGAGGACGCATATAATAGAGTATCTTTCGAGCACTTGATGCAAACCCTCCTCAGACTGAAAATGCACCCTCACCTTGTACGATGGATAGCTGCAGTTCTGCTCCAAAGGAAGGTGGTGCTAAGATGCGGAAGTTGGTCGTCTGAGCCGATAATGATATGTCCAGGATTGCCGCAGGGTTCACCACTGTCACCAGTACTATTCAACGTGTATGCGGTGCCGATCACTGAACAACAGTTGGATGGTAGGGGTAGGACTCTGTCATTTGCTGACGACATTCTCGTGTATCGACAGGCGGTTGCCAATGATATGCAGGGCGAGCTAGATCGAATTTCCTCATGGTGTGCTGATGCCGGGGCCCTTGTCAACCCTGCAAAGGCATCGGTTACATGGTTCTCCCTAAACAACCATATTGTGAACACGGACCTGCCGGCAGTAAGAATGGATGGGAGCATTTTGAGTAGAACCCAGTCAATGACATATCTTGGCGTGAGGCTTGATCGTAGACTGTCCTTCAGAGATCATGTTGATTATGTCATAACGAAAGCTCGAAAAGGTTTGTCAGCAATGAGAGTCATGGCGACTGCCAATATCGAGCAAAGACTGCTAATACTTCTGTTCCAAGGACTGGTGCTTTCACGCATCGAGTATGCCCTGGCCATCCTCACTGTCAGCCCTATACAGATTGGAAGACTTGAAAAGGTACAAAACGAAGCCATGCGCATCATTTTGGGCTGCACGAGAGACACCAGCTGTGTAGCAATGAGATACCTCCTTGACTTCCCGACAATGGAACACAGGATCAAGATCTGGAGAGCTCGTGCATACTTAAAAATAAGTGCAGATGAGCAGCACCCTCTGCATGACGCTATATTCAGAGAAAAGGGTGACAGGCTAAAGAGAGGCAAATCATGGATGGGTCGGGCGGAAGATGTCAGACAAGTCTTTAGTCTTACCAGTATCAACCCCGGCAAGGAATGGGTGCAGGGGCCACCAGCTTTTAAGTGCACTTTCTCCTGCATTATCACACTCGACAGACGGTGCAGAGAGCAGAACCCTGCCGCTGTCAATGCAGAGGTTAACGCACTCATCTATGAACACTCAGATAGCCCCGAAGTGCTCATCTATACAGATGGATCTGTTGTAAAGCAGCAGAGAAGTGCGTGGGCATTTACAGCCCATTCAGCAGGCCGAACAGTTCAAGAATCCAGTGGTGCCCACTCTGTGACCACGAGCACCATGACGATGGAGGTGATGGCAGTTACACAGGCTTTCATATGGCTGGAATCACAGCATTATACCAACGTGTGTGTACTAAGTGACTCAATGAGCATGATTCAGAAGGTCGAAGCTGGATTTGTACGTAGACAGTGGACTGAGTCGCTGCAGAAGTCTGTTGTCCGTAAAGTCACTATCTTCGTCCCGGGACATGCGGGAGTCGAGGGAAATGAACGAGCTGATAAACTGGCTGGCTCTGCACTCTCTGTAGATGGCCAGCCCATGGATCGTGCCGATGTTATTAAAGTCCTCAAAGATATGGCGAGAACAGAGGACTTTGACGTCAGTGAATCCACATCGCTGTCCAGGATGAAAGACTTGGGAGTAAGAATCGGCACGGCCAGTCGCGAGAGGTACATAGGGAAAACAAGGCGCCTCGTCAACCAACACAGAACTGGCACTATTAGCCACCGGACGCTGATGCATATGCTGGGGGAGGATCTGAGCACCTATGGACATGTCCGGAGTGCAATGAAGATACCCCAACTGATAACTGATAACTGATTCTCAATATTCTTCTCTGTTCATGATATTCTCAACATTCTTCTGTCCATGATACTCTCAATATTCTTCTCTGTCCACAACATTTTCAACATTCTTCTCTGGTGCACGATATTCTCAACATTCTTCTCTCTCCACGATATTCTCAACATTTTTCTCCGTCCCTGATATTCTTAACAATTTTCTCTGTCCACGATATTATCAACATTCTTCTATGTTCACTATATTCTCAACATTCTTCTGTCCATGATATTCTCTCTGCCATATCATTCTTCTCTGCCAACGATATTCTCAAAATTCTTCAATGTCCGCGATACTCTCAACATTCTTCTCAACAACCATATCTACAGTTTTTTCACTATTTCAATACTATTTATACAGAATTTGCATCCATAAAAAAAAAAAAAAACAGGCCACAAACTTTTCAGTGAGTTAGCAAAATTTTGTTATTACTTTTAGAGTAAGGAACCTATGACTGGTCTAGCAAAAACCAGAGGGAATTTACTTGATCCTTGACAATACTCATACTGTTTACAAATCATGGAGGAAATTGAATGAAAGGCGGTACTTAATTTTTAATTCACCACAAACAAAGGAATCATGGGAGTTCCCGGGAAATCATGTGACACCATTTCCATAGCGGGTGTAGGGGTGTGTAGATATTAATTATAGATACAGACATATAATTGCTTTTGCAAGTAGAAGGCAAGCAAGTGCTATTATGTAATGTATTTATTGTAATAAAGAATAATATAAATTGAATGTGTTGTCTGTCATTTCTGGTTGAGTGTGCGGTGGTATGCTAGACCAATCAATGGATGCAATAAATGTTTCTGGGCCCAGAGGGCCCTAACAGTCATCGAAGTGTGTATCCATATCTTATGCTACTCATCTTATCTTGTGCATGTCCCATCTGTCTGCGCTCATCTTTGATGTATCTGGGGGGGGGGGGGGGGGGAGGCAGTTTGCAAAGACAATGACATGTGGTTTTGGCAAACATACTTGCCGACTGACCACTAAGTGAATCCCAATATCCCTATTCTGAAAATCAACGATCCCACTCGATCTAGGTCAGTGCTAAAAATAACTATTGGTCTGTTTGTGGTGAATTAAAAATGAACTACCTGAAAGGCTCTAGTCACAGGTGCTGGAACTTCAATTACTGATCCCCCAAGTGGAGGACAACAACAACTTAATTTACTAGCAAATTATTAAACTAATGTTGGAGCCGGTGATTAAACTGATTTTCCCATAAAGATAACATACAGCCACAAAGTACAAAGCTTTATAAACTTTAATTGCGCTTGGCTTTACATACTCCTGCTACTGAGTGAGTGCGTGGCGCGACACTGTGAGCTGTGAGTTTCGTATGAAATGCTTTTGAATCTGCCCAAGGTCTTTTGGAACGTGACTGCATGTTCGGAGCGATGGCAGATGGCTATGTCCCAGAGTTGACCGGTTTTTGCCTTATGCAGAAATGCGTGGCTGCTGGGCTTCTGGTTGACTGCCACTGCCATTGACGATGAACTGTATTTCGTGGACTGTGTGGGTGAACATCTAGGAAACATCCAGATGGGGAAATGACTGCCGATTCCATCAGAAATGAACTGGGTGCCTTGTGGGGGACTATTGTGTTGGCATTCTGGTGGCGGCATTATGCACAGTGTATCTGTGCGGGCTGTTATTTGTCGAGACTCCTGTCTTTTCCACTTTTCACATTGGGCAGTGGGGAGCGTTTTGTGTGATATTCACTGGCACAGGAATGGAGCATAATGGGGACGACCCGTTGCTGTGAAGTTGGAACTGCGACTAACTAACTAACTAACGTAGTAACTAACTCCTGAAAAGTACTAAGGATCTTCGCCGTATTATAATTCTCAAGCCGTTGCTTTATATACACATACAAACAAAGGATCTTCGCAGTATTCGACTTAGAATTCTAAAACAGATGACTAAAGGGGAAAAGACATTCAAATACTCACATCACACATCGTCTCGTTGACGTCGTCGAAGCGAAATATAAAAGCGGTAATGAAGCAAACAGCCAGGGATACCCCAGGCAACGAGACCGTCACCACAGCAAACGGCCACATAGGAATGTTCATATACGCCTCCTCGATAATCCATCTCTTCTTGGTCTTGGCGACCATATTGTGTCTAGGCTGGTCGTAACGGAGTGTGGGGAGAGTGAGAACTAGCTGGTGGAGGAGGTAGAGACCAGGTGAAGGTTTGTAACTTTGTTGGTGGTCTACTGCCTTGTTCGATGAGATCCGGAAGTAACCCGACGGGCGTCAACCTGGTAAATGAAAAACTTGCACCACACATAGCAACATCATCATCATACTCGCAGGTCCGAATGGCCAAATGGCAATGGGTAAGAACGCGTGTTCTTAAACATCCGTTGTGCTGATGCCGAGGTAAGCGGTTCAACCCCTACACCGGACAGCTGGACTAAAATGTTGACCTGTCGTCCTTGACTTTGGAACATAAATTATAAGTACCTCTGAAGTCGGAGTGGGTTCGCCTGATGGCGAGGGACACTGTATAATATTAATAATAAATAGGGAAAGCTTATCCACACGCAAAATCCAGTCCATCGCTACTATAAATATTGTGTATAGACTACGCTTGAGTTCAAAGCGAGCGAGCGCAACAACAATAAAAAAATCATCACACGCCTCTCCCCCACCGTCGTAGCAAGTACTTTAATAACGTTATAATGAAGTGTTATTATTTAATTGTTGTATCTGTTTGTTAGTCACGTCTTAGTCAGATATGACTGAGCTATCGTCTGACAGTAGACAGTACTATAATAATATTCTTTTTATACCCGCTTTCTGTTAGCGCTGAATGTTGGTCGGCGTTCACCAAACCTGACACCCCCACATTGTGCCAACGGCATCAGACAAAGGAGAGCGATTGTTTGTGTCAAGGTAGGGCAGACCAGACCCTAAGCTTGGTTGGCAATAGGTCTGGGATCGAAGCTCCGACGGGCAGACAGTTAGAGAATTGTGTTGCTGATTCGGCAGCTTCTACGGCTCTGATACAGATGTATTGGTGCTATCTAAATGATCTTTATCTTTCCTCTGGAGTGAACTAGACAGAAAGAAATCATGATGCATCCATGGGCTCTACAATTCAACCCAGGCTTTGTGCTATGGCGAGGTTATTAATATTATGCTTTGTTATTTTTTTTAACCACAATGTAACAAAGTATCATCTGTCAAACTGGTAAGGTGCTAGTAGATCATCATCATCATCGTCATCATCATCCAGGCCTTGCCGGCTAGCGTGGACGATCATGCCTCGCCACAAATTGCGTTCTCCGACGGCATGGGTCATTTCGTGAGTTGACTATCTTCCGTGCCATGACACAAGACTGTCAATAATCTTCTCCCACTGTCTTACTCTCTCTCTCTCTCTCTCTCTCTCTCTCTCTCTCTCTCTCTCTCTCTCTCTCTCTCTCTCTCTCTCTCTCTGCAAATCTTTCCGGTTGTCATGACATATTCCATTTTGGTTTGTTTTGTTTTGTTTTTCATCTGAAAACGTGGCCTAAAAACGATGACTGTCTCTTTCTGATGTTTGTGATAAGTTGTCTTTGCGACTTAGCTTCCCTCAAAATGTCCAGATTGCTCATTTCGGCATTCCAATTAATTTTCATCATTCTTCTATAAGACCACATCTCCAAGGGTTAGAGATGACCATAATCTGTGTCTTCTTAACATTTAATTATAACTCTAATTGCTCACTGTACAATAACCGCATCTACCGAATGCCGCTGATCATGTTCGTTGTCTGCAACCAATACTGTATTCCTTGCATATCTAATACTTTTTTTGTTTACAAGTCTAAGGTCTTTCCCATCAATTTGTAGATTTGCAAGCATCCTCATCACGTTACTTTATCGAAAGCATTTGTGTAGTTAATGAAGCAAAGATGTAGGTCTTTGTTACTACTATTAAACGCCTAAGTAATGTTCTCAGCAAATATATAACACTATCTGACCCGGCCCGGCTTCGCCCAGTACCTGGCGGGGATCTACCTATCTGTCTGTCTGTCTGTCTGTCTGTCTGTCTGTCGGTCTGACCCGGCCCGGCTTCGCCCAGCTCCTGGTGGGGAGCATCTCATTTAATTCATATAAGTAGTCATATAAGCTCCCGTTCCCGTTCCCGACTATCTGTCTGTCTGTCTATCTGTCTGTCTGTCTGACCCGGCCCGGCTTCACCCAGTCCCTGGTGGGGAGCATCTCATTTAATTAATATAAGTAGTCATATAAGCTCCAGTTGCCGAATATCTGTCTGTCTGTCTATCTGTCTGTCTGTCTATCTGTCTGTCCGACCCGGCCCGACTTCGCCCAGGCCCTTGTGGGGAGCATCTCATTTAATTCGTATAAGTAGTCATATAAGCTTCCGTTCCCGACTGTCTGTCTGTCTGTCTGTCTGTCTGTCTGTCTGTCTGTTTGTCTGTCCCGATCCGGCTTCGCCCAGCTCCTGGTGGGGAGCATCTCATTTAATTCATATAAGTAGTCATATAAGCTCCCGTTCCCGTTCCCGTTCCCGACTGTCTGTCTGTCTATCTGTCTGTCTGTCTGTCTGTCCCGGCCCGGCTTCACCCAGTCCCTGGTGGGGAGCATCTCATTTAATGCATATAAGTAGTCATATAAGCTCCCGTTCCCGGCTAAATTCTGTCTGTCTGTCTATCTATCTGACCCGGCGCGGCTTCGCCCAGCTCCTGGTGGGGAGCATCTCATTTAATTCATATAAGTAGTCAAATAAGCTCCCGTTCCCGTTCCCGACTGTCTGTCTGTCTGTCTGTCTGTCTGTCTGTCTGTCCCGATCCGGCTTCGCCCAGCTCCTGGTGGGGAGCATCTCATTTAATTCATATAAGTAGTCATATAAGCTCCCGTTCCCGTTCCCGACTGTATGTCTGTCTATCTGTCTGTCTGTCTGTCTGTCCTGGCCCGGCTTCACCCAGTCCCTGGTGGGGAGCATCTCATTTAATACATATAAGTAGTCATATAAGCTCCCGTTACCGACTATCTGTCTGTCTGTCTATCTGTCTGTCTGTCTATCTGTCTGTCCGACCCGACCCGACTTCGCCCAGGCCCTGGTGAGGAGCATCTCATTTAATTCGTATAAGTAGTCATATAAGCTTCCGTTCCCGACTGTCTGTCTGTCTGTCTGTCTGTCTGTCTGTCTGTCTGTCTGTCTGTCTGACCCGGCCCGGCTTCGCCCAGCCTCTGGTGGAGAGCATCTTATTTAATTCATATAAGGAGTCATATAAGCTCCCGTTCCCGGCTAAATTCTGTCTGTCTGTCTATCTATCTGACCCGGCGCGGCTTCGCCCAGCTCCTGGTGGGGAGCATCTCATTTAATTCATATAAGTAGTCAAATAAGCTCCCGTTACCGTTCCCAACTGTCTGTCTGTCTGTTTGTCTGTCTGTCTGTCTGTCTGACCCGGTCCGGCTTCACCCAATCCCTGGTGGGGAGCATCTCATTTAATTCATATAAGTAGTCATATAAGATCCCTTTGCCGAATATCTGTCTGTCTGTCTATCTGTCTGTCTGTCTATCTGTCTGTCCGACCCGGCCCTACTTCGGCCAGGTCCTGGTGGGGAGCATCTCATTTAATTCGTATAAGTAGTCATATAAGCTTCTGTTCCCGACTATCTGTCTGTCTGTCTGTCTGTCTGTCTGTCTGTCTGTCTGTCTGTCTGACCCGGTCCGGCTTCGCCCAGCTCCTGGCGAGGAGCGTCTCATTAAATTCATATAACAACACAAAATTAACTTCAGAATGTCCTTCCACACACCATCCATTATTTTTTAATGAAAACTGTTAATCACCTACATGACTGTAGATAACTTCTTTTAACATAAAAAGATGAGTTAGAAAATTTTCACTATTTAAATAGATGCATTATTTTTATGAAAACTTTAAAAATGCCTTAAAGATTATATCATTATTTATTATAACTCATATACCTGTAAATAACTGTAGACAAAGAGTTTATAAATCTTTGAAAACAATGCAACAATCTATATATAAAATATATAGCAATGCTATTAAAAGTTATGCCCCTTGAAATAACTTTTCTTAAGTTAAGTCCCCTCGCTATATATAAATGATAATGTAAATTTAAATATTAAATTTTAGTAAGTAAATAGCTGATTGTACACTAACAAACTATGACAGTTGGCTGCACGGGAATGAAAAGCCCACATTGTCAAAGACCATTTAGAGCCAAAATAGGCCTTATCAGCCATCGTGACACATGGCAGACTGCCGCCAAAGAGTGTATATCATTACGCAAGGGGGTAGGCCTAGTCACTTGGGAAACAAACAGGACTGCAAGAGCCGTGAAAAAAAAAGGCTGGACAAAAAAGCTACTGCAGGAGATCCTCCTCCTGGAACGTTAAGCATTCTTTGCCCACAATGTGAAAGAACATTTCGAGACAAAATAGGCCTTACAACGCGTCTTAGAACTCTCGGCTCCATACTTTCAACCTCACTGGATGAAATGAATGGTCATCATCATTCTTGATGGACAAACAACAACATACTAATGTACTTACTTATTTGCTTACATACTAATTTACTTAAATATTTGCTTGCTTCCTTACTAACTTGAAAACTTACTTACTTACTTATTTACTTGATAACTTACTTACTTACTTCTCCCATGTGTTGCCGGGGCCCATAAGGGAAGCAAAGAATAGCAACACTGTAGCCTACCACGCATGTCGTAAGAGGCGACTAAGGAGGCTTGATGGTTCCGTCGCCCTGCTACTGAGTGAGCGCGTGGCGCGACACTGTGCTTGCTTGCTTGTGTTCGTTGGCTTGAGCTCCAACGCGAAGTCCTGTATGTCAGATGAAGGCATCCTGTTGTCCAACATCAGTGTGATGTCATACAGGACCTGAGGTTTGCGTGAGTATCCGTTGTCCCATGTCTGGCTTATTGGTGTGCAGACTGGTGGTTCATCGCCGTACAGGCAGACACTCTCCGACTTCGGAGGAATCGGCGATCCTACTGACTTTAGCCAGGACCCCGAAGGGACCTGTTGCCCAGGACGCTCGACGAGGACGCGTCAATAGGTCTTGGTCAGTATATAACCCGGCCCTGGTGCCTTGGAAACACCTCTGCGTCCCGCGCGACACTGTGAGCTGTGAGTTTTGTGTGAAGTGCTTTTGAATCTGCCCAAGTTTTTTTTTGGAACGTGACTGCATGTTCGGAGCGATGGCAGGTGGCTATGTCCCAGAGTTGACCGGTTTTTGCCTTATGCAGAAATGCGTGCCTGCTGGGCTTCTGGTTAACTGCCACTGCCGTCGGTGATGAACTGTATTTTCGTGGACTGTGGGTGAACATCTAGGAAACATCCAGATAGGAAAATGACTGCCGATTCCATCAGAGATGAATTGGGGGTTTCGTGGGGAACTGGTGTGTTGAAATTCTGGCGGCGGCATTATGCACAGTGTATTTGTGCGGGCTGTTGTTTGTCGAGACTCATGTCTTTTCCACTTTTCACATTGGGCAGTGGGGAGCGTTTTGTGTGATATTCACTGGCACAGAAACGGAGCATAATGGGGACGACCCGTTGCTATGAAGTTGGAACTGCGACTAACTTACTAACATAACTAACTAACTTACTTACTTGATAACTTACATACTTGATAACTTACTAACTTGATAACTTACTTACTTGATAAATTACTTACCTAATTGCTTCCGTGTTAGCCAGCTAGCCGGCTTTGCTTACTTACATTGGTACTTACTTGCATAGCTACTTTCTTACTTACTTACATACGTGCTTACACACATACTTACTAGCATTCATACTTACTTACTTGCATACTTACTGAAGTACTAACATAGATCAAATAACAAACACACAAACACATCAGACCGTAATGCTGTGTCCTGTACAGTAACGAACATTTACAGGAGAGAAATAAGATAAAAGATGAACTTAACATTATATGCAATACAAAAAAATTCATCATCATCATGTGCCATGCCGGTATGCAGGGACGGTCATGTTTCGCCATCTCACGCAATCACCAGAGTCGTAGATTAGTTCCGTGTTCTTGTCATTTAGGTTACACTTTTTCTAGTAACCAAACCAAGATGGCTGCCGCAGCGAAGGCATGATACTTTCGGTTTCTGTATTGTTGTTGTTGTTAATCTTAACGCGATTCTTTACAGATGTTCATGTTGAACGGAGTAGTCATTTAGCATATAGTATTCGACAGTTAATAACGGTTTTCTCGGAAATAAACTCTAACACGCTGATACTGATGTTCCGCAACAGGGAGTGACCAGAGGATCTGGTCGACACGGCAGACAGTAGCAATTTTGGTCAATTATCAATATTTAAAAATTGGGTGTTTACTTATGAAATCATACCATTTAGTAGATAGAGCTTGACAAGACGAATCCAACGGTACCTCAACGAAGAGTGATCGTTAATTCTAAGCGGTGTTATGAATTATTTGGTGACGTAATTTAATACCAGGAAGTGCAATGATAACCTAAGACTACTAAGAGATAATAAGTAAGATTTATTTTATCGCGGCCCTAAAATTGGAAGCTGAGAAATTCTGCCTTCTATAACCGTGGCTTGTTTATTCTTAAACGGACAACATTGTGCCATATATCATTGCGTCCGGGGTGGCGAGGCCTAACTTGACGTATTATTTATTTTTTGATAGGATGTACCGTGACCTTATTAACAATTTAAAATGGCCGCCAATTGTTTATTATTTGCCTTCTATTACCGTGGCTTGTTTATTTTTAAACGGACAACGTAGTGCCATATATCATTGCGTCCGGGGCGGCGAGGCCTAACTTGACGTATTATTTATTTTTATGCCTTAATGTAGTCACTGGAGGGTCTTCTCCATGATTATATATTGTATTTTGTGTAGGTATTTGTTCGCTGATGAAGCTAGTCAAAACGTCCTGTGTTTTTTGTTATTCTTTTCTGTAAGCTTCATTACTCTGTGTAATTTTATATTTTTGATATTTTCAGCTTTATCGCAGTACAAAAAGAAAAAAAGAGGCAATTGAAATATTTTGGCCACATTAGAAGACATGACACTTATAAAAACAATACTGGAGGGCAAGCAAGCAAGAGGTAGACAACGATACAAGTGGGAAGATAACATCAAGAGAATGTACAGTCAGGATGAGAGACAGACAGTGTTGGAGATCCATTGCAGCCAACCTTCATTGTGGAGACGGCACCTGATTGATTGATCACAGTTCCACTAAATTTATTCATATTTTAACAAGTATATAGAAACTCACCACAGGAAGGTGGGCACCTGAATTGTTTTATCAAATTGACACAGGCTGTGGCAAAGTAGGTGTGATAGGTAGAGTCTTGATTGTCACAGTAAATGGTTCAAGAAAGAGTGTCACAAGTGATGGCCATTCTTTGGTTAATTGCTTTTTATGTTTCACAACTAATTTTTTAAATATATGTAAATTATTAGTAAGAGTACTTTCCTGTAATAGCTTGCCTGGTTCGTTGGCATGAACGAGATTCCTCACTTCTCTCAGCACATCAGGTACAGCACGATCATCTACTATCATATTGTATTGTCTTAATGTCCTAACTGCATTGCGACAGCTTTATTTTGTTGATTAAATATCATGCATTAATGTAAGTAAGTTTGTAACTGCTGCATAAATTAAGCAGCAGTTAATTAATTATTAAGATATTAAATAATAAAAAAATTTAAATATTAAATAATTAAATATTCACTAAAAATTGATTTCTACTTCTGCTCTACAATTACACTGTTCTGTATCTAATAGTGAGCAATTAATAATTAAATACTAACTTATTTAAAACATATAACTTATTTTACAGTACTGTATTTAAATTAAAATAATTAAGTGCTGCAGCGCAGCTTAGAAAAAAAGTACTCCTTACTTACAGTTACACTACTTACAAGTTTACAGACGGGTCTGAAAACTGGCTTTCAAAATTATTTTCAGTCACGTAAATATTATGCAAGTACACAGATACATTACTGCTACAAATGACACTTGTATTCTGTTTAATTTTAGTAGTTAAATTACCAGTTCTAATTATAAATAAATATAGGTCCGCTAAAGTTTAGTACTATTGTATTGTATGGGCGCAGCCATCTTGAATTTTGTTTTATTTTGGCCATGTCAGGAAATATTTTGTCCTGAACTCCAGCAAACACCAGCTGTGTTGAAACTCTTCACATTTATGTAAAATTGGACGAGGGATTTAAAAATGCAATAAAAAGTTTAGACTTCTTTAAGCTACATGAGTTTAAGACATATTAGCTTACTATTCATGAACCGACTAAAAAAAAATCCAGAAAAAACACTTTGTCGGCCTAAAACCTTTGGCGTATAACAGAAGGTCCAATACTACAAAGATCAGAGTAGATTCCCCTTTAGTCGTACCACGCTGCTTTCGAAGAATTAAATTCTTAGAAGACATGGTAACAACTGGAAGTGATCGTTGGACGCAACTAATTGCGCGCAAAATCAAGATCGAGTCCCAAGATAAAGCCCGGAAAGTTCGATAATTCTGACATTGCTAGCAGACAGTCTAGCAATTTTGGTCAATATTTAAAAATTGGGTTTTTACTTATGAAATCATACCAGTTAGATGACAAGACGAGCTTGACAAGACGAATCCAACGGTATCTCAACGAAGAGTGTACATTAATTCTAAGCGGAGTTATGAATTATTTGGTTACATAATTTAATACCAGGAAGTGCAATGATGACCTAAGAGATAAGGAAGATTTTATCGCGGCCCTGAAATTGGAAGATGAGAAATTCTGCCTTCTATTACTGTGGCTTGTTTATTTTTAAACGGACAACATAGTGCCATAAATCATTGCGTCTGGTGCGGTGAGGCCTAACTTGGTGTATTATTTATTTTTCAATAGGATGTGCCTTGACCTAATTAACAATTTAAAATGGCCACCAATTGTTTATTATTTGCCTTCTATTACTGTGGCTTGTTTATTTTTAAACGGACAACGTAGTGCCATATATCATTGCGTCCGGGGCGGTGAGGCCTAACTTGACGTATTATTTATTTTTCGATAGGATGTGCATTGACCTAATTAACAATTTAAAATGGCTTCACAGCTTCACTCCCTAAAAAAAAAATGAAAATGTACTTACATTTCCTTGATCTGGCTGTTCGCTGCTACCTGTTGCAGGTCTTGGATGTTTACTTGGCCGTTGAATGAGCCTTCTCTGATGACGGTTCTACGCAGGGTCTCCCTTGGTCTTCCCCGTTTTCTTTTCCCTATTAGTGTCCAAATGAGGGCCTGCAATATATATAGAATAAGTTAATTAAACCATTCTGCCAGCCCGAGAAGATAAATAAAAAAAAATTACATCAATTCTAATCTTCTTCTGCGTTCATCCGGATTTTTTTCCGGACGTGATTGCGTTGTGCCTTTTTACAGCAGAGCTGCGTTCTTGCGCCGTTAGGCCAACACATCCGACTTCTGCGGGCATTTGTTGACCGGGTTAACCTTCCCGGGGAATTCTAATCTATTCTGTTTAATTTTAGTAATTAAACTGACGGTTCAAATTATAAAATAAACAAAGGATCGCCTATAATAGTATAACAGTAATACTATACTATAGCGTGGGTGTCGCCATAGATAAATGGATGCGCTATTCAGAGTCTATTCATTCTCAATATGACTGGCTATGCTTCTATACTAAAAAAATTTTTTCCTAACGAAGGACGTATTGGGGGATGTTGCAACTCTTCACATTTATGTAAAATTGAACGGGGGATTAAAAAATGTAATAAAAAGTTAAGTTTTCTTTAATCTACAAGGAGTTATAAGACAAATTAGCTTACTATTCATGAATATATTCCAAAAAATGCAATATAAAGTAGTTTCTCTGCCTCAAAATTTTGGTGTTCAGTAGAAGAACCAATACTGAAAATATCAGAATAGCTTCCCCTTTCATCGTACCACGTTGCTTTCATTTAATTGACATTTAGATGGACATGGTCACAACCGGAAGTGAATCGTTGGTCTCAAGAAAAAGTACGGGAAACCTCCCCCCCCCCCCCCCCCCCCCCAAAAAAAAAAAAAACACCCGGGAAAGTTCGATAACTGAGATTGCTACAGACACTACACTGACACTGCACACTCTAACAACTTTAAAATTTACACTACTAGAGAGAGGAAAGACAAACTCAAAAGGACTGTTGACGGACACACAATCATAAACTTAAAACAGACTAAAACTAGTAGTGCTTTGTACTGTTAGTATGGGACTCTACCGCTGGTTGTTGAAGATGGGAACGGAGCGCTGATGGGAATGTCCCGAGTGCTGGTGATGTTGCTCATCTTAACTCAGCTGATCCTTTGCTTTCCCATAAAATAAATAAAGGCAGTGGGCCAGATCGATCAGTTGAAGTTTTTATGTAGAACCCGGTCCACGATGACGACTGGGAAAGGCAATCTGGTTGTAAAAGTTAGAACTACTAACTACCACCAGTTATGTACTACCACATGGATCTATTAATGTGATTTATTATTACCTACAGTTTCATGAGGGGGGTGGGCAGTGATTTTGGTGAGAGTGTGGGTGTGACACCATCAGTTACCCTGCTCTTCACATACCAGTCACGGTGATCTGTTGACTGTGCGTCCAAGTGCATTTGTTCCTTCAGCAAGGCTCTTTCATTATTTGGTGGCAGCAGTTCGAACCAACTGATGCTGATTTATAGCTTTCAACATTTATACTGTCTGTCTAGATCGTCCTCTGTTCTCAACTTTTGTCCTGTCCTGACTGTGCTGTGAGTGCCAATCAATGTACGTGAATTTATTTCCCATACCTTTAAATCTGGTGAAGGGGTTACAAATGCAGTTCACAATCCTACATACCGCGTTCGAAACACAGCTGCGGGCGATTTGGTATCAGACCGCTTTGTCTTGGTTTCGATACAGTGGTATGAGTGCCTGTCATTCAAAAAGCAATGGCAAACCACAGAACGTAAAGTTGTCCAGGAATCACAAACAGCTCAACATTCTGGAGTTGACTGCTAAGCTATGTATAGGATATGCAACTAACCTTTTTTTAACATTTAAATGAAGTGCTTAGTATTATGTTTCCTTTCTGGACGGTAGATTTAATATTTATTAAAAAAACATTGACATACATCTTATCATTTTTTGGCTGTACTCACCATTGCGTTGGATACAAGTGTCCCATTGCCCTACAAAGTTCTTCGGTGCCCCTTGAATGATTCTTTTGATCAGGTGTGTAGCTTACTCATGCACCACCTGCTCATCATCATTATATGCCATGCTGATAAGCATAGATGGTCATGGTTCACCACCTCACAAGATCATCACTGGCACCTGGCCATCTTGACAGAGGATAGTTTGTTAATTGTGCTTTGAAAAAGCCATAATTACAACCAGACCATGGATGGAGTTATACCTCTCCATAGCACAAAGCCTGGGCTGAATTGTAGAGACCATGTGTTGCAAGATCACCATAGTCCTGGATAAAGCCTGTGTTCTTGTCTCAGTTATGCCATGTGGCGAAAGCCATCCGGGTATGTATCTATGTGTATTTCCCTTGCTCTTTTTCCCATCCAGTTTGACAGTTGTCACAGTTTTCCCAAGTTTATTTGTACCATTAATTAATGTGCCCAAAAATCTTGACTGACTAATTTCTCTCATAAATTTAGGGTCTTCATCTTGAGGACTCATTCTTGTTTTTCTTCACCAATGGTATTCTTTGCATTTTCCTCAGAAACACATTTCCACTGGCATTAGTTGTTTCTCAGCTTGTCTGCTTATTGTCCATGTTTGACATGCGTACAGCAGTATAGATTCTATATAGCACTTAACACTCTTTTTATCAGTGCATTTCACAGCTTTTTATTTTCATGTTTTCCTTTCTGCAAAAGGCTACTTTTCCCATGGTTCTGGTGGCGGTGTTTGTCCATCAAGAATGATGATGACTATTCATTTCATTCTGTCGGGATGAAAGTTTGGAGCCATGAGTTCTAAGACGCCTTGTAAGGCCTATTTTGTCTCGAAATGTTCTTTCACAATGTGGGCAAAGAATGCTTAACGTTCCAGGATGAGGATCTCCTGCAGTAGCTTTTTTGTCCAGCCTTTTTTTCACGGCTTTTGCATTCCTATTTGCTTCCCAAGTGACTACCCCCTTGCGTAATGATATACACTCTTTGGCGGCAGTCTGCCAAGTGTCGCGATGAATTCCAAAAGCTTTAAGTGAGATCTTCAGTGTCTTTAAAGCGTTTTCTCTGGCTGCCTTGAGAGCATTTACCACAGCGCAGCTCACTGTTAAAAAATTTGTTTAGGGAGCCTGTGATCTGGCATGCAAGTCAAGTGACCAGCCCAGCAAATCTGATTCTTCATTAGTAAAGTGTGGATACTGGGCATGGACACTCTTTCTAGGACTTCATGGTTCTAATTTCTATAAGGCACCTTCCACCAGATATTATGTCAGTTCCGAGATAGTTGTACTGATTCACCTGTTTAAGAATATTCCCATATACTTGGATGTTACATCTTCATATTTATGTCTCCTTGAATATGATGGCCAGCGCTGTGACAAAGTGCGTGTGAACAGAATTTGTAATCCCACATTCCACGTTTGAAACACAGTTACGGGCAGTTTGGAAGCAGACCACCTTGCCCTAGTTTTCATTCAATGGTATGAGTGCTGGTCGTTCAATGGCAAACTACTGAACAAAGAAGGCTAAGAAATCACAAACAGCCAAAAAATGCTGGGGTTGACTGTGTTGTCCTGTAAAGGATATGCAACTAACCGGAGGTGACTATAATTTCTGTTTCTTTTGGAAGTTTTAAATGTAGTCCTACGCTCTTTATTGCAGGTGTTAGACTGCCCAAAGGATCTAACATTCGATGATTTAGTCACGACCATTGAGTGTCATCCGTCACAGAACCTTGTTGCTTCAGGGCTGATTAATGGAGATGTGTTCTTGTAAGTTGAATGTTTTGGTGAGTTCTGTTCTGTTTTACCTGCATATGACATAGAACCAAGTTTTGCATAAGGCTATAAACATGTAAAAATTAAATCCAGAGAGATGATCGCAATAGCGCCTAGACATTTTTACCTTGTGCCTGAATTTTCAATCATTTTTATAGATCGTATTTGCAAAATTTAAAACATTTAAGCCAGGACATGACTCATTGTTGTAGTGCAACATAGAACCTGTACTTTTGTATGGATATGAAGTGTGAACAATGAGCAGACAAGCTGAAAAACATCTAATGGCAGTGGAGATGTGGTTTCTGAAGAAAATGCAAAGAATACTATGGACAGATAGAGAAACTAATAGGCAGGTCATACAAGTAACAAATGAAAACTGTAAATCGATTAGAGAAATTAGATGTAGACTGTCAAACATTTTTGGACATTTTATGAGAAGCAGTAAACTAAAAACACTTTGTAACAACTGGCAAGATTGAGAGTAAAAAACCTTGGGGAAGGCAAAGAAGTAAATATCTGGGTGGCTTGGCCATGTGGCAAGGTAGAGACAAGAACGGGGAGCTGATCCAGGACTCTGGTGATCGTGTAAAATGGTGAAACATGACCACCCCCCGCTTATTGGCATGGCACATGATAATGATAGTATTCTTTGTATTTTCCTCAGAAACCACGTCTCCACAGCAATTAGATATTTCTCAGCATGTCTATTTATTGTTCATTTTTAAATGCTTATAACAATGAATTTGACACTCTTTTTCTCACTGCAATAAACAACCTTTTATTGGTCAGCAGATTTTCCATTTTGCGACAAGCTATCATTTCCATAGTGATTCTTGTTCTAATCCCTACAAGGCACCTTCCATCAGATGTTATGACAGTTCTGAGATCTTTGCACTAATTCACCTATTTAAGAATTACACTATTTACTTTGATGTTAAGGAGGAAAAATTGAAGGAGTGGAAAATTTTGAATAGCTTGGGTCATTAATTACCAACAATGGTGACACAATGAAAGAAATTAAAAGATGAATATCTATTGCTCTTCAAAAACTAAAACAACTGAATAGATTGTGGCGTGGAACAGATAGACCTACAAAAATTTGATTTTTAAGAGCATACCTCTTTCCCCATTGCAACTTACAACTGTGACACCTGGACACTTACAAAACAAGCCGAACAGCGCATAAATGCCTTTGAATATAAATGTTACAGAAGAGTTCAAAGAATATCTTGGATACAGAAAAGATCAAATTCATCCATATGACAAGAGCGGAATATAGAAGGTTGGCTACTAAAGACCATAAAACTCAGAAAATTGAAATATTTTGGTCACTTGAAACATCATGACAGTTTGGAGAGAACAATCATGGAGAGGTATATGCCCGGGAAGAGAGGAAGAGGAAGGCCAAAGAGAAGATGGGTGTAGGATATGGCAGATGATCTCCAGATGGGTGTATTGGACACAGGACATATTGCTTTTGATTGAGATATTTTCTTGAAGGTTGTTATGGGAGTGAGATTCTGCGAAAGACATGCTACTGAATGAATGAATGCACTTGTATGTTACATTGAGAAGTTCACTGTGTGTAAATTAGCCAACTGTCATAAAAAAAAAAAAAACTGTCATTTACTGCCATATAGTACCTTGTGGTGTATGGCGGGGGGGGGGGGGGGGGGGGGGGGTCTTTGAGCCTTAGGAATTAAGGCTGCCTGGCTAGTGCAGTCGCTGCGAACTGCAGGTTAGGATTTTCTTTTTGTCCCCGACAGAAAAAAAATCCCACACCCTACTGAGGATTCGAATCCATGTCTCCTGAAGGAGAATCCGGCATTTTAGCCACTCGGCCAGCCAAATTAGCCAACAAAAGCATTATATGTTACTTAGCAGTCAAGGAGTTAACTTTGGTTTAAACACTTTTCAGACATTCCTTCAGCTGTGAAGCAGAAAATGAGGAAGTGCATCAGTTTGTTCATCACAGAAAAACTTGCAGGGCTCTACGATTCTCAGATGATGGGAGACGCCTGTTTTCAGTGTCCAAGGACAAATCTGTGTACTGCGTCGACGTGGAGACTGGCAGGCTGAAAAAGAAAATAAAAAAAGCTCATGAGTACGTCACTTTTTAAAAATTCATTTATGTTAAAAAAAAATTTATTTCCTTTTTTGACTGAGTGCATAGTTTTATTTCCACGAGAAATATATATTTTTGACTGTACATAGTTTTATTATGTCAGGTCTTAGTTAGATATGACTGAGCTACCGTATGACAGTAGACGGTACTACTTCCTTTCTATTAGCGCCAAATGTTGGGTGGCATTTACCAAACCCGACACCCCACATTGTGCCAACGGCTTCGGGTGGAAGAGCGCATTGACAAAATGTCATGGCAGGGCAGACCAGGCCCTAAGCCTTGGTTGGCAGCTGGTCTAGGATCGAAGCTCCGACAGGTGGACAGTTAGAGTATTGCTTTGCTGATCCGGCAGCTTCTGCAGCTTGTCTTGTTCCAGATGTATTGGTGTTACCATTCGTCTGGAGTGAACTAAGCAGGCTGAGAGGGGGATCATGCTGCATGGGCAACACATGGTCTTTATATTTTAGCCCAGGCTTTGTGCTATGGAGAGGTAAAACTCCATCCCTTAACCGGTCTTGAAATCAAAGCGAGAGTTAGCAGTTACGTGTTATAAGTCCTTGTCAGTTGATGTAGACACGGGACGCAATAGGTTACCTCTGACAGTGGGAGACACCTACAGGCGTCACTGATCAGCTACCGCCCGCCTCAAGCTGGGCAGCCCCCGGCCAATTGGGTGCTGATCTGCCACAGCCTGCCTGCTTCAATGGCTGCTTGGAGCTAGGACAAAATCTGATTCGCAGGCTATAAAACCAGTGCACCAGGTAATATTAAAAAGAAAAATAGAAACCTCAAGTTACGGCTTGCAACCTGGAAAGTAAGAACCATGTGCCCAGGATTTTCCACTGACCTGACGAATATTGACGATGTGAGAAAAACGGCTGTGATTGATGCCGAACTCAATCGTCTTAACATTGATATTGCTGGCCTGCAGGAGACTCGCCTCGCTGAGGAAGGGTCACTCGGGGAAAACAATTACACCTTTTTTTGGAAGGGTGGAGGGCAGGCAGAAAAAAGGCAACACGGTGTGGGCTTTGCAGTGAAGAATTCGCTATTGGGAATGATAGAAATTCCAGTTGGAGGTATTGAAAGACTATTATCCCTGCGCTTGGCAACCTCTTGTGGTTTTGCCACCATTATCACTGCATAAGCACCGACACTCACTTTCTTTGATGTGAAGAGTTTGTTCTATGAGGAGCTAGACTCTGTCACTTAAAAGTCGACAGGGTCGACTTCATTGCACTGGGTGTTATCCCATATGGCTCGGTCTCTTTCCGCAGCACGGAAAGCGTAGCACAAAGCACGAACTCCGTAGCTTTTAGTGACTACCCACAGGAGTCTCCGAAACATTTAACTTGTAAACCGAAGGACACGGCCCAGAATCGAATTCAGAACCTTCGGAGCACGAGTCAAACGGCTTGACCACTTCACCACAGAGACTCCCGCTAGACTCTGTGATCAAGGCAGTTCCGAAATTTGACTACATTTATGTGCTCGGTGATTTCAATGCTCGTGTGGGCAAGGACTCGAGTTCATGGCCAGTCTGCCTTGGAAAATGCAACATTGGTCGCATGAATGAAAATGGACAAAGGCTGCTGGAGCGTTGCAATAGAAATGACCTATGTTATCAGTTATCAGTTATCAGTTGGGGTATCTTCATTGCACTCCGGACAGGTCCATAGGTGCTCAGATCCTTCCCCCAGCATAAGCATCAGAGTTCGGTGGCTAATAGTGCCACCTATGTATTACAAACTACTTTTTTACAACAAAAGAGCGGCATAAGGTCACATGGAAACATCCAAGATCCGGCCTTTGGCATCAGCTGGAATTCATCATTACGCAGAGAAAACATCTGAACCAAATATCATTAACTTGAAGTTACCGTAGTGGTGATTGTGATATGGATCATTCTTTTGTTCTTGCAAGAGTTTTTTTTTTTTTGGGGCGCTATCTCGCTTTGAACTCAAGCATAGTCCATACACACTATTTATACCAGTGATGAATTGAATTTTGCGTGTGGGTTCCCTATTAACAGTGTCCCTCACCATCAGGCAAACCCACTCCGACTTCAGAGGTACTTGTAATTAACGTCTCCAAGTCAAGGACGACAGGTCAACATTTTAATCCAACTGTCCAGTGTAGGAGTTGAACCGCTAACCTAGATATCAGCACATCGGATGTTTAAGAACACATGTTCTTATCCATTCAGCCATGTGGGCCTGCGTGCGTTGCAAGGGTTAGACTGAGACTAAAGTGAATTTACATAGCTAAACACAAATCTAGCACATGGTTAATATATAAAACAGCGGCAGGGAGTTACGGCACTGTGGATCATAAGAGGCAGGACTAGTTTGCGGCAAACAGCCAGACACTGCAGCCCTTTATTGATAAAAGCTCTCTTAAGAAACAAGGAAAGAACAGTGAGCTGAAGCAAGCTAGGAAGGATGTGCAAAAGGCTAAAGAAGATTGGCTGCCCACCAATTCTTCTGGCCATTGTGGAATCGTTTCACACAGGCATGAAGGGTATAATCAAGTTTGATGATGCAACGTCAGAAGAGTTTGAAATAAAGAGTGGAGTTAAGCAAGGTTGTGCGCTAGCTCTAACCCTCTTTGGAATATACTTTTCACTTCTACTGAAATATGCCTTTCATGATCAGGATGGTAGTATATACATTCAGTCACGCTCAGATGGCGGACTCTACAATGCTCAGAGATTGAAGGCCAAGACCAAAAACTAGGAGGGTTCTGATCAGAGAGTTGCTTTTTGCAGATGATGCTGCAATTACAACACACTCTGAGGAAGAATTACGTCTACTATCTGCATTCTCCAATTCTTGTTCTGAATTTGGTTTAACAATTAGCAAAAAGAAGACACAAATTATGCCACATAGTGCACATGGGGTACCACCAATCTTTATTGACGATGCCGAACTGGAGATAGCAGACCATTTTATATATCTAGGATCAGAGGTAAATAGCAAATTATCCCTAGATCAGGAAATCAAGATCAGGATTGGTAAGGCAGCAACAAAAATGAACAGGTTAACAAAAAGAGTCTGGGAGAACAGGAAACTTACTGCCAAAACAAAAGTCCTTGTCTATCAAGCCTGTGTCCTTAGTACTCTTCTTTATGGCAGTGAAGCCTTGTCAACTTACTCACACCAAGAGAAAAGTTTAAACAGCTTTCATATGCGGTGTCTGCGAAGAATTCTTGGTATTAAGTGGTAAGACAAAATATCACAAATACTGAAGTATTGGAAAGATCAGGTTGTGTGACGGTTTGTTCCATACTCAGTCTTCGTAGACTTAGATGGATAGGACATGTAAGGAGGATGGATGATGATAGAATACCAAAGGACATCTTTTTTGGTGAATTACAGATGGGTAAGAGATCTCAGGGTCGGCCCCTACTACGATACAAAGATGTGTGTAAGCGGGACATGATTGATACAGGCATTGATAATGCACATTGGGAGCAAGTTGCCACTGATCGTGTTGCATGGAGGGAAAATATCAGAAAAGGAATAAAGACAAAGGAGAAAATGATTGCAGATAAGTCACACACCGAGCATGCGAGACGTAAGATCGTGCATGATGGTGACAATGAGCATGTGTTCACATGCGTCCACTGTGAATGAGCATTTACAGCATGAATTAGCCTGATCAGTCACATTCGCTACCCCATGGATTGTAGTTATGCCTTTTTGAAGCACAGTGTAACAAACTATCGTCTGTCAAGAGGCAAGGTGTCAATGAAGTTTTATTACCATGGTAAGGATCTATTTATATATGATGTCTCTTTATCAGGTCCCCGATTTACAGTTTGGCCCTCACTGGAGATACATTTCTAGCAACTGGAGATGATGATGGAGTACTTAAGGTGAGTTTAAGGATGTTTTTGTTATAGCATTTGCAACATTCTACTCCACCAGCATGTCAGGTATTTGTCAGATATGACTGAGATACTGTATGACAAAAGTTGAACAGTCATCGGATGGAAAAGTTGAACATTCATTGGACGGAAAGGTAAAAACACAGATCTCAGTACCAAAGAAGATTGGTTATGGAGATAAATAAAATTGAGGAAAATGAAATATTTTCGGGATGTAAAAAGATGTGAATGTCTAGAAAAGATCATTGTGCAAGGTGGTTTACCAGGGATACGATGAAGAGGAAGGTGAGAACTTTGTTGGGTCCAAAAGGTAATAGATAATTTACACCTGTCGGCAACATTATCATCATTATCTTCTATTTTGCTATCAAGCGTCGTGGGGGAGAAATAAATAGCGTTCCATTGACTGATGGGTGGCACTGGATGGTGTCGTGTCATTCTGTGTGATTGTAAAATATCTTTGATGTCGTCACTCCATTTTCTTATCGTCCGCTTGCTCTCATTTGAAATCTTCTTTGATGTAGCGCCAGTGCTGGTAGTTGATGGTGTTGCATCTTAACAAGGTAGCTGAAGCATTTGATCTTCTGTCTTTCAGTATATGAGGCACAAGATGTTGATCCCATTGTCTTTCTGGAAACATTATTTCTTACTTGGTCTTCGATAGTTCGTTCCATTTCCTCAATAATCTTTGAGCAATGGTATGTGGACAAATAAATCCCCTACATGTTATCGTAGGTTCATCCTGTTTTGAACACTTTGATGTCAGCAACAAAGTCAGGATATCTGGATTTCTTTTTTATCTTCTTCCTCTTTGTTCATCAGGTATTGTTTGTTTTGAATTTTATTGTGTTTTTCCAGGGTACAGCAGAGCTGCAATGTGTGCCCCTTTTGACTGACACATCTGACTTTTTTGGCATTTGTTGACTGGGTTAGCCAGTTTTGGACATTAGAACCCTTTTGGCAATTTAGTAAAGTGTACCTTTGATGGTCATCACTTACCCATGATTTGGGTGTCGTTGATGAGTGCCAGAGTAGTTCCACATCACTGCATCTCCAGGGGACCATCAACTCCGAGGTCCCATGCTAGTTGGGTTTAGGCCAGTGATGGCCATTTATCCATGGTGTACGACGTGGACGTATGGCAGAAGTCTTCTTACAAGGAGCTCCATAAAACCAGCACAGAGCATGCTGGTGCCCAAAGTGTAGTACAGGGTATCCCTTTATATGCATCACAACTTTCCCCCATTCCTGTGACCGAGGTCACCACACCACAGACATCTGGCTTATGATAGAGAAGAATTTCACATATATCTGGCTTATGATAGAGAGGAATTTCACAGACATCTGGATTATAATGAGGAATTTCACAGACATCTGGCTTATGATAGAGAGAAATTTCGAAAGACTTGTAGGGCAAAATTCTACACAGAACAAGTCACGTCATGATGATGTCGATAACAAGGACTGTTTGGTCTCCATATTCACATTTGTATTCATGAGCTAGTCTAACTTTCTGTGAACATCTGTCTCATGAACTGTGCAGGTATGGGATATGAGGACCAAAACAGCCACCATGGAACTGAAGGAGTGTGAGGATTTCATCAGTGACATGATTGTGGAGGATAACAAAAAGATCATTGCTTCTAGGTTTGTTTGAGATGGTCATGTTTATTTCTGTAAGCACAGGACAATTGTTGCCACCATGTTTGTCTGTCATTGCTTCCATATTTGTCTGTCATTGCTTCCATGTTTGTCTGTCATTGCTTCCATGTTTGTCTGTCATTGCTTCCATGTTTGTCTGTCATTGCTTCCAATTTTGTCTGTCATTGCTTCCATATTTGTCTGTCATTGCTTCCATATTTGTCAGTCATTGCTTCCATATTTGTCAGTCATTGCTTCCATAATTGTCATGCTTCCAGGTTTGTTTATCATTGCTTCCAGGTTTGTTTGAGATAATGTTTATTTCTGTAACCAAAAGACAATTGTTGCTGCCATATTTATCTGCCATCTTTGTTTCAGGTTTGATTGATATTGTTGCTTTGTTTGAAATACCTTAAGGCCGTTCTATTTGTATATTCTCTCAATTGTTTGAAAACCCCCTTATGATCATTCTGTTTGTTTGTTCACCAGATTGTTTGGAAACCCCTTTATGGTCATTCTGTTTGTATGTTTACCAGATTGTTTGAAAACCCCCTTATGGTCATTCTGTTTGTATATTCTCCTGATTGTTATGAAAACCCCCTCGATGATATTCTACTTTTTTTTTCTTCCTGTAGTGGGGAGGGAACTCTGACTTGCTTCAACATTAGGCAGAAACGATTGGAAAGCCAATCAGAGTTGTTTGATTCCGAGCTGCTCTGTCTGGCAAGAATGAAGGTTGGTCACTGAGAATTTACATTATCGTCATCATCATCATCACTCATATTTGCATCATAATCCAGATTATTATGATAATGATGATCATCAATGTCATTATCACAATAATGATCATTATCACAATCATCATCATCCCCATTATCACCACAACAATCATTATTACCATCATCATCATCATCACCATTATCATCATAGTTATTATTATCACCATCATCATCAGTGCAGTAATTATCACCACCATTGTTATCACAATTGTTATCATCATAAAGATCATTGATACAGTTATCATAATGATTATCACTCTCACCATTATTATCACCATCCTCATCTTCACAACCTATCTATAGAGATGTCAACAAGCTTAAGTTGACTGCTGCATTCTTTGATTTTATTCTTATCAACACCTGAAGGTGTTCGAAGAAAGAAAAGAAGAATCATTGTAATTATCATCATCATGATTATCCCCATCATCATTCCTATCATCATCATGCTCATCATTATCATCATCCCCATCATCATCATTATCATCCCCACCATCATCATCATCCCCATCATTATCATCATCCCCTTCATCATTATCCCCATCATCATTATCATCCCCATCATCATTACTATCGTCCCTATCATTATCATCCCCATCATCATTATCATCATCCCTATCATCATCCCCATCACCATCATCATCATCATCCCCACCATCATCATCATCATCATCATCCCCATCATGCTTATCATCCCCATCATCATTATCATCATCCTCATCCCTCACTCCTCACTAGAAGCCTACTAATTTGCGCGTATATATTCCCAGGGTGGACGTAAACTTATATGTGGAACAGGCGAAGGTGTGTTGAATGTCTTCAATTGGGGCCAGTGGGGGAACATCAGCGACAGATTCCCGTGTGGGGAGGACCAGATCGACAGCATTGTTGCCATCACAGACGATGTCTTGTGTGTGGGGTCAAACGATGGAAGCATCAGGTTAGCATTTTATACCAATATTTTAGTGTTTTCTTGTCTTTGGTGAAGACATTATTATGCAGTTTATAAGAATTACGTTGGACTGTTTTCTTATGTGCAGATCTTTTTCTTCTTCTTCTTCTTCTTCTTCTTCTTCTTCTTCTTCTTCTTCTTCTTCTTCTTCTTCTTCTTCTTCTTCTTTCGTTCGCTTGAAATTTGTCTACAACTGCAATGTTGTCTCTTGTATGAAATTTGTCTATAACTGCAATGTTGTCTCTTGTATGAAATTTGTCTATAACTGCAATGCTGTCTCTTGTATGAAATTTGTCTATAATTGCAATGTTGTCTCTTGTATTAAATTTGTCTATAACTGCAATGTTGTCTCTTGTATAAAATTTGTCTATAACTGCAATGCTGTCTCTTGTATGAAATTTGTCTATAACTATGATGTTGTCTCTTGTATGAAATTTGTCTACAACTGCAATGCTGTCTCGTGTATGAAATTTGTCCACAACTATGATGCTGTCTCTTGTATGAAATATGTCTATAACTGCAATGCTGTCTCCTGTATGAGTTTAACCTGTCTGTTTAGTTCACTCAGTGGTCTATAGAGTTTATCTTTCACTGCCGTCTCTCTAGGCTAACAGGTTTGCCTAGATATGTCATATTTTGGAGTATGTGATCTGCTGTCTGCGGCGCAAATCCTCTGATTGGCCACTTATTGTCTTCTTTCATCCTCTGTTCTCCATTGCTTACTTGTGTTTGCTGGCTATGAACTCCAGCATGAAGTCCTGTATGTCGGATGAAGACATCCTGTTGTCCAACATCAGTGTGATATCATACCGGACTGAGGTTTATGTGAGTATCCATTGTCCCATGTCTGGCTTATTGGTGAGCAGACTGGTGGTTCCTCGCCGTGCAGGCAGATACTCTCCGACTTCGGAAGAATCAGCGATCTTACTACGTTAGCCAGGACCCCGAAGGGACCTGTTGACCAGGACGCACGATTAGGACGTGTTAGTAGTTCTTGGCCAGTATAGAACCTGGCCCTGGTGCCTTGGAAACACCTCTGTGTCCCATGTCTTGGCCAGTATAGAACCTGGCCCTGGTGCCTTGGAAACACCTCTGCGTCCCTGTTCTCCATTGGGAGTATAGCCCTCAACCAACACACTTTGAATCTTCCTATCATTTACTGTCTGATACAACTCCATGCACATCCTCCAGATATGATCTATCTTTGCCTCTAATTCTCTTCTCTGTGTTTTTATGACTCCTTCTATTTCTTTCACCATATGGGTGGTTTTCTCAGTGTTTTCCTATCCAGCTTCAGCATCTTCTCCTTACGTCTTGACCTATGGTAGTTGTCTAGTTCTAGCAAGATATTTATCAGACTGTACATATTTTGTTATAGAAATAGCCCTAGCATAATGTAGACATTATAGATGAACCCTGCTAGAATGTAGATGTAACAGAAGAATTTTCACATAAAGTTGATATACAAGAATTTTATCATGAAGTAGACAAAGAGAAGAAATTTAACATAACATAAATGTATACAAGAAAAATTTGAACATGCATTTGATATAACAGAATTTTCACAAGTAGAAATAAGAATTTGTAGATAAAGTACATATAATAGCTGCATTTTTATGTAAAGTAGATATAACAGAAGATTTTAACATAAAGTAGATGTTAACAGAAAAACTCTAACATAATGTAGATATTATAAAAGAACTCTAGCAGAATGTAAACATAATAGATAAACTTTAACAGAAAAGTAGATGTAACAGATAAACTCTAAAAGAATTAACGTTTTACAGAAGAATCCTAATGTATGCATTATAGAATAACCCTAATAAACTGTAGACATAATAGAATAACTGTTATAGAAATTAGATACCACAAAAATAAACCTCACAACATATAGATATTACATATGAAGCCTAATAGAATGTAGATAGAAAAGGATAACTTCACATAAGTTAGATACCATAGAAGATCCTAACAATATAGATATTACATAAGACATCTAATAAAATGTAGATATAGCATATTAACTTTCACAGAAAGTACATATCATAGAAGAACCCTGATATGATGTAGATATTACAGAAAAACCTTACAGAGTGTAAATATTACAGAAGAGCTCTAGGAGAATGTAGATATAATAGAACTTTAAAAGAAAGTAGATATCAATCAACAGAAACAAAACCCTAACAGAATGTAGCTATTACAGAACTCTAACAGAATGTAGGCATTAGAGAAGAACTCTAATAGAATGTAGATATTACAGATGAACCCTAACATAATATAGATGTTACAGATGTTTTGAAATACTGTCAGAAGATGCTAGGAGAGAATACATGACATACTGTTAATGTTAAAAGCTGATTTCAAGACAAGAGTTATAACTGCAGCTAATGTGACTTCATTTCCAGGGCAGTTCATGTGCTTCCGAACAGAGTTCTAGGAATTGTGGGGCAGCATGACGAAGGGTTCCCCGTGGAGGACATGAGCTTGACGGCTGACCAGGTTTATGTCGCCAGCTGCTCCCATGACCAGCGTATCAAATTTTGGAATGTGGACGAGTTGAAATCACAGACTGTTGACACTAGTAAGAAAGGCACAAAACAGGCAAAAAAACTGGCCAAGTTTGGCAAGGTGAAGAAAAATGACTTTTTCTCTGGGCTAGTTGAGGATGATAATAATAATAATAATGATGATGATAAAAGCGACGAAGATGATTCTGATTAAAATTTAATGCTTATTTTACAGTAAATGGTATTATGATGTTTTTTATAATGTCTTCTTCATTTGCCATTAGAAGGATGATGGTTATCATCATGTCTGTTTGCATCTTCTTAATGTGCTTTATCTCCCATTGAACGAAAGAAAAGAATGATCAGAACTGTCAGAAAACCACCAAAACCTGCTCAAGATGAATACCACCTTTCCCTGCATGATCTTGAGTTCTTCAAGTGGTGAGTGCAAGACTTGGGTGCTGATTGTCAGCCATCATCATGGAGAAATTCTGTTATTTTCTTGCAGACTTGCAGCATGTAAGGTTTGAGTTCATGGCAGACTGTGTGAGAGTGGAGACCAAGGTTGATCCTTCCTTCTTTTGCCAGACTTGTCTTCCCAGGATGTCCCCTAGACTAGTGTCTGCCCAGGATGTCCCACAGACTAGTGTCTGCCCAGGGCGTTCCCACAAACTAGTTTCTGCCCAGGACGTTCCCACAGACTAGTTTCTGCCCAGGACGTTCCCACAGACTAGTGTCTGCCCAGGATGTTCCCACAGACTAGTTTCTGCCCAGGATGTTCCCACAGACTAGTTTCTGCCCAGGATGTTCCCGCAGACTAGTTTCTGCCCAGGATGTCCCACAGACTAGTAGTGTCTGCCCAGGATGTCCCACAGACTAGTGTCTGTCCAGGATGTCCCACAGACTAGTGTCTGTCCAGGATGTCCCACAGACTAGTGTCTGTCCAGGATGTCCCACAGACTAGTTTCTGCCCAGGACGTTCCCACAGACTAGTGTCTGCCCAGGATGTCCCACAGACTAGTGTCTGCCCAGGATGTCCCACAGACTAGTGTCTGTCCAGGATGTCCAACAGACTAGTGTCTGCCCAGGATGTCCCACAGACTAGTGTCTGTCCAGGATGTCCTTCAGACTAGTTTCTGCCCAGGATGTTCCCACAGACTAGAATCTGCCCAGGATGTGCCACAGACTAGTGTCTGTCCATGATGTCCCACAGACTAGTGTATGCTCAGGATGTCCCAGAGATTAGTGTCTGCCCAGGATGTCCCATAGACTAGTGTCTGCCCAGGATGTCCCACAGACTAGTGTATGCTCAGGATGTCCCAGAGATTAGTGTCTGCCCAGGATGTCCCATAGACTAGTGTCTGCCCAGGATGTCCCACAGACTAGTGTATGCTCAGGATGTCCCAGAGATTAGTGTATGCTCAGGATGTCCCAGATATTAGTGTCTGCCCAGGATGTCCCCCAGAATAGTGTCTGCCCAGGATGTTCCACAGACTAGTGCTGCACAGGATGTCCCAGAGATTAGTGTCTGCCCAGGATGTTCCACAGACTAGTGCTGCACAGGATGTCCCAGAGATTAGTGTCTGCCCAGGATGTTCCACAGACTAGTGCTGCACAGGATGTCCCAGAGATTAGTGTCTGCCCAGGATGTTCCACAGCCTAGTGTCTGCACATTACTTTACAAAAATTAAAAAGAACATAACTTGTAATTGAATGATACACTACTCTAGGAAATGACATGTCGATTTGTTTCTAATGCACACATTACTTTGAAAAAGTAAATAATACTAAAAAGTAATTAAATAATACATTACTTTAGAGCTGGGTATATAAGAATGTAATGAATACATACATTACTTTGGGAAGTTGTATATAAGTAAGTGATACACTTAAAACTTTACAAAAGTTTGTTGTTGCATGGTCCATTAATTTAGAATTATAATAAGCTGTGAATCAAGTCTTAGATATGACTGAGCGGTACGGTATGACAGTAGACGGTACTTTCTGTTAGCGCTGAATGTTGGGTGGCGCTCTCCAAACCCAACACTGCACATTGTGCCAACAGCTTTGGGCGGAGGAGTGCAGTTGGCAGGGTACAAGCCTTATCCAAGTAGGAGGAAATGCAACCTAAAGACAAAATGTTATGGCAGGGCAGACCAGGTCCTGAGCCTTGGTTGGCAACTGGTCTAGGATCGAAGTTCCGACAGGTGGACAGTTAGAGCATTGCTTTACTGATTCTGCAGCTTGTCTTGTTCCAGATGTATTGGTGTTACCTACCTTTCCTCTGGAGTAAACTAGGCAGGCCGAGAGAGGGATCATGCTGCATATGCAACACATGGTCTCTACAATTCAGTTAAGATTTTTTCTCTATGTAGAAGTATAACTCCATCCCTTGTCCCCACCATGGGTTGTGGTTATTATGCCTTTTATTGAAGCCCAATATAACAAACTATCATCTGTCAAGATGCAAGGTAGTAGCAGTAGTAGTAGTAGTAATAGTAGCAGTAGTAGTAGTAATAGTAGCAGTAGTAGTAGTAGTAGTAATAGTAGTAGTAGTAGTAGTAGTATAAGCTGTAGAATGAAGAATCATTTTTAGGAAAGATCATATTCATAGTTCCCTGGGAAGGTTAACCCGGTCAACAAATACCCGCAGAAGTTGGATGTGTTGGCCTATCGGTGTAAGAACGCAGCTTTGCTGTAAACAGGCACAACACAATCACGTGTGGAAAAAAAACTCCGGATGAACGCAGAAGAAGAAGATATACATAGTTCAACCAAGTGATGTATTGCGTTAGATCAGGGAATACAATAGTTGGACGATACATCCTGAGACTATCATTATGTGCTCTGTGAATTGTTTCAGGCGATCTTGTCTTACCACAGATCTTGGAACTTGGTGATTTGAATAGCCTTTAACGATTATATCCCATCATGACGCTGCCTTAGTTCATCCAGCGACATTTCTCTTAGCCTGTCCCTGCTTCTTTTCTCATGGATCTTTCCAGCTGTTCAATGTTTTTCAATGCCTCTCTTCTCTTTACATGACCAAAGAAAACTGTTTGTCTCTTTTTTTTTTATAGCTGTATATAATATTCTAGTTTCATTAGCCTCTTTCAGGCAGTCGTTAGTTACTCAGGCAGTCCAAGGTATTCACAACATGCATCTCAGGAACCACATCTTCGTTGCTTCCAAGCTTATCATAATTTGTTTTCAATTCATCTTCGATGATTTACTACCATAGAGCAAGACAAGTTCTACAAAATATTTCAATACTCTCTTTCTTATATTAAATGATTTATTGCATAAGATACTTTTCATTTTCTGAAATGGAGATTTTGCTTGACTTATTCATTCTGCTTATAATCCCTGCCACACATCTTCCTTCTGATGTTATATAATTGCCTGTAAGTATTTATATTTATTAGCTTGGTTAAGTATTCTCCTTTCTATTGTTATCTCACATTTTGGTGTAATCTTTCTCTTTGATATAATAATTGTTTCAATTTTTGTGATATTCAAAGGAAGTCTTTTTTTTTTTTTATTTGGTCGACCCAAGCATCCTGGGCAGACACAAGTCTGTGTTTGCACTCTCTGTTGCTACAATATCCAAAAGTGGTAGATCTTGTGCATTTCCCACCATCAAAACTGTGCCATCTGCATTGCGTAGATTGTATTTATTATAACCTCCAACCCGTTTTTTGGCCTCTGTTTGAGAGAGAGGAGATCCTTTTCTGGGATCAACGACCTGCATCCAATAGATACAACACCTTTTCTGGGCTCAGTCGACCTGCACGTCAATAGATCAGACTTAAGAGTCAAACTCGGTCTTCCTGAGGGTTCAGTAACTAACCAACACCTCTTTGAGCAGGTTCAGTAACTAACCAACACTTCTTTGAGCAGGTTCAGTAACTAATAAACACCTCTTTGAGCAGGTTCAGTAACTAACCAACACTTCTTTGAGCAGGTTCAGTAACTAATGAACACCTCTTTAAACAGATTCAGTAACTAACCTACATCTCTTTGAGCAGGTTCAGTAACTAATGAACACCTCTTTGAGCAGGTTCAGTAACTAATGAACACCTCTTTGAGCAGGTTCAGTAACTAATGAACACCTCTTTGAGCAGGTTCAGTAACTAATGAACACCTCTTTGAGTAGGTTCAGTAACTAATGAACACCTTTGAGCAGGTTCAGTAACTAATGAACACCTCTTTGAGCAGGTTCAGTAACTAATGTACACCTCTTTGAGCAGGTTCAGTAACTAATGAACACCTCTTTGAGCAGGTTCAGTAACTAATGAACACCTCTTTGAGCAGGTTCAGTAACTAATGAACACCTCTTTGAGCAGGTTCAGTAACTAATAAACACCTCTTTGAGCAGGTTCAGTAACTAACCTACATCTCTTTGGGCAGGTTTAGTAACTAACCAACACCTCTTTGGGCAGGTTTAGTAACTAATGAACACCTCTTTGGGCAGGTTCAGTAACTAATGAACACCTCTTTGAGCAGGTTCAATAACTAACCAACACCTCTTTGGCAGGTTCAGTAACTAATGAACACCTCTTTCAGCAGGTTCAGTAACTAACCAACATCTCTTTGGGCAGGTTCAGTAACTAACCAACACCTTTTTGGGCAGGTTCAGTAACTAATGAACACCTCTTTGAGCAGGTTCAGTAACTAATGAACACCTCTTTGGGCAGGTTCTGTAACTAACCAACACATCTTTGGGCAGGTTCAGTAACTAACCATCATCTCTTTGAGCAGGTTCAGTAACCAACACCTTTTTGGACAGTTGCGGCAACCTTCTGGAATGGGAAGAGTTCATAAATAAACACACATGTATTATTTAGCCTCATAGAAGTAGAAGAAAAAAGCAGAGATTAGAGGACGAACTAGACAAGATAACAATTGAAAGCTATAGTTACAGACTGGTATCTGAATCCATGGTGAAGTGGTCAAGCTGTCTGCCTTACGCTCTGAAAGTTGTGGGTTCGATTCCAGGCTATGTCTTTCGTTTCACGAGTGCATTTTTCTTAGACTCCTGGGGATCGTCGCAGGAGCTACGGAGTCCGTGCTTTGTGCAACGCTTTCGGCAGGGCACCTTGCAGAAAGAGACCAAGCCATGTGGGATAAAATCCTGTGTAATGAAGTCAATCCTCTCGACTTTTAAGACTTAATTTGAACCCGTCACCTTCAAATGACAACATCAGTCGTTGCAGGCAAGTGTACTTCGATGCATGACCAAACTCATCATCACCATCATAAAATGGCCTGCCAGCTGGTGTAGGCACTCATGGCACTCCACAGATCTCGGTCTTTGGTGTCCTGGCTTAACTCTGCTGCTGATATTCCTCCATGCCACCGTCTCAATCCCTCCAGCATCACTTCTCTTGGTCTGCCTCTGCCTCTCTTAACCCTTGAATATAAAGTTTGTTCATTCATTCGTTCTCTTCCCCTCGATCTTTCCAATTGTCACGGTGTTCTCCAATGTCTCTCTTCTCATCACATGACCAAAGAAAGCTGTTTGTCTCTTTCTTATTGTTGTATATAATGTTCTAGTTTCATTAGCCTCTTTCAGACAATTGTTGTTAGCTACTCTGGCAGTCCAAGGAATTTGCAACATTCGTCTCAAGAACCACATCTTTGTTGCTTCTAAGTTTTTCCTAATTTGTTCATTTACATTCCAAGTTTCACTGCCATACAGCAAAACCGGTTTGTGCATTTCAGCACTCTCTTTCTTACAATCAGTGATAGTGACTTATAGCATAAGATACTCTTTATTTTCTGAAATGCAGCTTTTGCTTGCCCTTTCTGCTCTCAATCTCTTATGTACGTCTTCCATCTGATGTTATAGATGTTATAGGTATTTTAAATTATCCACTTGGTTAAGAAATTTCCCTTCTATTTCTATGAAACATTTTGGTGTCACCATTTTCATTGATATCACCATTGTTACTGTTTTCTTGATATTCAAGGAGAGTTCTTTCTGTAACTACAATGTTCAACAATTGTTGTAGGTCTGTTGCATTATCCGCCACCAATACTGTGTCATCTGCATAGCGTATATTGTTTATATTATAACCTCTGATTAGTATTACTGGCTTCTCTTTGATCTCTCTCATTATTACTTCGCTATATAGGGAGAAAAGATCTGGTGACAAGACACATCCCTGTCATACTCCTAGCTTTATCTGTTCGTAACTACCCTCTTTATTTCCCATTTTAATTGCTGCTACTTGGTTCCAGTAAATATTCTTTATTATTCTTAAATCTTTCCCATCAATGTTGATATCTTCCAACATTTTAATCAGTTCATGATGTTTTACTATATCAAATGCCTTAGTATAATCTATGAAGCACAAATATTTGACTTTCTGTGTCTCTATTGACCTTTCCATTAGTGTTCATAATGTGTGTATTGTATATATGACCAACTAGACACCCCTAAAAAGTCTTCATTAGCCAGGTCTATTATCTACATCAGTGGTTCTCAACCAGTGGGGAATTACCCCCAAGGGAAGAATTTTAGGGCTTCTGCGCGGGGGGGGGGGGGGAGGCATTAAGACCATAGATTGGCAGACTCAAAATGGTGTCAGGCACAATATCCTGGTTTTCTATTTAGCGTTTTGTTTGATGAAGCACAATTTTCTGGCATTCTGGTGTCATGTATTAAGAGACAACTCTTTGACCTTTTAACTGTTTGTTTATTATAATATGATTAATTTGGTGTGTTAATAAAATATTGTGAATATAAAAAATACACCTTTTGAGTCTGACAATTTTGGAAAGGGAGAAATTATTCTTCTTTTGTTCAGGGCAATGACATTCTGACATATGGTGAAAGGGTGCATGGGCCAAAAAAGGTTGAGAACCATTGATCTACATGAACCCACAACTATGAAATTCAGACATAATTCGTATTTAACTATTGAGATAGTACAATAGGTCTCAGAATTGTTTGATATTTATGTGGAATTGACACAGCGCTTGTCCTGAGAATATGATCATAAGTGTCAACAGCTTTATACACTCCACACTACTTTAGGACATAAATAGTTATTAGTTGCACGCCACATTCAATCCCAGCATTTATTAGCTGTTTGTGATTTTCTATGCAATTTTACTTTCAATAGTCTGCCATTGCTTTTTGATTGGCCCGCTGTCAACTAAAATGTTGACTTTTCGTCCTTGATTTGGGGACATAAATTTCAAGTACCTCTGAAGTCGAAGTGTGTTCGCCTTAAGGCCAGGGATACTGATAATAGGGAAAGCTAATTCACAAGCAAAAATCGGTTCAGTGCACTAGAAGTAGTCACATAGGTATGGACAACGCTTGAATTGAAAGCTGGCAAACGCCCCAAAAAAAAAGTCCAAGTATAATTCACCACAAAACAATCTACTACAAAATCTACTGCGGCTGACATCGAAGTTAACATAACAGGATTGTGAAGTTGCACTCACTACATTGTGATCTGGCCGACGTGGTGGCGAAGGAATTAGGACGCAGATCATAATCTCACGAACCATGATCGAAACACAACTGCGGGCGATTTGGCAACAGACCGCCTTGCGTTGGTTTCCCATGCAATGGTATGAGTACCGGTCGTTCAGAAAGCAATGGCAAACTACTGAACGTAATCTTGCCCAGGAATAATAAATAGAAACAAAAAAATGCTGGAGTTAACTGCTATGTCCTGTGAAGGATATGCAATTAACTTTTTAACCCATGATCGGCTTCACTAAGCCACAGACTCGAAACACTACCATATAAAAAAGGTTAGCTGCAATGCCTTTACAGGATGTTCAGTGGGTTGCCATTGCTCTATGAACAGTCGACTCCTCATAACTTTGAAATCAATACAAAGGGATCTGCTTTTAATTCCCCCACAGCTGATTTTGAATCCTCGACTCAGGATGATTGAAAATTGTGAATTTTACTATCACGTAAACCACAGATGCTGATACACTGCTATATAAGTAGTTAGTTAGTCGCGGTTCCAACTTCACGGCAAAGGGTCACCCCATAATGTTCCGTTCCTGTGCCAGTAAATATCACACAAAATGCTCCTCACTGCCCCATGTGAAAAGTTTAACAGACAGGAGTCTCCACATACCAACAGCCGGTACATGTATGCTATGGATAATGCCGCTGCCAATATGCCAACACAAAAGTCCACCACGAAAAGTGCTGTTCAACGTCGAATGCGGTAGTCACTAGAAAACCAGTAGCATAAGGCAAACCAAGTTAGTTCAGCAACCGACCGGCCGCCATTACTACTATATACGTAAAGTAAATTACACTTTTTACACGTCTTCAGGTTTATTGTATATTCTCTGGAGACGTAGAACTCCGAGGAAAGGTCAGACTGCTACTGGCACCATTAGTATTGGGACTCTTAGCTGGATGTTGTAGATGAGGAAGCAGCATGTATGGGAATGTCCCGAGTACTGTGATGTCGGTTCTTGAGTCGACTCTGGAGACATAGAGTAGCCACAGCAGTGGAGAGGTTGGCTAGACCAAACACGGCTGACAATCAAATTAACAGGTATTATAATGGGAATTTCCGTTCAGCATTGAAATTGCGGAAGATACCACGAAACAAAACAAATAATATGATGACCTTTGTATGGCGATATATCGCTCTTCTGTCCAAATGGTAGGTCTCATCTGGCGATCTATTATCCTTCGACACTGAATCATTTAAAGTCACAGTTGTGTGGAAATACTGATGGAAACCAAGGCTCTATTATCCTATCCTATGGTGATCTATTATCCTTTGACACTGAATAATTTAAAGTCACAGTTGTGTGGAAATACTGCTGGAAACCAAGGCTCTTGAAAGAAGATTCAGGGATCGACCATAACAATGATAAGCACATTATAGAACGTTGGGCTTGAAAATGCAAGAGGCAACGGAGAGCTGGAAATGATCGACAACCGTTTGGACTGGCCCTAATGAAAACGATGTCCTGCAAAGTAGCTGCTATATGATGAAATCTCTAGAGCAGTGGTTCTTAACCGGTGGGGAACTCTCCCCCGTGGGGAGGGGGGATTTTAGGGTTTCTGGGGGGGGGGGGATTAAAATTATTTCAAGGTCGCATTGATACAAGAACCAATTACTTGATATTGTTTTCCCCTCCACACTTTACAGTTCTGTACTTCTCGCCCTTCTGAAATTCGTTTTATAACGTAGTATACCCGCAAATCACGTTTTATGTAGACGTCTAGACTTGTTCTAGTATGTGTTATTAAATTTAGCTTCCACTGTTACGTATACTGTATAGGGGCATAGAGGACGGATTTATAGGGAGAAAATACGAAAGGGGGGGGGGGGGGATGACATTCTGAACATATGGTGAAAGGGTGTATGGGCCAAAAAAAAATAAATGGTTGAGAACCACTGCTCTAGAGACTATCTCAGTCGGCGGAGTACAGAAAACTCCTGCCTCAAAATCTCTTGGGTTGATTCGACCAAATGGAGTGAATATAACAACAGCCTGGGTCAGTGAGTATCCATGACGTCAGTAAATAGACAGGAGCTGAAAGAGTCTCTCATTTGGCTTTTTTATATTGGGCTTCTTGTTGGGGCTGTCTGCAGGGTCCCGGGTGTGGCCCTGGTAGTTGTAATCAAAGTAGCCATCACTTTGCAGTTGGCGCAGAAAATGGTGAGGCTGGACGCGTTTACAAATATCTTCCATTTGAGCCTGGTGGAGCGTTTTGTAGGTCTCAAAGAGGAGCCTGGCCTCGTCAGTGTTCTCGTTGGATCGGATTTCTGTGAGACAGGAAATTGTCGTTACTTGAAAACATCAATATCAATTGGGGAACCCTTTGAGGCCACTAAGACCGTTAATAAATAAATACTCACGTACTGTTTGGCGCCCATAGCTCATGGAAGTTGGGGAAAGAATTAGAGACTAGAGGACGCACTCATTCATTCATTCATTCATTCATTCATTCATTCATTCATTCATTCATTCATTCAGTAGCATATCCTTCGCAGAACCTCGCTCCCATAACAACATTCCGGAATACCTCTCGATAGAAGACGCACTAGACAACATAAAAATTGAAAGCTATAGTTACTGACCAGGATTCGAACCGGTCACCTCCAAATGACGACAGCACCTCGCTGCAGGAACAAATATTTCGACGTATGGCCAACTAGACGTTAAAATACTGGACAAAGCATTACGGTTCGATGTGTTTGGTTGTTTGTTATTTGACCACGCTAGCTTAATATAAAATTAGGAGACTTGTGGTGCTATCTGAATGGTTAGGTACAAATTATATTCATATTTCATAGTTGTGGGTTCATGTGGATGAGAGACTTGGCTAATGAAGACACCTATTTTTAGGGGTGTCCAGTTGGTCATGCGTCGAAGTACACTTATTCCTGCAGCGAGGCCCTGTCGTCATTTGAAGGTGACAGGTTCGAATCCCGGTCGATAACTATAGCTTTCAGTTGTTATGTTATCTAGTCCGTCCTATAGTCAGGCTCTAATTCGTATCGCTACTTCCATGCGCGTCAAACAATACGTGGGTATTTATGTGTAAAACATCAACAACATTTGTAACAAGCCAGTGTAGAACAACTACAGTAAAGGAGAAGACACTCGAGCAGCTCAATCGCTATTCTTAGATAAAACTATTGCATGTTCTTTGTAGAATGTTGCAATCAACATCATGTTGATTTTATAGGCAATTTTACGCTCAGTAGTTTGCCATTACTTTCTTAACACGAAGTCAATGTCTAAGTCCACATTAAAAACCGGTGTAGGGGTCCACCCGCCTATCTCACCATCAGCGCACTAAAAGTTAAAGAGCGAGCGCTCGTATCCGTTTGAGGCCAATTAATATCAGATAATGGCAGGCGAGAGATATAAATACGAAAGCGAACAGCAATTGTCAAAACAACATTCAACAACGTGAAATAGCTTGACACACTTCAACAGCTTAGTTAGGAATTACAATAACGAGGAATCAAGTGTTACATTTGCTACACACTATCATCACAAGTAAAGGAAGGTTTCACACGCCATGTGGGGTGGTGAGTGTATGGTGGTGGTCCCACATTGTTTAATGAACCAATCGCACTAGATGGGCCTTCTTCTTCTTCTTCTTCTTCTTCTTCTTCTTCTTCTTCTTCTTCTTCTTCTTCTTCTTCTTCTTCTTCTTCTTCTTCTTCTTCTTCTTCTTCTTCTTCTTCTTCCTCTGCTGCTGCTGCTGTTTGTTCTTGTTGTTGTTCTTCTTCTTCGTCGTCGTCGTTCGTCCGATATTTTGTTTGTTTGTTTGTTTTGGACGTACTTGTGCTGTGCAAGTTTACAGCAGAGCTGCGATATTTGCAACTTTCGGCAGACACTTGCAGCTGTGAAATTTATGTTGATTCAGTGAGACAGTATATCTTTCATAGTTTGCAGTAATTCATCATCATCAGTAGTATCAGCAGCAGCAGAAGAAGAAGAAGGGGGAGGGGGAAGAAATGGAGGAGGACGGAGGATGACGAATGAGGAGGAGGGGTGTAGGAGAAAAAGGGAAAGAAGAAGACATAGACTATTTTCCCAAATATAATCAAGACAGATTGAATAGACTATAACATATCAACATCTAGCGTCTCTCACCTTGATACAATTCCTCTTCATCGTCACAGAGCTCGCCATTTTCCGTCAAACTTCGGTCGTCTGACGAGTCAACCACTCCGCTGACCGCTGTTGCTGTTTCCCCTTGCTTGACAATGTCCGTGACCCCTGACCCAGAGGTGGGGCTTTCTGGCACATTAGCTCCACTGTTTCCTGTCTGTGTGGGTGTGTCTGGGGAGTGGGGGTGAGGCGAGAAATATTTAGTGGGGTGGAGGGATGTGAGGTGAGAGTTTTTTGTTTTTGTTTAAAAGAAGGTAAGCTATCAAGTGGGCATCGAATATGGGTGGGCAGAGTGACAAAGAGTTAGACAGACAGACAGAGTTAGACAGACATATAGGCTTAGACAGATATATACGTAGATTAGACATGCAGACAGATAGGGTTAGGCAAACAGGGTTAGTCAGACAGACAGATAGGGTTAGTCAGACAGACATATAGTGTTAGACTTACCGATGGACAGATAGAGTTAGACAGACAGATAGGTTTGGACAGAGATATGTAGGTTAGACATGCAGACAGATAGGGTTAGGCAGACAGGGTTAGTCAGACAGACAGATAGGGTTAGTCAGACAGACATATAGTGTTAGACTTACCGATGGACATATAGAGTTGGACAGACAGATAGGGTTAAACAGCAAGACATAGGGTTATACAGCGAAACATAGGGTTAGACAGACAGACAAAGAGACAGATAGGGTTGGACAGACTAAAGTTAGACAGGCAGACATTGTTAGACAGAGATACATATAAATAGGGTAAGACAGACAGACATATAGGGTTTGAAAGCGAAATATATGGTTAGACATCGAAACATAGGGTTAGACAGCGAAACATAGGGTTAGAGAACGAAGCATAGGGTTAGACAGACAGGCAAAGAGACAGATAGGGTTGGACAGACATATAAGTTATAAGGTTAGACATACAGAAAGGATTTGACAGACATAGTTTGTCAGACAGACAGACATATCGAGTTAGAAAAATAGACTGGAAGACATACAGATAGAACAGCAGAGATGTATACATATTGACAGGCATGGCCGTGCGGTAGATTTTCTCTATGACGCAAGTCTTTGAAATCCCACCCCTTACGTGTTTTTTGTTTTCTTTTCGAAATTCCGCCCCTTGAAGATTTTTAATTAGTGAATGGTTCAAATTGTATTTTGATTTCGCTGCCTTACGGTGCCGCCTGATGGGACCGCCTCTCTGTATCAAAGCACGACACGGCCCTGATAAAGAGGTATGCAGACACAGATATTTAAAGATAGACATACAGAAGGACATATAGACAGACATCGATAGACATGCAGACAAACAACAACAGACAGACAGACAGACAGACAGACAGACAGACAGACAGACAGACAGACAGACAGACAGACAGACAGACAGACAGACAGACAGACAGACAGACAGACAGACAGACAGACAGACAGACAGACAGACAGACAGACAGACAGACAGACAGACAGACAGACAGACAGACAGACAGACAGACAGACAGACAGACAGACAGACAGACAGACAGACAGACAGACAGACAGACAGACAGACAGACAGACAGACAGACAGACAGACAGACAGACAGACAGACAGACAGACAGACAGACAGACAGACAGACAGACAGACAGACAGACAGACAGACAGACAGACAGACAGACAGACAGACAGACAGACAGACAAAATAAAAATATATATTTAAAAAAAAAAATAAAAATAGATATAGATAGATAAACATATATTGAGTACACATCTTTCAGATGACGGTAACTGACGTCAAATAGACATTACTACTAAGGACAAGTGGCTCTCCCTACCCCCAGTAGGGGCCAGTGACAAAAGTACTTACTCGTTTCAGAGCGGATGTCGGCCTTCTGCTTCAGTTTCTGTTTGGCCTCTTTCGTTAGTTGGGCGTAGGGGTTAGGGCGCTGTGGAGTCGAGCTAGTAGTTGCTGTCCTGCTGGCTTTTGCTGTCCTGCTGTAGCCGCAGTCGCTACTGTGTCCTGTTAACAGCGACAGCCAAAATGTTTTAACAGCTGTCAAAAAACTCAGTGTGCGAGTGAAATATTCGAATATATTCTTTCAGTTTAACTTATGTTGTTACTACCACCATCACCACTGCTACAACTACTACTTCAACAGCAACAACAACTACGACTACTACTGTTACAACAACAGCAGAAAAGGCGACAACAGCAACAACAACAAATAACAAACAAAAACAAACAAACAAATAACAACAACAAATACAACAACAAGAACAACAATAAGAACAACAACAACAACAACTACTACTACTACTACTACTACTACTACTACTACTACTACTACTACTACTACTACTACTACTACTACTACTACTACTACTACTACTGCTGCTGCTGCTACTACTACTACTACTACAGCAACTACTACTGCTACAACAACAACAACAACTACTACTACTACTACTACTACTACTACTGCTGCTGCTGCTACTACTACTACTACAGCAACTACTACTGCTACAACAACAACAACAACAACTACTACTACTACTACTACTACTACTACTACTACTACTACTACTACTACTACTACTACTACTACTACTACTACTACTACTGCTACTACTACTGCTACTACTACTGCTACTACTACTGCTACTACTACTGCTACTGCTGCTGCTGCTGCTACTACTACTACTACATAAATGAATAGCGACAGATACACAGATTTACGAACTGGTCAACAGAGAAACATTCAGACAGATTTGCCAGACATACAGAGAGACATACAGACAGACATACAGACAGGCACCAACCAAAGTCTTTATAACCAAACATGGGCGGCAGCAGATAAGGCCCAGTTCTACTACAGCGTGGGGCTCCCAGATACACCCGTCTGCCAGGCTGCTGTCTGCCGGACTTCAAATTACTGCTGCATGCGCGGGTCCTTTTTGTACTACTGCTCACTGTATGTGTTCCCAGAGAGCGACTGACTGGCGCAGTATTGACTGCTGCTGGCAAAGGCAGGCGTCTAAGCTGGTTGACTTTTATCCTAGGAGTGTTTGGCAGTTCAAATCTAGGCCCGGCTGCGATACATTTAGGTAATATACCCATGGAAGTGCTCATAACTGGCTAAATATGAGACTTGTCAAAATTGTAGAAAACTGATCATCGGTGGTGGAGGCCGGTAGACGAAAGAAATACTGAAACTTGTGAGGTGTTCAATTATATATGGGAATGTCAGCGGAGGTGACGTCTTTTGTGCCTGAAGAATTCCTGAAAAGTAGTTTCTTGTTTGGCGTAAACGAAATAAAACATGCGAATTAAGAAATTATTTTGTCGAGAGTTGAGTGAGTTGAACCATGAACCGATATCATAGCACTCGGGACATTCCCATACGTGCTCTGCCCTAATTTTCAACAGCCAGCGGAGAATCCCAATACTAATTGTACCAGTAGCAATTTGATTATGTGTCCGTCTGGTCTTTCCTATGAATTTTGAATGTTGGTTAGAGCTTCTGATCAATCCCTGCAGCACCATTCTCCCCAGGCCGCGATGATATATCTGTTCTACCACACTATACACTCGATCCCAAAGGGCCCGGACCACATTTGCCTTATTCTCTCGAGATTCCCCCTTTAATAGAAGTACCTTCTTCTTCCAGGCTTGCAGGTAAGGCTACTATGGAGGGGGGACGAGCAATGGATCAGGCTGATATACTGAATGCTGTACGAGAAGTTAAGTTATTTGCGGGAACCAAGTGATGACTGTGAATCTACAACAATGGCCAGACTGCGAGAACAGCAAATTAAAAGAGGTGTGGCCAAACAAGAACACTATGCAAGCAGCCAAAGAAGATTAATAAATCAACACAGAACTGGCGTCGTTAGCCGCTACACGCTGCGGGATTTGCTGAGGAGGGGATCCGAGCACTTATGGACTGAATGGTTCGATGTGCAATGAAGATGATCTGTCGACTAACCAACTAACTAACCTTCTTCTTCTGCGTTCCTGTTTCGGGGTGAGTACCTAACACCTGGCTATGCATCTCAAAGTTTAATATTTCCGACTTCGGCAATGCTGTTGTGTCAGGTGTGCTTCCTGTAGTCAGATTCCATCCAAGGTCTCGGACTCTTTCTACCCGTGGGTAGACTTTTTGGTTATTTTTTCTAACAAATTTGCCATAACAGCCACCCTACGGCCTACTCCTTGCGATTTTCAACCGTCGTGCGATTTGTAACATGCGCAACTTGACACCTGTTTTTCGCGATTATCAAGGAAGGCAACATATCCGATGTCACTATTCAAGAGAACATGGGGACATCTAATATCATTAAGTCCAATTCAATCCAGGCGATCCTAATGTCAGGTCTTAGTCAGATATGACTGAGCTACCATATGACAGTAGATGGTACTACCTGCTTTCTGTCAGCGCCGAATGTTGGGCGGTGCTCACCAAACCAGACACCCCACATTGTGCCAACGGCTTCGGGCCGAGGAGTGCAATTGGGAGGGTACAAGCCTTACCCAAGTGCGATGAAATACAACCTAACGATTAAATGTCATAACAGGAAGACCAGGCCCTAAGCCTTGGTCGGCAACTAGTCTAGGATGGAAGCTCCAACAGGTGGACATTTAAAGTATTGCTTTGATGATTCGGCAGCTTCTGCAGCTTGTCTTGTGCCAGAAGTATTGGTGTTACATTTCCTCTGAAGTAAACTAGGCAGGCCGAGAGACGGATCATGCTGCATGGGCAACACATTGTCTCTAAATTCAGCCCAGGCTTTGTGCTATTGAGAGGTATAAAACTCCATTTGACAAACTATCGTCTGTCAATACGGTGAGGTGCCAGTGTGTGTTGGTCTAGTGTGTAACCTATCAGCCACGCATCTTTCTTTGTGCAATGCTAAAATAGCAGATGAAGGTCCGTCTAATGTCGATCCGGTCAGGGCCGTGTGGTAGATTTTCTCACAATGATGTAAGTCCTCGAAATGCCGAACCTTAATGATTCAAGTCTTCGAAATGTCGTCCCTCCTTCGCTGCTTATGCCGCCCCCTTACGGTGCCGCCTGACGCGACCGCCTTTCTGTAGCATAGCACGACACGGCCCTGGATCCGGTACGTTCGCTTTGACTGTAAAGCGGCGAAAAATGAAATGACCGATCTTCACTTTAGCCAGACTGTTTGAGTTCGCCATTTATGGTGATCAGAATCACGTGCCTCAATCTTGTCCAATCAACAGAAAGTTACGACTTTATACCGTGCGTTTAATCGTCCAATTATGGAATTAAGCACACACATGTCTGGCTCGAACGGTCGTTCGTAAGTTATATTACTTCTCTCCTGTCCGGTTCCTAAACGTCTTCACCAGGGTTTAGCGTTAATGGGCGTAATCATATAAAACGGCACCATGACACATATAAACGGCGCCATCACAGAAATAAATATATACTTGACACATATATACTTGCACCTTGACACATATATACTTGCACCTTGACACATTTATACTTGCACCTTGACACATATATACCTGCGCCTTGACACATATATACCTGCGCCTTGACACATATATACCTGCGCCTTGACACATATATACCTGCGCCTTGACACATATATACCTGCGCCTTGACACATATATACCTGCGCCTTGACACATATATACCTGCGCCTTGACACATATATACCTGCGCCTTGACACATATACACCTGCGCCTTGAAACATATATACCTGCGCTTTGACACACATATACATGCGCCTTGAAACATATATACGTGCAGCTTGACACATATATACCTGCAGCTTAACACATATATACCTGCGCCTTCACGCATATATACCTGCGCCGTGACACACATATACCTGCGCCGTGACACATATCTACCTGCAGATTGACACATGTATACCTGCGCCGTGACACATATATACCTGCGCCGTGACACATATATACCTGCGCCGTGACATATATATATATACCTGCACCTTCACACATATATACCTGCGCCGTGACACATGTATACCTGCGCCTTCACACATATATACCTGCGCCGTGACACATATATACCGGCACCGTGACACATATATACCTGCGCCGTGACACATAGATACCTGCGCCGTGACACATAGATACCTGCGCCGTGACACATATATACCTGCGCCGTGACACATATATACCTGCAACTTGACACATATATACCTGCGCCTTCACGCATATATACCTGCGCCGTGACACATATATACCTGCAGATTGACACATGTATACCTGCGCCGTGACACATATATACCTGCGCCGTGACACATATATACTTGCGCCGTGACACATATATACCTGCGCCTTCACACATATATACTTGCGCCGTGACACATGTACACCTGCGCCTTCACACATATATACCTGTGCCGTGACACATACATACCTGCGCCGTGACACATATATACTTGCAGCTTGACACACATATACCTGCGCCGTGAAACATATATACCGGCGCCGTGACACATATATACCTGCGCCGTGACACATATACACAGGCGCCGTGACACATATATACCCGCACAGTGACACACATATACCTGCGCCGTGACACATATATACCTGCGCAGTGACACATATATACCTGCGCCGTGACACACATATACCTGCGCAGTGACACATATATACCTGCAGCTTGACACATGTATACCTGCGCCTTCACACATATATACCTGCGCAGTGACACACATATATACCTGCGCCGTGACACATATATACCTGCGCCGTGACACATATATACCCGCGTCTTCACACATATATACCTGCGCCGTGACACATATATACCTGCGCGGTGACACACATATATACCTGCGCCGTGACACATATATACCTGCGCCGTGACACACATATACCTGCGCTGTGACACACACATATACCTGCGCCGTGACACATATATACCTGCGCCGTGACACATATATACCTGCGCCGTGACACACATATACCTGCAGCTTGACAGACATATATACCTGCGCCGTGACAATATATACCTGCGCCTTCACACATATGTACCTGCGCCGTGACACATATATACCTGCGCCTTCACACATATATACCGGCGCCGTGACACACACATACCTGCAGCTTGACACACATATATACCTGCACCGTGACACATATATACCTGCACCTTCACACACATATACCTGCGCCGTGACACATATATACCTGCGCCGTGACACATATATACCTGCGCCGTGACACACATATATACCTGCGCAGTGACACATATATACCTGCGCCGTGACACATATATACCTGCGCCGTGACACATATATACAGGCGCCGTGACACATATATACCTGCGCCGTGACACATATATACCTGCGCTTCACACATATATACCTGCACCTTGACACGTATATATCTGCGCCTGTACACATATACAAGTGTGTGTGTGAGAGAGAGAGAGAGAGAGAGAGAGAGAGAGAGAGAGCGAGCGAGAGAGAGAGAGAGAGAGAGAGAGAGAGAGAGAGACCGAGAATGAGAGAGACATGGACAGAGCAGGAGGAGGAAGACACGGAAGAAGAGTAGAACACATGCAGGAAAAGATGGTTGAAGAAATATACTGACGAAAGAAGACAGCGAGAACGGAAGAATGAGCAACAGAAATACCACCGTGGATGCATATATAAATAAACAGCCTCGTCTCATGAATATGCAAATTTCTGACTGTCTTCTGACCGATCAGCTGTCATGATAGTTACCGCCATGTCTGAAGCCATTGTTTGGGATCACTGCGCAAACAGATCAATTCTACATCACCACTTCTGATCATTCTTGTTTTCTTCTTTTCTTGTAAAAATTAGTTTTCTTTCATGATTGACTCAACTTTAGTGTCGAATTATATATTGTATCTATACAGAAATTATAACATTATATACAACAATAAGAAAGAGACAAACATCATTCTTTGGTCATGTGATGAGAAGAGAGGCATTGAAGAACATCGTGACAACTGGAAAGATCAGTGGGAAAAGAGAGACCAAGAGGCGACCAAGAGAATGATGCTAGATGGATTAAGTCGGTGGCATGGAGGAATATCATCAACAGAGTTGATCCAGAACATTTATACATCCAACTTTGTAACATTTATACATACAACATTGTAATATTTATACACACAACATTGTAATATTTATACATTCAACTTTATAACATTTTTACAACCAACATTGTAACATTTATACAGCCAACATTACAACATTTATACAACCAACATTGTAATATTTATACATCCGACATTGTAGCATTTATACATCCAACATTATAACATTTACACAATCAACAGTGTAACATTTATACATTCAACATTGTAACACTTATACATACAGCATTGTAACATGTATATACAACCAACATTGTAACATTTATACATCCCACATTGTAACATTTATACATCAGTAGTATAGTATGTGCATTTGCTACCCCAGATTCCGGATTCAATCCGGAATATTTCTGTATATAACCTCTATGTGACGTCACACAATCCGGTCAAAATCGACTCCCCATTCTAAATGGGGAGTCAAAGGGGTACAACTCACTTTTTGGTCTTATTACATCCCTTTAAAAGCCGGTGATCGGTGAGTGTGCGGGTGGCGGACGGTGGGGGCGGGTGCGACCGTGCGGGCGTGTGCGTGCTCGGGTACATGGTGCGCGGGCGGTCGGTGTTCGAATCCAAGCGAAAAATCGGTTGGGGTGGAGTCATGGTGGCCGAGTTGTCTATCGGGCATGAGGTGTGGGACTATTGGTGATATGTAATGGTTAGGAGTACGATGCTCTTCCTCGGGTGGCGTTGTGGCTACACCGGGAGGTTGGGAAAGATTTTTTAAAATGGTGCTTCATTGGTAAGAGGCCGGACAGTGGGGTGGAGTCACTACGCTTAATTTGTTGGGGGAACTATCAGCTGTACCAGTGAGATATAGCTTAAACGTTAACGGGTGAGCTGTCTATCGGGCTTGAGGTGTGGGATTATTGGTGATGTGTAACGGTTAGGAGTACGATGCTCTTCCACGAGGTGGCGTCGTGGCTAAACCGAGAGGTTGGGAAATATTTTTTTAAAATGGTGCTTCATTTTTAAGAAGCCGGGTAGTGGGGTGGAGTCATGGTGGGTGAGCTGTCTATCGGGCTTGAGGTATGGGATTATTGGTGATGTGTAATGGTTAGGAGTACGATGCTCTTCCACGGGGTGGCGTCGTGGCTAAACCGGGAGGTTGGGACAGATTTTTTAAAATGGTGCTTCATTGTTAAGAGGCTGGGTAGTGGGGTGGAGTTATGATGGTTTAGCTGTTTATCGGGTTTGAGGGGTGTGAGACTATGGGTTATATGTAATGGTTAGGAGTAGGATGCTCTTCCACGAGGTGGCGTTGTACGGTGATCATGCGCGCGCGTGTGTGTGTGTGAGAGAGAGTGGTTGTGTTAGGATTACAGTGCTCGTCCACATGGTGGCGAAGTGACTGGGGGTGGTTGAAGGATATAGTATCAAGAGTATGTGTAAAGGTGGTGACGTGGATATGATAGGTGCTCTATGTCTATTTCGTCATACCTCGAAGTACACTGGTTGCTGCAGTGAGATGTCGTATGGAGGTGACAGGTTCGAATCCCGTTAAGTGACCAGGTTAAATACCTATTCAGAGTGCCGGCTGTATCTCATTTAAGCTAAATTAGGGGACAATACAACTTGTCGCTAATACTCAAAAAGTGTCGTCGGGCTGTTATCTGTAGCAAGAAAAGGCCAGCCTTCTTCCAAATAGCCAAAGAAACGTCAAAGAGAAGAAACGAAAACATGGATTACAACCCTGGCCAACGAAAGAAATTTTTGCCTTCTCTTTCTCCTACAGTCATTTTGTTCTACCAGAAACCTACTTTTAGCAGTCATGTACCAGTAGACCTGCAAGAGACACCCTTTGATTTGTTTAATGATGTTTCTTCAGATGGAAATATTGACCTTCTACCTAGTAGTCATGGTCCAGCCTCTGAGTCTCTCAAGAAACTTAATGTTTTGTGGAATGAAACATATCCCACTGCCGGTTTCCGAAGCTGCTCATCTGGTTCAACAGAGGAAATACAACACCCAACGATTAAGGTTTGTATAAATGGTAACTTTCATGCGCATAGTTCCGATGTCTAATTTTTACCAGTAGTAGTACCAACACTGACACAGTCTCGTGTGGCGTGGAGACATTTGTTGAGATACGCCTCTTTAGATTCATTCGTGGTCTATCACTATCACCACCTTCCCGGTCCTGCTTCGCCTTACTTTTTTATTATACAAACAATTCTGCTCCCAATAACTTGACACCTGACGTGTTCACTGACTTGTTTTCACCGCCTACCTCCACGAATCCTAACACTCCTGGTTATATAATTTAAGGTGATCCCCCTCAGCATTCACGGCTGGTCTGGCGGTTCACATTCTGAGATCATTGGTACACATTTTCCCACCTCGTTCTGTCTATTGTACAATAGTACAGTCACTCTGACGTTAGTATGGTATCTCTGTAATTTATTTGTTTTGTTTTATGAAGACTTGTCACCACAACATTTTCTGCTTTCCATAATTTTTTACTTTGCAAAGCCTGTTTTCATATCATTTTCACAGTTGTATCACAGTTCATTTCATGCATATCGTAATTATTGTCACGATTTTTCTCTCTCAAGTCGTGGCCAAAGAATGTCGACAGGCGGTTTTTGAGGCAAATTACCAGTTCTCTTTGTTTATCTCCTACTATCTTTATTACACTATCCGTTCAATGTTTTTTTTTTTTTTTCATCAGTCTTCTATACAATCATTGATCTGTGGCTTCCACATAATTTCTAATATAAACCACACAATAGGTATATTAAAGGACACCGTGTAAAAAGTCTTTTTAACATAATTCCGCAGGCATCTCCGTTTATATAGCACAATATTTAATGATAAATATAATTCATTGTGTTTTTCATTGTAAATAGTGGTATTTGATTAAGATATTGCCGTTTTCATAGAGATGTTTTATATTTTGCAGTTCTTTAACTTTCATTATAAATAGTTATTGTATTTTGTAACGGTCACTAATAACGAATTATTATCTGGTGGAGTTTTATAACTTTTACACCAAGTGTTTGAAGTCGTGTAAGTTTTTCAATGTGATTATTTCCGACACAGGTTAAATTTGCATCAGAACCGCACCTCTCGAAAGTTCATCTCGTTGGCACCGAAGAACGCCATGGTAACTGGCATCATGTAACCAGAGAACGTGAGAATTTTGAAAAGCGTGTTCTAGCGCTGGAACCAATTTTGACCCCAGTCCTGGGAGCCAGTCACAGAGTCAAAGTCCTGGAGCAGAGAAAAAAGTCAAGTACAACAGTGGAGGAGGCAGAGATAGTCTAATCACCATGTCTCTCTGTCATAGTAAACTAGTTATAACCATAAATAAAATTGTGTATGCGTCTTTGTTCTTGTATGTATGTATCAAGTCTGCCACCGATAACAGGGTGTCGTCAACTTCTCACCATCAGAACGACATGAAAAACAAGAAAACTAGAAAGAGGAAAACAGTAACAACATATACTACTATTAATAAAATAACAACAACAACAACAACACCAACTGCAGCTACTACTACTACTACTACTACTACTACTACTACTACTACTACTACTACTACTACTACTACTACTACTACTACTACTACTACTACTACTACTACTACTACTACTACTACTACTACTACTACTACTACTACTACTACTACTACTACTACGACTTCTACTACGACTACTACTACTATTACTACCACTGCTGCTACTACTACTACTACTACTACTACTACTACTACTACTACTACTACTACTACTACTACTACTACTACTACTACTACTACTACTACTACTACTACTACTACTACTACTACTAACTAATTCTACTACAACAACAACTACTACTACTACTACTACTACTACTACTACTACTACTACTACTACTACTACTACTACTACTACTACTACTACTACTACTACTACTACTACTACTACTATTACTACCACTGCTACTACTACTACTACTACTACTACTACTACTACTACTACTACTACTACTACTACTACTACTACTACTACTACTACTACTACTACTACTACTACTACTACTACTACTATTACTACTACTACAACTACAACTAATTCTACTACAACTACAACTACTACTATTACTACTGCTAGTACTACTATTACTACTACTACTACTACTACTACTACTACTACTACTACTACTACTACTACTACTACTACTACTACTACTACTACTACTACTACTACTACTACTACAACTACTACTACTATTACTACTACTATCGCTACTGCTACGACTAATATATATATTTTCCAAGACGTGACGTCCTTTTGCATTCCTGATCCTCTTAAAGACTCATTCAGTGTACCGGATGCCTGCCTTGGTAAGCCGGATTAAGGAACAAAGCAAGGCGTTAGTACTAAAAGCAGTGACCTAAATCGATATAATCAACATGTATGAGCGTGATTCCACTACACCGTCAACGATTTATCGGACTTTTAAAATGATCTTTTCTCTCTCTCTCTCTCTCTCTCTCTCTCTCTCTCTCTCTCTCTCTCTCTCTCTCTCTCTTTGTCTCTCTGGTTGACTGTCTGTCTGTCTCACCCATTCTCTCTCTCTCTTTGTCTCTCTGACTGTCTGTCTCACCCATTCTCTCTCTCTTTGTCTCTCTGACTGTCTGTCTCTATATCTCTATCTTTGTCTCTCTGGTTGTCTGTCTGTCTCACTCTCTCATTCTCTCTTTGTCTCTCTGGCTGTCTGTCTCTCTGCTCTCTTTCTCTCCTCTCTCTTTCTCTCTGACTCTGTCTCTCTATCTTTGTCTCTATGGTTGTCTGTCTGTCTCGCTTTCTCTCCGCTCTCTCTTTCTCTCTCTGTCTCTGTATCTCTCTGTCTCTCTATCCCTGTCTCTGGGTCTCTGTCTCTGTATACATGTCTCTCTGTCTCTCCTCTCTCTCTGTCTGTCTCTCTCTCTCTCTCTCTCGCTCTCTCTCTCTCTCTCGACCTCTTCGTGTCATTCTCTTTCTACTTTTACTTTCTCATTACCTTTCACCCAGTCTCCAGTGCTCTCATTCACTTACTCTCTCTCTCTCTCTCTCTCTCTCTCTCTCTCTCTCTCTCTCTCGATCTCTTCGTGTCATTCTCTTTGTACTTTTACTTTCTCATTACCTTTCACTCAGTCTCCAGCGCTCTCATTCACTTACTCTCTCTCTCTCTCTCTCTTTTGTCTCTCTGGTTGACTGTCTGTCTGTCTTACCCATTCTCTCTCTCTTTGTCTCTCTGACTGTCTGTCTCTCTGTCTCTCTGGTTGTCTCTCTGACTCTGTCTCTATATCTCTATCTTTGTCTCTCTGGTTGTCTGTCTGTCTGCCTGTCTCACTCTCTCATTCTCTCTTTGTCTGTCTGACTGTCTGTCTCTCTGCTCTCTTTCTCTCCTCTCTCTTTCTCTCTGACTCTGTCTCTCTATCTTTGTCTCTATGGTTGTCTGTCTGTCTCGCTTTCTCTCCGCTCTCTCTTTCTCTCTCTGTCTCTGTATCTCTCTGTCTCTCTACCCCTGTCTCTGGGTCTCTGTCTCTGTATCCATGTCTCTCTGTCTCTCCTCCCTCTCTCCCTCTCGCTCTCTCTCTCTCGATCTCTTCGTGTCATTCTCTTTCTACTTTTACTTTCTCATTACCTTTCACCCAGTCTCCAGCGCTCTCATTCACTCTCTCTCTCTCTCTCTCTCTCTCTCTCTCTCTCTTTCTCTCTCTCTCTCTCGATCTCTTCGTGTCATTCTCTTTGTACTTTTACTTTCTCATTACCTTTCACTCAGTCTCCAGCGCTCTCATTCTCTCTCTCTCTCTCTCTCTCTCTCTCTCTCTCTCTCTCTCTCTCTCTCTCTCTCTCTCTCTAGTTACTTCTTTCCGTATACTGTAGTTGGTAGCCTAGTTATGTGACCAATCTATTGTCATTTGTTTTGTTTTTTTTCCCCTACTGAAATTGTTTGCTGCTAGACACTAATCCGGTCTGTCATAACTTTGCCTGGTGTGTAACTACCTAACCTAACAACCGGACAGCCACTGTCTATATTTCCTTGCTGTTAGTTCAAAGACTAATATTGATGCATGTTTAAGAAACACACATTTATAGAAGCCATTAGAACCACTAATAACTTGGGTTATTTTTACCTTTACCCGATATCTAAGGACAAATTTTCCAGGTTGCAATTTACAAAAATAATTCTTTAACTCAATTTTAAACATTAAAAGTGAAAAACGTATATTGGTTACAACAGACAGATGTACCATGTATTTATTCTGGGTTGACGTGTTTTCCCCCAGACCAAATCAAGGGTTATTGCAAATACTCAGCTGGCATCTATTGTCATAATCAAGCACACGAACAAGTCCACTAAAGAGATTGGTGTATTGTTGAAAAACACTCTACACGATAGCGCCGAAGAAAGCATTTTTATTACAAAATTCTAAGTTACACGTACAATGTAGTTACAGTGTCATATACATATAAAGTTTTATGGCAATAAAGTGATTATGATGATTACAGATGAATATGAGAAGGTAAATTATAATAAATTAGTAAAGTAGCAAGTATATAATAATTACATTACCACAAATGAATAATTACACACAGTAGATACACTGTTACGATTTACTTTGTTGTGATATACAAGGTGAACTGTTACAAGGAAGCCATTTAACAACTATTATGATTACACTATTAGAGGAGCAATTAAATATACAACTACCAGCAGTTTCAATTGTCCACGGTACAATATCGTCATCAAATGTCTGGGGAACATTAACCATATCCCTATTCAATAAATTTCCAGCTACTTGAAATTATGCTGTGAGAAACATCGTCATTGCTAGCATCGACCCGTATCACACCATTACCAGCTACAACTCTCTGTTAAATGTACTCTATTTACTATATTTTCTTCGCTGTTTTCTGTATTTCATAACATTTTCATTCATATACCTGTCTCCAATTCTGCTTATTTCCAATAAAGACCATATCTGTCGCAGCACCATTTTAAAAAATCTTTCCCAACCTCCCGGTGTAGCCACAACGCCACCCGAGGAAGAGAATCGTACTCCTAACCATTACATATCACCAATAGTCCCACACCTCATGCCCGATAGACAACTCGGCCACCATGACTCCACCCCAACCGATTTTTCGCTTGGATTCGAACACCGACCGCCCGCGCACCATGTATCCGAGCACGCACACGCCCGCACGGTCGCACCCGACCCCACCGTCCGCCACCCGCACACTCATCGATCACCGGCTTTTAAAGGGATGTAATAAGACCAAAAAGTGAGTTGTACCCCTTTGGATCCGGAATGAGAATCCGGATCCATTTTTCACCGGATTGTATGACGTCACATAGAGGTTATATAAAGAAATATTCCGGATTGAATCCGGAATGTGAGGTGGATAAACCTCGCACTATACTACTTACATCCCACATTATAAAATACATTCATCCAACAATGCAATGATTACACATACAGCATTGTAACATTTATGCATACAACATTGTAATATTTATACACACAATATTTACCGTTTATACATTCAACATTGTAACATTCATACATCCAAGATTGTAGCAATTATACAGCCAACATTATAACATTTATACAACCAACATTGTAACATTTATACAGCCGACATTGAAGAATTTATACATCCAACATTAAAACATTTATACAATTAACATTGTAACATTTTTACATTCAAGATTGTAACATTTAAACATACAGCTTCGTAACATGTATACATCCTACATTGTAACATTTATACATCCAACATTATAAAATGTATTCATCCAACATTGCAACGATTATACATACAACATTGTAACATTTATGCATCCAACACTGTAACATTTATACATCCAACATTGCAAGATTTATCAGAATGCACTCGTTTAGAGGAATCCAAATAAACACGAATTATGACTAGAAAGCTCGACGCAAGAAAAACACACAATAGATATACACACATAGATATACACACATAGATATACACACATAGATATACACACATAGATATACACACATAGATATACACACATAGATATACACACATAGATATACACACATAGATATACACACATAGATATACACACATAGATATACACATATAGATATACACACATAGATATACACACATAGATATACACACATAGATATACACACATAGATATACACACATAGATATACACACATAGATATACACACATAGATATACACATATAGATATACACACATAGATATACACACATAGATATACACACATAGATATACACACATAGATATACACACATAGATATACACACATAGATATACACACATAGATATACACACATAGATATACACACATAGATACACACACATAGATACACACACATAGATATACACACATAGATATACACACATAGATATACACACATAGATATACACACATAGATATACACACATAGATATACACACATAGATATACACACAGCCCAACGTTTCCACACACATAGATATACACACAGCCCAACGTTTCCACACACATTTTTTATCAAGGAACCAAACCAAAAAACAAAACAAAATAACCACACACACACACTCGCGCGCGTGCGTGCGCGCGCGCACACACACACACACACAGACAGATAGACAGACAGACAGACAGACAGAGAGCCACAAATACCAAGTTCACTATCAACAACAACTACATCTTCATACTGTTCTGGTCATTGTTCATCGTTGATGTCTTATGTTGTTAAAACTCTGGCCTGTATCTGTGTGGTTTCCTTTACGTCGTAACTTCCTACAGACGTTGTGTGTGTGTGTGTGTGTGTGTGTGTGCGTGCGTGCGTGCGTGCGTGCGTGTGTGTGTGTGTGTGTGTGTGTGTGTGTGTGTGTGTGTGTGTGTGTGTGTGGCTTTTTGTATATTCCAGTATTAGCTCAACACCAGCCAAATCCCTTTTTCCGATAACGTTTTTTTTTTTGTGGGCACTGAATTTGTTATCTCCCTTGTCTGTGTTGGTTCTCTCCCCGGACAATATTGACACTTCAGGAGCCAGTACTCATTCAAATTAATGTTATATTTAATCAAAACCAAATCTCGCCCGGAAAAGCCCGAATAACCCGTCGCGGGAAAGACATCTTGTTGACATGAATACCTAAACAGTCGGAGTGTAAGTACTAAAGAATTTGATGTTGGATTCATTCATTACCCGTGTGAATTTTTTGATCTAGGAGAGAAAAGATCTTGATCCCTTTCTAGTCATCTAGTCTCCACTTCTTTCTTCTATTTCTGTGAGCGCCAAACAATACAGGTGTGTTTATTTATGAAATGTTCTAATGGATGACGTGGTTAAGACCTTTGTTTCCGGGAAGGTTAACCCGGTCAACAAATGCCCGCAATAGTCGGATGTGTCGGCCTAACGGCGCAAGAACGCAGCTCTGCTGTAAACAGGCACAACGCAGTCACATCCGAAAAAAAAAATCCGGATGAACGCAGAAGAAGAAGAAGACCTTTGTTTACTTCGGTCATCGCTTTATGATATGGGGTGAACACATCCATTCTACTCTGCAAATGTTAATTTGCTAACACAGAGAGTGATATATGCTCTTTGACCTCTTCTGAGGGCGAATGGGCACAGATTGACAAGCTTCTAGAGCTGGGACGTCAGAGTTTGATGATGCATTCTGACGTTATAAACATGCAGATATCGAATCGACAACAGTGAGTATGTTAATTAAGATGAAAAAAAAGTGCATAATTACTGTAATTTATTGTCATTCGCAATCCCACATACCGCGTTCGAAATACAGCTGCAAGACATTTGGAAGCAGACCTCTTTGCGTTGGTTTCCGTACAATGGTACGAGTGCCTGTCGTTTAGAAAACAATGGCAACATACTGAGGGTACATTTGCCAAGAAATCACAAACAGCCAAAAATGCTGGGGTTAACTGCGACGTCCTGTAAAGAATATGCAACTAACGTTAACTAATTTTGAGCAAATCTTGATGTACGAAAACTAATCATGAACAATTAGCACAGTCAGGGCCGGATTTAGACTTAATAAGGCCCTAAGCTATTTGAAATATGGGGCCCTTTATAAGTCCAGATATTTTATTTCAGTGACAAATATGATTTTCGGATACCTAGAGGGTTAAACTGAAATACAATTAAGAAGTATATTGATAGTGAAATAATAAATCTTTAACTTAAAATCATTTTTATTCATAACAAACTTAAAAATGCAAGCTCTGGTAAAAAGAAACAAAAGTTCTTTTAAAAGGCACAATTTACAAAGGCTTATTATCTAATCTCTTGAAACATGTTATAAGAATTAAGGAATTATATTAAACTAAAATATTTTCTTTCTTGCCTTTGCCAGAGCAAAGTCACTGATGACATCATCAAATGATAAACTGCGTAGTTTGTCGCTTTCTATGCACATGAGACTGAGGGAACATAATTTATCTTGAGTCATTGTTGTTCTAAATTCATTTTTTATCCTCTTCAGCTGAGAAAAAGATCTTTCTCCAGAGCAATTTGCAACCATCATACTAAGAAACAATCTCAAAATTGCTTCTACATTAGGGAATGCTGATTGGACACGATCGTTAAATATTACCCTATACAGATCCTGATGTGTCAGACTATCTTGTTCCGCTGAACTATGTGCTTGACTATGTCTAACATATTGATGAAAGTGCTTGACTTCTCCTACAAGATTCATGTCCACATCTTCAGGATATGTTTGGCATAAAGCACTAACTCCTTCATGAATATCTTCTTCTGTAGCTTCTAGTTTTGTTAAGAATGAAAACTTTTTTGCAGCATCATTGTATACTGAGGCCCTCTGTGCCAGACTTGACTCTAATGCATCCATCACAGGTATAAATGTTTTGATTCTGAACTTGTCTCTTGGCTCAAGGTTCTCTAAAGCATCATCTTCATCATCATTGATATGCCTTCTTCTATATCTTCTTTTCTTGTAATCAACATCAGGCAATTTTTTCTTTGCTTCTTCTTCAAAATGATCGAAAAGATCCCTGGAACCTTTAACAAAATCCGAAAGTGAAGCATACAATTTCCTACATACATCTAGACTAATTTGGGGGGGGGGTCTTGCAGTGATTGACTAGTCATGTGAAATTCATCTAGCAAGTAACTCCACAAACATAACAATACCATAAATTCAAACTCCTCTATTTTATTCAAAATGTTTATGGCTTGATTTCTTGTTTCGCCTTTCTCTGTAGTATCAATATGCAGCTGATGCAATGCAGAAATTATTCCATCATAACTATCAAGTATTGCACTTGTGGCCATTGAATGTGCTTCCCATCTAGTCTTTGACAAAGACTTTGGAACTTTTGAATCATCTTTGAAGAATGACAACAGTACTGCCCATCTATGTGTAGATGATGAAAAGAAATTATATATTTCTTGAACAATTCCAAAAAAGTTTACTGCCTCTAAACAACAGTCTACTGCTGCTCTACCAACAAGATTCAGGGAATGACCAGCACATGGAATATACATTTCTTGTTTATTAAAAACAGCAGACACCAATCCAATATGCCGCGATTCCGACATTATGAATTTAATAAGAGTACACACCACGACCGTGCTCACAATTTTTTTTTATTCTATGTCTTCTGCATAACGAATATTGTTGAAACTCAACATTTATATGTAAAATTGGATGCGCAGTGCGCAGTTCAAAAATGCAGGTTAAATTAGCTTCATCATCATCAAGTGCCGTGCCGGCTGGCGTAGGCGTTCATGGCTCTCCACAGATCTCGGTCTTTGGTTTTCTGGATCAACTCTGCTGCTGATATTCCCCCATGCCACCGTCTCAATCCATCCAGCATCATTTCTCTTGGTCTGTCTCTTCCTCTCTTCCCCTCGATCTTTCCAGTTGTTACGATGTTCTCCAATGCCTCTCTTCTCATCACGTGACCGAAGAAAGATGTTTGTCTCTGTCTTATTGTTGTATATAATGTTCTAGTTTCATTAGCCTGTTTCAGGCAGTCATCGTTAGTTACTCTGGCAGTCCAAGGAATTCGCAACATTCGTCTCAGGAACCACATCTCCATTGCTTCTAATTTCTTCTTACTTTGTTCATTTACATTCCAAGATTCACTGCCACACAGCAAAACTGGTTCTACATAGCATTTCAGCACTCTCTTTCTTACATTCAGTGATAGTGACTTATTGCACAAGATACTCTTCATTTTCTGAAATGCGGCTTTTGCCTGCCCTATTCTGCTCCTAATCTCTGTTGTACATCTTCCATCTGATGTTATAAATGCCCCTAGGTATCTAAAATTATCCACTTGGTTAAGGATTTTTCCTTCTATTTCTATGTCACATTTTGGTGTCACCATTTTCTTTGATATTACCATTGTTACTGTTTTCTTGATATTCAAGGAGAGTCCTTTCCTTGCACTCTCTGTTATTACAACGTCTAATAATTGTTTTAGGTCTGTTGGATTATCCGCCACCAATACTGTGTCATCTGCATAGCGTATATTATTTATATTATAACCTCCAACTAGTATTCCTGGCATCTCTTTGATCTCTCTCATTATTACTTCGCTATACAGGGAGAAAAGATCTGGTGACAAGACACACCCCTGTCGTACTCCTAGCTTTATCTGTTCGTAACTACCCTCTTTATTTCCCATTTTAATTGCTGCTACTTGGTTCCAGTAAACATTCTTTATTATTCTTAAATCTTTTCCATCAATATTGATATCTTCCAACATTTTAATCAGTTCATCATGTTTTACTTTATCAAATGCCTTAGTATAATCTATGAAGCACAAATATATGTCTTTCTGTTTCTCTATTGATCTTTCTATTAGTGTCCGTAATGTATATATTGCATTGTTTGTGCCCTTTCCTTCCACAAATCCATACTGTTCTTCACTAATTTCCATTTTTATTTTCTTTCTCGTTCTTCTCATTATGATTCTGAGTAGAAGCTTAGTGATATGGTTTATAAGGTTAATTGTACGAAAATCTTCACAATCAATTGCTCCTGGTCTTTTTGGTATAGCTATAAATACAGATTTCAGCATATCACAGGGTAAATATCCACTACTGTAAATATCATTCAACATTTTAGTTAATATATCTACTCCAAATTCTCCCAACACTTCTAATTCTTCTATTGTGATTTCATCTGGCCCAGCTGTTTTTCCTTTCTTCATACGTTTCATAGCGTCAGCGACTTCTTCTTTCAGAATAGGTGGACCTTCTAAGTTACTATCTTCTGTTAATTCTACCCTTTCTCCATCATATAATTCTCTTATATACTCATTCACCTCTTCATTATAGCACCTTCATCTAATAATATCTTTCCTGGTTTTGATTTCAAACACCCTGTATTTATTCTTATTTTTCTTCCTGTAAGCTCACTTATTTGTCTGTACATATTTTTTGTATCATTAATGGAATTTAATTCAATTTTTTTGCATTGCTCGTTTAACCAACTTTCTTTAGCCTTCCCACATTTATCTTTTATTTCTTTATTTATCTTAGCGTATTCTTGTTTGTCATTTTTACTCTGTTTTCTTTTGTCCATCAGTTTTAAGATTTCTTCATTCATCCATTTTTTCTTAGCTATTTTGCCTCTCTCCGGTAATACTTCTTTGCTAGTTTGATGAATGGAGTCCCTTAACATTTCCCATTGTTCATTTATATTCTGTATTTTAGCTATCGCATTGTACCCATTTTTCACAGTCACTCTGTATTGTTCTTGCAGTTCTTTATCTATTTTCAGAACCTCTTTATTAAGTCTCATGTTCTTAACCATTTTTTGCCCTCTCTTTAATCTTACTTTTATTTGTCCACATTGTGGTACATGATCACTATTACAGTCAGCACCAGGCATTGTCTTTACATTAATTAAAGCATTTCTAAATCTTATTAATTAGTATGTAGTCAATTTGGTTGCGTATTTTCTTATCAGGGCTTTTCCATGTGTACAGTCGTCTTTTATGGTGTTTAAACCACGTTTTTCCAATTATCATATCATTGATATTTGCCCATTCTATTAGTTTTTCCCCTCTTTCATTTCTTGTACCTAAACCATAATTCCCCACTACATCCTCCATTTTCCCCTTTCCTACTTTTGCATTAAAATCACCAAGTATTATTTTTATTTCTTGTGATCCAATTTGAGCCATCACCATTTCTATTTCATCGTAAAAGTGTTGTTTTTCTTCATCACTACTGCTTGTTGTTGGTGCATATACCTGTATAATATTTATGTCTATTGGTTTGCCTTTGATTTTTACCATAACTACTCTATCTGAAATACACCAGTATCCATTAATTGACTTGGCTGTTTTTTCGTCTAATATTATTCCTACACCTTTTTCATGTGTATCCCCTCCAGAATAAATTATTGTGTGATTGTCAGCTATAATTTTGCCCGATCCCTTCCATATCATCTCACTTACGCCTAGTATATTCATTTTCATGCTACCCATCTCTCTTAGAACATTGGTCAACTTTCCTAGCTCATTTAATGTCCTAACATTCCATGTTCCTACTCTAAATTTATTTATTTTAGTTATGATTTTGCCATCAGTAGCTGGATGACGGTCTGGTGTCACCTGTGGCTCATGACTGTCCCTACCGGACGAGGATGTCCTAAGACAGCCATTAACGTCATTCACTAACTCTGATATATGTTTTGCCATGAAGTCTTGGGAAGATAATGTGATGGTTTCACCTTGCCTTCCACATTCACATGGTGGTCTTTTTACCTCTGCCTTTGACAGCCATTTCCGACTGTAAGGACAAGTGAGTGCCCTGCTCTGCTCAGCTGGAGAGTTGTCCACTTATTCCGGTGGATACTCGGTCCCCAGAGCTGTATTAGCCACACCGTGGTGTGTTTCCATCATCTACCACGGGGAGGTGCAGTTGGGATTTTCCCTTCCTAAAGTTATGGTCTATGACAAAACTCTCCAGTACGTTTAGAGGACAAATTAGCTTACCTTTGACAATAAACAAGCCAAACTATAAACTTCCTTACCTTTGTCAAACAGTGGAAAATATTCTTCAAACAATTCACTTGCAATAGCTTTCAAGCATGCAGGACTGAAGAATAACCTTTTGACCTCTCGTTAAAGTTGTCATTCGCGATTTTCATAAAAACAGTTTCTTATTTATCCAATAGGAAACACGACAGGGTTATTTTCGTATACTGCACTCACGGGCCACAGGAAACGATCCGCGGATCCGATGACCTTGAACTTTCCGAAAAAAGGCGTCCTCCGTTAGCAACGAAATCGCTAATAATACTGCAGTATATTTAAGTATACATATATGACAATTGCTCACTCGGACAATATTTTTTGGGTCCCCCACTTTCTTGGGGGCCCTAAGCTATAGCTTGTTTAGCTTATACGTAAATCCTGCACTGAGCACAGTGGTTCTCAACCGGTGGGGAATTCGCCCTCCAGGGGGAATTTTGGGGTTTCCGGGGGGGGGGAAGGGGGGGGGGAATGAAGATTATTTCAAGATCGCGTTAATACGAGAACCGATTAATTGATCTTGTTTTTCCCTTCATACTTTACGGTTCTGTACGTCTCACCCTTCTAAAATTCATTTGATAAAGTAAGTAGACCCACAAATCACGTTTTATGTGGACGTCTACACTTGTTTTAGTATGTGCTTCCATTATTACGTATACTGTGTAGGGGCGGGAGGAGGGAATTTTTAGGTAGGAAATACGAAAGGGGGGAATGACGTTCTGAAATTATGGTGAAGGGGGTACGGCCCAAAAAAGGTTGAGAACCACTGAATTAGCAGGTTGTGAAGATGTGGTTTTATAGCAGAATGATGAGAACATCGTGGATTGATAGAAAGAACAATGAAGATATCTTGACAGAGTTTAACTCACGAAGAGAACTGGTTACTGGCTTTATAATAATACAGTCTTCATTCTTTGGGCATGTCATGAGAAAGGACAAGCTGGAGTATGTCGTCGCAACGGGAAAGATAGAGGGAAAACGAGGCAGGGGAGGACCAAGAGAGACGATACTGGACAGTTTCACATCATGGCATAAGGAAACGGCGGTATCAGAAATGATCCGTAACAGAAGAGATAGAAGGTTGTGGTCTGATATGATCACCAACGCCACACGGCATGCACTATAAGAGGAAGAAAACACGTAAATTATCATCAAATTCCATATATTTCAACTGTTTCATAATACTGACTCCCACATCATGCTATTTAGCACTCTTCACACAAACAATTCAGTGATTTATTTTTCATAATAAGCTTTCAGAAACACCGGATACTGGCCATCATGGCGGGCGAATGTAGCCAATCAAATTTGATTACGCGATCTGGACATCTGCTGCATTGCATTGACTGCGCATGTCAGTGCCCGCCCACATGCACACACAAAACAAGTCAGACCCGAGGACTACAACTGTTGCAATTTACGTAAGAAAATTGATTCCAGCAAGTCTGAAAGATTGTGTAAAACATAGGAACAATAGGGAGACTTAGAAGAGGATATGGCCTTTTGGCAATGCTCGGCGATAGAGTGAGTTGGTAGTCGTGGGTGTAGATGGGAGTGTGTGTAGTTTGATTGATCGGTGTTTGTGGCGCTGGAAATGCAGATGTTGATAATAATGATGATGAGGAGTCAACACTATTGTTGTCCGAAACACACATGCAACATTAACACAATCACATTTACAACACACACACACACACACACACACACACACAGACAGACAGACAGACAGACAGACAGACAGACAGACAGACACTTTCTAGCCCCATACACACAGGCACATAATTGATTTGCAAAGGGAGACCAAAGGGATTGGTTAAGAGATAAAGCTACCTAACTCTTTGATATCCCTTAACACGTAGTGGGTTAAGTTAGTCTCATGTCCTTTACAGGAGGTCACAGTCAAACTCAGCAATTTTTGCTGTTTGGTTATTTCTTGGCAAGTTTACGTTCAGTAGTTTGCCATCGATTTCTGAACGACCGGAACTAATACTACTGTATAAAAACCAACGCAAAGAGGTCTGCTGCCAAGTCGCCCGCAGCAGTGTTTCTAAAGCGGTATACGGGATTACGAATTGCGTCTGTAACCCCTTCGCCGCATAGCGGGAATTGAATACACAATGCTAACTCAGGGGGGGGGGGGGTACGTGTGGGGGTGGTCAGTATTACGTCTTTACGTCACTGAAGGTTTCCTGTGATCCATATTAGGGTGGGTAGAAAAGGGGGAGCATGTGAATTTATGGAGAAGCAGAAGAAGAAGAAGAAGAAGAAGAAGAAGAAGAAGAAGAAGAAGAAGAAGAAGAAGAAGAAGAAGAAGAAGAAGAAGAAGAAGAAGAAGAAGAAGAAGAAGAGAGGAGGAGGAGGAGGAGGAGGAGGAGAGAAGAAGAAGAAGAAGAAGAAGAAGAAGAAGAAGAAGAAGAAGAAGAAGAAGAAGAAGAAGAAGAAGAAGAAGAAGAAGAAGAAGAAAAGAAGAGGAAGAAAAGAAGAAGAAGAAGCAGCAGCAGCATAAGAAGAAGACGACAGTCAAGAGTTTTTGGCATTGCTTGAGAAGAGATAACATTAAAAACTTTCTGACAGCTGGCAAACTAGATGGAAAAGAGACACATAGATAAATACCTAAATAACTTCTACAAAAGACATAATCGGGACGAGAACATAAACCTGATCACAGACCAGTGATAGTGCGAGATGGCGAAGAACGAACCCCCACGATTATCGGCGTGGCACAACATGCTGGTGATATATTTAAAAAAAATGCAACATTCTCAAAACAATAACGTGTTAATTAAGACCAGCAATAATAGTTAAACAAGGATGACAAATGAATTATGGCCCTTTGATCTATACAAGGAAATGTGATAAAGGCGTCAATGATGGCGCCACGTAACAAAATATTCCAGCAACGACAGCAGAGAGGGATGTATATATGTGCACATTTGAATGTAACGGGTCGATATGGGTTAACTTGTTATATTCCAAATATTTTGCCATGCGTGTAACTGTAATCCACGCCTGATTAACGTTTCTTCATTTCCCCCTGTACATAATATATGTTACATTAACTTATAGACAGCGCGACCAGAATTCACGACCGGTTGCCCTTAGCAACATGTTCCTGTGGTTTTGTCTGGTTATGTGTTTTAAAATGCCGACATTGTATTTCCGGTGGCAACATGCAGGTGCGAAACTTAGATATTTAACACATCAGCTGTAAAACACATTTCCGTCTTTGAATATAAATGTTCTACTTCTTTAGCCCCATATCCCAGTCCAATAATGTCAAATTGTTTACTATTGACAGTCTAATTATGTTAAATTATCTACTCTTGACTGCATTATGCTGTTAAATTGCCTACCCTGGACAGTCTAATTATGCTAAATAATCTACTCTTTACTGCCCAATGCTGCTAAATTGTCTTCTCTTAACGGTCTAATTATGTTAAATTATCTACTCTTGACAGCCCAATGCTGCTAAATTGTCTGCTCTTGACAGCCTAATGCTGCTAAATTGTCTGCTCTTGACAGCCCGATGCTGCTAAATTGTCTGCTTTTGACAATCCAGTGATGCTAAATTGTCTACTGTTGACAGCCCAATAATGCTAAATTGTCCACCCTGGGCAGCCAAATGATGCCAAATTGCCTACTTTTGACAGCCCAATGATGCTAAACTGTCTACTGTTGACAGCCCAATGCTGCTAAACTGTTTACTCGTAACAACCCAATGATGCCACATTGCTAACTTTTGACAGCACAATGATGCTAAATTGCCTACTCTTGACATCCCAATAATGCTAAACTGTCTACTCTTGACAGCCCAATACTGTTAAATTGTCTACTTTTGAAAGTCCTTTACCGGCCATGTTTATGAAGATGCAGATTCTCTGCTGTCGTCCCAGGACTCACAGAGTGAGTAGTGTGTAACTGTTGGAGACAACTGTAGTAGCTTTCCACTGCCGTTTAGAAGTACAGAGAGCTTATAGAGCAGATGAATACTTAAGGGTAAGAACGTAGTCTATTCAAAGGTGCGCATCGGGAAATGATACGGTTAAGATAGTTGTTGGTTCTGGGATGCCCTGTTGAAAACTGACAAATTAGGCTTTGGTCATTTCTGCTATAGCCATTGAAGTCGTCATGTCCTTTGGTTGAGGTATTTCATTAACGAGAGTCCAGCCCGTGGTTCCTGGATTCATTTGTTCAGCCAGTCGTCTAGTGTTCGGTTTCCTAAAATCTGTTGGGCTGTTCTCATACTGCGAGGTCTGTGGTTTTGTTGCCTACTGCTCTAAGAAGATTTTCGGCTTTCTCATTTCCCTGAGATCGCTGTGACTAGGAGTCGACTGCAATGTTGTACTGATGTAATGTAATGTCAATGTTGTACTGATGTAATGTAATGCCAATGTTGTATTGATGTAATGTAATGTCAATCTTGTACTGATGTAATGTAATGTCAATGTGTAGAATCGGTAGCGGTTCTCTCCGCGTGGGTAACTTAGGGTATGTGAGCCGATCGCTCAGAAATCAAAGGCAAACTACTGAGCGCAATCTTGCCAAGAAATCAACAATCAGCTGAAAGATGCTGATGTTGACAACGATGTCCTGTAAAGGATATGAAAAAAAAAAAAAACCAGGTATAGCCATGGATGTCACAGGAAGTCTTGAGAAGACACAGACGTTTCTTGTTTTCTGGGTCAGCGGCCTAGATATGCTATCGCCGGCATCTTGTCTTTGCTCTTGAAAACACCCACGAATATACATCTAAGATCAAAGACTGTCTATTCTAAAAATAGGTCAAGGCATCATCTCCGACACAGAGTTGTAAACTATGTGTGTGTAGCAAAACTCATAATGGGTGTCTGTCGTCTTCTCTCTTCTGCTTTTTATTCCGCATTGAAGGAATAGTCCAGTATATGCAGTCAGCTAGCTCACGGCAAACCTTGCTGTCGCTTTGATTGCTGCCCCACCTCACTCCGTGTCCGCCCATTATTATTTACCGCTGCCTCTTATTCCCTTCTAGGCGTGTGTTAGGTCTCCCTCGATTACATGTGCCCTGTTGGTTCATGTGACACGGCTGTCTAATTATACCAGTATCAGGTTTTCTCTGTGTGTATATTGTCAAGTCTTGGTCGTATATGATTGAGCAACCATATAACAGTAGATAGTATTACCTGCCTTCTGTTAGCACTGAATTTTGTGTCTTCTTCTTCTTCTTCTTCTTCTTCTTCTTCTTCTTCTTCTTCTTCTTCTTCTTCTTCTTCTTCTTCTTCTTCTTCTTCTTCTTCTTCCTCTTCCTCTTCTTCTTCTTCTTCTTCTTCTTCTTCTTCTTCTTCTTCTTCTTCTTCTTCTTCTTCTTCTTCTTCTTCTTCTTCTTCTTCTTCTTCTTCTTCTTCTTCTTCTTCTTCTTCTTCGCTTTTCCAAGTATCCCTTCTGTGTCTGAGACAACTACAACGACAACAGCGCTACAACGTGTTGTGGTATAAATTTACCCTATAACGATGTTTATTGCCCCGGTACTGCCATTATTCCATCTATTTGCTGGGGCCGCCTTCCGCCTTGTCCCAGTTCTACCCTAGCAGTATTGATTTCCCTGGAGCACTATTTGAGGAGCGTCTGGCCGTCTGGCCGTGCTGGATTCTTGTTCGGGAGACCCTGATTCGAATCCTTGGTAAGGTGTGGACTTTTGGTGGAAAAACCCTGACCTGCACAGTTCGCCGCGACTGTACTAGTCAGTCGGCCTTAATTCCTCAGTCTCAAGACCCCCCCCCCCCCTTCCTTGCCATACATTGCAAGATACTATATAGGCAGGAGATGAGAGTTATTGACGGTTGCAGCCGCGGATTCGTTAAACAATTCAGCAGGACGCCCGAGTTTCAGAAACCTAAAATAGGTACCAGGGTATGGCCTGGGAGGTAAAGGTGAGTCCCGATGAGTCTATAGAAATATGGGAAATAAAAACAGTTAGGTATTTGTAGATCCTGCGAAAAAGTCAGATATACTGAACACTGACACTGTGTACCACTGACACTGACGCTGTGTACAACTGACACTGACGCTGTGTACCACTGACACTGACGCTGTGTACCACTGACACTGACGCTGTGTACCACTGACACTGACACTGTGTACCACTGACACTGACGCTGTGTACCACTGACACTGTGTACGACTGACACTGACACTGCGTACCACTGACACTGACACTGTGTACCACTGACACTGACACTGTATACCACTGACACTGGCACCGTGTACCACTGACACTGGCACTGTGTACCACTGACACTGGCACTGTGTACCACTGACACTGGCACCGTGTACCACTGACACTGGCACTGTGTACCACTGACACTGTGTACCACTGACACTGGCACTGTGTACCATTGACTCTGACACTGTGTATCACTGACACTGACACTGTATACCACTGACACTGGCACTGTGTAACACTGACACTGACACTGTAACTGTGTACCACTGACACTGACACTGTGTACCACTGACACTGACGCTGTGTACCACTGACACTGACACTGTTTACCACTGACACTGACGCTGTGTACCACTGACACTGACACTGTTTACCACTGACACTGACACTGTGTACCACTGACACTGACGCTGTGTACCACTGACACTGACACTGTTTACCACTGACACTGACACTGTGTACCACTGACACTGGCACTGTGTACCACTGACACTGACACTGTGTACCACTGACACTGACGCTGTGTACCACTGACACTGGCACTGTGTACCACTGACACTGACACTGTGTACCACTGACACTGGCGCTGTGTACCACTGACACTGGCACTGTGTACCACTGACACTGACACTGTGTACCACTGACACTGGCACTGTGTACCACTGACACTGACGCTGTGTACCACTGATACTGACGCTGTGTACCACTGACACTGGCACTGACGCTGTGTACCACTGACACTGACACTGACGCTGTGTACCACTGACACTGACGCTGTGTACCATTGACACTGACGCTGACACTGTGTACCACTGACACTGACACTGACGCTGTGTACCACTGACACTGACACTGTGTACCACTGACACTGACACTGACACTGTGTACCACTGACACTGACACTGGCACTGTGTACCATTGACACTGGCACTGTGTACCACTGACACTGGCACTGTGTACCACTGACACTGACACTGTGTACCACTGACACTGTGTACCATTGACACTGGCACTGTGTACCACTGACACTGACGCTGTGTACCACTGACACTGACGCTGTGTACCACTGACACTGGCACTGTGTACCACTGACACTGACGCTGTGTACCATTGACACTGACACTGTGTACCATTGACACTGGCACTGTGTACCACTGACACTGGCACTGTGTACCACTGACACTGACGCTGTGTACCACTGACACTGGCACTGTGTACCACTGACACTGCGTACCACTGACACTGACGCTGTGTACCACTGACACTGGCACTGTATACCACTGACACTGACACTGTGTACCACTGACACTGACGCTGTGTACCACTGACACTGGCACTGTGTACCACTGACACTGTGTACCACTGACACTGACGCTGTGTACCACTGACACTGGCACTGTATACCACTGACACTGTGTACCACTGACACTGACGCTGTGTACCACTGACACTGGCACTGTGTACCACTGACACTGACACTGTGTACCACTGACACTGTGTACCACTGACACTGACACTGTGTACCACTGACACTGACACTGTGTACCACTGACACTGACACTGTGTACCACTGACACTGACGCTGTGTACCACTGACACTGGCACTGTGTACCACTGACACTGTGTACCACTGACACTGACGCTGTGTACCACTGACACTGTGTACCACTGACACTGTGTACCACTGACACTGGCACTGTGTACCACTGACACTGGCACTGTGTACCACTGACACTGTGTACCACTGACACTGACACTGTGTACCACTGACACTGACACTGTGTACCACTGACACTGACACTGTGTACCACTGACACTGACACTGTGTACCACTGACACTGGCACTGTGTACCACTGACACTGACACTGTGTACCACTGACACTGGCACTGTGTACCACTGACACTGGCACTGTGTACCACTGACACTGTGTACCACTGACACTGGCACTGCGTACCACTGACACTGGCACTGCGTACCACTGACACTGGCACTGTATACCACTGATACTGACACTGTGTACCACTGACACTGACGCTGTGTACCACTGACACTGGCACTGTGTACCACTGACACTGACACTGTTTACCACTGACACTGGCACTGTGTACCACTGACACTGACACTGTTTACCACTGACACTGGCACTGTGTACCACTGACACTGACACTGTGTACCACTGACACTGACGCTGTGTACCACTGACACTGACGCTGTGTACCAGTTACAACGAACTCCACAATAACGTAAATAACGGGGAAAGGGGTGGGGTTGGGTGGGGGGTGGGGGTAACAAAAAATAATAAAATAAATAAAAATAAAAACGACGTTTCAATTATACAAATCTTCATCAGGAAAGGAGCAACATAAAAAGATCTAAAGGAACACATAAAATGATTAAATTTTATATTAAATTAAAATTTTATATTAAATTAAAATTTAATAATATTATTAAATTGACTAATTTTATGTTTTTATTTAGATTTGTTTGTGCTGTTCCGTTCAAAAGCGTTGCACAAAGCACTAACTTTGTAGCTCCAGTGACGACCCCCAGGAGTCTCCGAGAAAATTGCACTCGGGAACGGAATGACGTAGCCCGGAATCGAACCCAGAACCTTCGGAGCGTGAGGTAGTTGGGATGAGCACTTAGACACGGAGATTCCCCAATATAGTGGCAATCACAATGTAAGGACAAGTTCAGGGCAATAGTGTTCAACACGAGAAAGAAGAAGAAAATACGGGAAATATGAAGATAGTCAGGATACAGCCTAGCAGAATGTACGAGGGGGCTTCAAATGAAAACCTTTTTCACCCAATGATTCTTTGAGTTGTCACAACAAGTGGAAATCACTTGGGGTTAGGTCTGGCGAGTACGGGGGATGTGGGACATGCTGAAAGTGAAGGTCTTCGATAGTTTCAACCATTGCACGGGCAGTATGGGGTCGAGCATAGTCATGCTGCACAACGACACCTTTACTCAGAAGTCCACGTCGTTTGTATTTGATTGTGTGTCGAAACTTTCTACCCCACTCATACACTTGCTGTATTGGCAGGCATGCATCATTATACTGGAGCGTTATTCGCCGATGAATTTCTATAGGTTTTGCCCCTCAATGATAAAAAAAAAAGCACACACGGATAACAGAACGCTACTCCTCTTTGGTGCATGTAAAAAGTGGGGCGGTTATGTTTAAACTGTCATCTTGGCGTCACTGTGTTCGTCTGCACCGTAATGTCACATGCTTAACACTTTTGATATAATTAACAACAATATTGACAGGTTACAAGACAATTGCATGGTTATTGTAATTTCTATCACACTTTCATTTGAACTCCCCATCGCACAAAGAAGACTTCATGCAGAAACTAATAGAGATCCATTACTGTAAACTATTATTGCGGAGACGACACCAAATCATTATAATGGTAGTTGTATATCCAGCATCTCTTCTTAATTTTTTTTTCGTTTGCTTGAAATCTGTATATAACTGCTATGTTATCTCTTGTATTAACTTCTGTTTTGCAGTCATCATCATCATCAAGTGCCCTGCCAGCTGGCGTAGGCGTTCGTGGCTCTCCACAGATCTGGGTCTTTGGTTTTCTGGATCTGCTGCCGATATTCCTCCATGTCACCGTCTCAATCCATCCAGCATCATTTCTCTTGGTCTGCCTTTGCCTCTCTTCCCCTCGATCTTTCCAGTTATCACGATTTTCTCCAATGCCTCTCTTCTCATCACATGACTGAAGAAACATGTTTGTCTCTTTCTTATTGTTGTATATATCATGTTCTAGTTTCATTAGCCTGTTTCAAGCAGTTGTTGTTAGTTACTCTGACAATCCAAGGAATTCGCAGCATTCGTCTCAGGAACCACATCTCTGTTGCTTCTAATATTTCATGGCGTGTTGCGTGGCATCCCAATTTCTGTGGTGCGCCCCTTGGCTGGTTGCCTCCGTTTTCAGAACCTTTCATTTGCTAGAGTAGACTGTGGTCTTACTCGAGTTTAGATATATATGTATGTACACACCGGTCTGCGCATGTATATAAGTAATAAATATATAGAGCAGTCTGGTTTTACTGCGCCAGAGACTCGCCGTCGCCCCGTCTCATGTTTGTTAAAACAGTTCCGCCACGTGAAGGCTAGTAGTTGGACTTTTGTTGCCAGAAGTGATGAATACACAAACCATGAGGGTATTTTGTAAGTTTGGACACTCACCCAAACTCTGCTCCCCTGGTTATGTAACAGCAAATTGAAACCGTCTCCCGCAATGGAGAGATTCTTTACCCATCAGTATAGTCATGAGGTAGACCCAGCTTTATCTATGGGCCTAGACACACCATTGGGAATAACCCAGGTGTCCAGTGCATTTCGTGTGTTTTTCTGTTCATTTCTGCTAGTCCAAGGGATTTATAATTTAGTTAGTTAGTTAGTCGACAGATCATCCTCATTGCACATCGAACCATTCAGTCCATAAGTGCTCGGATCCCCTCCTCAGCAAATCCCGCAGCGCGTAGCGGCTAACGACGCCAGTTCTGTGTTGGTTTATCAATCTTCTTTGGCTTCCTGCGTAGTGTTCTTGTTTGGCCACCCCTCTTTTAATTTGCTGTTCTTGCAGTCTGGCCATTGTTGTAGATTCACAGTCATCACTTGGTTCACGCAAGAGTCTTACTTCTCGTAGAGCATTCAGAATGTCAGCCTGGTCCATGGCGCGTCCGCCCTCCACAGTAGCCTCACCTGCGAGCTTGTCAGCCCGCTCATTTCCGTGTACTCCCGCATGCCCTGGCACGAAAATGAAACTAATCTTTGTCAGCCGAGACCGCTCCAGAGGCAGCAACCATTCTCTTCGGATCGACCCCTCCTCTATCCTCTTGATCATGTTCATTGAGTCGCTAAGGAAACATGCCCTAGTGAATGTCTGTGTCTCGAGCCATGTTATTGCTTTACTTACTGCCATGACTTCCATAGTAAGGCTACTTGTGGTTTCAGTGAAAGCACCAGAGTCCTCCTTCACAATTCTCCCTCCGGCCCGAGCTGTAAAGGCCCATGAGTTTCTCACATGTCGGACGACCGACCCATCTGTGTAGATGACCGCATCACCGTCTAGCGAATTCTCGAAAATCAACGCTTGTACTTCAGCCTCCACAGCAGCCGGATTTTCTTGTCTGCATTTTCTATCTAGTTGGATGCAAACTGAAAAGGATGTGCAGAAATCTGTTGGCACTTGCACCCACTCCTCGCCAGGTTCTAAGTCAAGGGATTTATAAACGTTACTGAATGCAATGATTAACACAGAACGGTACGACAGGTAATCGATGATAACTGACACGGCCGTTGGCTGTCACATGTATTTATTCACAATACCAAATATTATATACCCACGCAGAGTGGGAGTCGTCAGAGCCCGCAGGTAGACGGCCGGGTCCGTTTTAATGTTCGCATCTGAGACTTCCAAACGTGTCTACGGCCAAGGGAATCTGGTACACCTTCAGCATTTGATATTCTTTGGTAGAAATATGTCAGTCCATTGGCCGTTTGTCTGTCTCCGTCATACTTTAGTAGAAATATGTCATGCTTTTAGACATGCTGGTCGTTTGTCTATCTCCGTCATCATTTGGACAATGCGATCTCTTTGTTATTCTGTGAGATCTTCGTTATGGTAGCCGATCTTCCTTATATAAGAAATTCAACAAGTCTGTCAGTCCATATAATCTTCATCTTCTGCCCTTTATCCCCTCAACCGACTAACTCCAAGCTGTCCTATCTGTAGATATCTCATGCTGCCCCATATGTCTGTTCTCTTCCTATTATTTGTCTATTTCTCTAATTATCTTTAGGTATCCCTCTTTTTCATCTAATCTGAGGGTTCCAGACAAGGAATTGAATTTTCTAGTCATACAAGGTGTTTGTAAAGTCTCACTACACTTTCTATGTAAAACAAATGTGAAAAATGAAGTACATGACGTCATCAAAAATTGTGCTAAAAATTCATTAAATTAATTACAATAGTTACTGCTATGGTCTAACGCTGTTTTGGGGAAGCTGGAAAATACTAATGAAGTATTCATTACAACAGGTGCTGGAATTGTCCACCACGGGCTTCAAGACATGACCATGCACGTCTCTTCATATTGTCAAATACCTTTTGCAACGTGTCTGTTGTGATTTCTTGAAAGGTAACTCTGATTGCTTCTTTCACGTCCTCATTTGTGTGTATATTATTTTTGTAAACATTTCCTTTCAAGAATCCCCATAGATAATAATCTAATGGAGTTAGATCTGAAGAACTAGCAAGCCAAAGTCCATGTGGTATTATGCGATTTGCAAACATTTCTTCCAATAAACGCAGTGATGCGCTAGCTGTGTGTACAGTTGCACCATATTGCTGGAACCACGCTTCTTCATTTCTTTTGGTCTGTCTCTGCCTCTTTTCTCACTGATATTTCCAGTTGGCACGATGTTCCCCAATGCCTCTCTTCTCACCACATGACCATAGAATGTTGTTTCTTTCTGTCGTATACGAGGGCGAGTCAATAAGTAAGTCACACAGTGCTGTGGGATGGCAGGTAAATGTAGTTGGTGTTTTCTACAGGTCTCATTAGGTGACAGCAACATCGAACTTTATATTCCCTCTTTATCTCTGATTATTACTTACATTTCTGAAAATTTCTCGTGACTTCCACCTATTTCCCAGTGATGTCTAGCTCCACTCACATCACCTAGGCAACGCTTAATCATAACACTTGGCGAGTCCCTGCCGTCATCAGTCTTCCCTCACTGATGACAATACAATAGTTCTAGCCTGGAAACAAATCCCTCGCGCGACATCCACAGGTTGATTGCCGTTCTAGACTGGAAACAAATAAATATCCCACAACGTCCAAAAGCTGACTGCACTCACACGACGCAGACAAATCATAAAGATCTTATCTTGAACAACGTCAGAGATTGAATACATTTCTCCCGTGCTAGGATCGACTCAACAACAACAACTACTGCCCTTGTGTGTTCAAAAGACGGCGTTTACTGCCGTCTAGCAGACACGAGGGTACGAATAAAAACACAAAATGCGACAAGGAAGCTGGACGCATGAACACATACTCACACAGAGACACACACAGACGCCAACATAGACACACACACAAACACACACACACACACACAAAACACACACATGCATACAAACACACAGGTCGCCATGTCACTTCCTGATTCATGGAGATGTTATTTATATGGATGATGATGTTGATGGTGGTGATGATGCTGCTAACGGCAGACAGAAGGAAACACGGATTGAAAGAAAGAAAGAAAGAAAGAAAGAAAGGGTCAATAAATAAATTAAGAATGAAAGAAAGGAACAACTAGAAAGTACGTCAGACAGACAGAAGTAAAAAGGGAAGAGAGAAAGAAATCTTTACCCCAGTAAACAAAACACCAAGTCACCCTCTTTCTCTCCCGCCCCACAACCTCGTGAAGGCCCCCTTTCCCCCCCCCCCCTCCCCCCGGCCACTTTCCGAAGCATTCATTTGTAGGTTAATCTCAGCTAATCCTTCTCAAATGTCCAGGTCCTCAGCCCCCCCCCCCTCCCCCCATACTCCTATCCCTCCTAATGTGTCTCCATGTTACTATGGAAGAGAAGAGAAGCTTTCGTGCCCTTAACACTCGCAGAGCTGAGCCGACGGCAGCGTGGCTGCTGGCAGTCTCTCAGATAAGAAGGTCACCAGGTAGGCCTGCGACAAACTGAAGACACTGGGCTGCTGGGATGCAGGTAGACTGAGGTCACACAACATGAGAAGGTAGGCTGAGGTCACACAACAGAAGAAGGTAGGCTGAGGTGACACAACAGAAGAAGGTAGGCTGATGTCACACAACAGGAGAAGGTAGACAGGTTACACAACAGGAGAACGTAGACAGATCTCTAAGCAATGATGTACAGACCAAGTGAAAGCAGGAGAAGAGGCCGGCCACGAAAACGATGGACAGAGGGATTCACAGAACCTATAGAAATCTCGATATAGAAGCCCATAAACGGGCACTCTCCCGCTGTTTACACTTCACCTCGACACGACAAGGTACAAGAGGAACAAGATGAGATGAGTTGAGATAATGAGTGGAGATGAAGAGATGATGAGAGGAGATGATGCGATGAGATGTTGAGATGAGATGATGAGTTTATGGGATGTGATGAGATGGGATGAGATGATGGGATGAGATTTTGAGATGAAATGATAAGATGATGGGATGAGATTATATGAGACGATGAGATAAGATGAGATGATAAATTGAGATGACGAGATGATATGATGAGATGAGATAGATCAAAGAAACACGTCTACGGAAGTTGAACCGAGCTGTGGCCCTAATGTCAGAAGTACATTAATGGCATTGTTTTCTGTCTGTTTTCTATATGTCTATAATTGCAATGTTATCTCTTGTATGAATTTAACTGTCTTTTTTAGTTCACTCAGCGGTCTATAGAGTTTATCTTCCACTGTTGTCTCTCTAGGCCGGAAGGTTCGCCTGGATATGTTATATTTTCGGCAGTCTTGGAGTATGTGCTCTGCTTTCTGCGACGCCAATCCACATGTGCACATGGCTGAGTCACCAATCTTGAATTTTGTATACATGTGGTTGCGTAATCTATTGTGTCCTGTTCTGAGGCGCAGAATAATGACTTGCTCTGGTCTGTCCATAACATTTTGGTCGTCTTGAGCAGGCTTTGGTTGCTGTTTTTCTTTCTTTCTTTCTTTCTTTCTTTCTTTCTTTCTTTCTTTCTTTCTTTCTTAAAAAAAAAAGAAAGAAAGTAAAAGAAATGCTTGAGAATTCGTGACGAAGGTTGGTGGACCTTGTTTGGTGCAGGTGAGTCTGGTAAATGACACCACAATATCTAGTCTCAGAATGGAGGCGGGGGACGTCACGGCGGTGTTCTGCTGGTTATATGACAAACAACACACGCAACACGTAATTGTAACCGACTCACAAAGTATGATGAGAAAGGTGAAGGCAAACATCCTTCAGGTAGAGTGGTTGGCAGGCTTCAATTTAACAATCCAAAATAGAGAGCATCCCTTGAATGTTGTTCCCCCAGGACATGCTGGTGTGGTGGGAAACAAACAGGCGGACAGATTGGCTGGGTTTGCACCGCTAGGTGGGGTATTGGTGCATGGTAAGGCAGATGTGGTCGGGACAAAATGGAATCGTGTGTATCGTGCAGAAGAAGGAGTAGATCATCACTGCTAGGAGAGAATGGTGCTGCAGGGAGTGACCAGAAGATCTAACCGACACACAGGACTCCGAGGACACGCTAGACCGACATATCATCAGGCAGCTACTGGTAGCATTAGTATTTGGACTTTTCGCTGGCTGTAGCAAATGAGAATTGAAAAACATGGGGATGTCCCTAGGGCTGTAATATCGGCACTTCACTCAAATCAACTCAATGTAAAAGAGTTGATATACTTATGTCTGTGATCGCCCAAATAACACTTACAACTGAAAGTGTACGAAGTATAAGAAGAACGTAAAAGTGCTGGTGTATTTTTCTCTGTGTTCGCCCACATAACACTTACAACTGAAAGTGTACGAAGCATAAGAAGAATGTAAATGAGCTGATGTACTTTTGCGTGTGTGTACCGAAATAACAGCGAGACCTTGTGTTGAACACTACAGTACAGTACAGCCATGTATACCTGCTTACTGTCAAAGGTCGTTTGCCGGCTAGCAGTGACGTTATGTGTCCGTTATCAACGGTTGGTGTTCCATTACGCTTTATCTACGACATTTTAATCTCACGATCTTCTCCTATTACAACTTTCTTTCTTAGCTACTGTTGACGCTTCCTCCATTTCTGGCTACTGCAGCTTCCCTATGCCTGCTCTACTGAATGCAGGCTCTTAACCATCGGGGCTGACTAGAAACTGTAGCTATACAGAGTGGCACTGTCTTCATTTGGAGGTGGCACGTTCGAATCCCAGCATTTTAAATCTGAATTTTTATATTGTCTAAGGTGTCCTCCAGCCTCTACTTCTTTTTTTTCTACTCGTTAATTTGTTTAAGTTGAGTTGAGATGAGTTTAGATGAGTTTAGATGAGTTTAGATGAGTTTAGATGAGTTTAGATGAGTTGAATTCATTTAAGTTGCGTTGTATTGAGTTGACAAGAGCTGAGTTGAGATGAGTTGAGTTGAGATGAGTTTAGTTTAGATGAATTGAGTTCAGTTAGATGAGATGAGTTTAGTTCAGATGAATTGAGTTGAGATGAGACGAGCTGAGTTGAGTTTAGTTGAGTTGAGATGAGTTTAGTTGAGTTGAGTTCAGATGGGTTGAGTTGAGATGGGTTACGACGATCTGAGTTGGGTTGAGTTGAGATGAGTTGAGTTGAGATGAGTTGAGTTGAATTGAGATGCGTTGAGCTGAGTTGATTTGAGCTGAGCTGGGTCGAGTTGAGTTGATATGAGTTGAAATGAGTTGAGTTGAGATGAGTTGAATTGGGTTGAGATGAGTTGAGCTGAGATGAGCTGAGATGAGTTGAGCTGAGTTGAGATGAGTTGAGGTGAGATTAACTGAGTTCATTTGAGATGAGATGAGTTCAGTTGAAATGAGTTGAGCTGAGATGAGTTGAGTTGATTTGAGATGAGTTGAGTGGAGTGGAGGGAGCTGAGTTTAGTTGAGTTGAGTTGAGTTGAGAGGTGGTAGGGCGAGTTGAGTTGAGATGAGTTGAGTGTAGTGGAGTGGAATGCAGCTGAGTTGAGTTGAGTTGAGATGCGATGAGATGAGTTGAGCTGAGCTGAGTTGAGTTGAGATGAGATGAGATGAGTTGGGTGAACTGAGATGAGGTGAGTTGAGTTGAGATGAGTTAAGTTGAGATGAAGTGAGTTGAGTTGTGCTGAGCTGTGTTTAGTTGAGATGAGTTGATCTGAGCTGAGTTAAATTGAGTTGAGATGTGTTGAGCTGAGCTGAGTTGAGTTGAGTTGAGATGAGTTGAGATGAATTGAGTTGAGTTGAGATGAATCAAGAACCGACATCATTGCACTTGAGGCATTCCTGTAAGCGCTCAGTCATCATCTTCAACAGCCTGCGGAGAGTTCCAGTAGTAGTCTGATTATGTGTCCCTCTGGCTTTTCCGCAGAGTTTTGAGTGTCGACCAGATCCTCAGATCACTCCCTGCAGCACCATTCTTATTTCATATTTTTAGAAGCTGTAAACACGGGCATTCGCAGAACTGGGGGGAATCATCATTATCATGTGCCATGTCGATAGGTCTTGGCGTTTATGGCTCGCCATCTCACGTGATCGCGCGGTGGCGCAGTGATTTCTATGTTTGGCTGACGGCCAGGTGGTTACTCGGTCGAATCTCCATCGGTGCTGATGTTAAGGCCTAAAATTCGAGGGGGATTCAAATGAAAATCTTAAATGGTGTGCGTGTGTGTGCTCGCGTGTGTGTGCGTGCGCGCGCGCGTGTGTGTGAATATATTCAGTAAAAATATATAGAACAAATGCATATTTTTTTGATGTAGTCACCACTGCGTTCAATACAAGACCCCACCACCGATAAATTGTTGGATTCCAGAAGAAAAGAATTCTTTTTGTCACGTGTGTAACCACTCATGCACCACCTGCTGTACCTCTTTATCAGATGGAAACGTTTTGGAACTTCCTACTCCACTCACACACTTGTTGGACTGACAGGCACGCATCACCATACTGGACTTTCATTCGCCAATGAATTTCTAAAGGACACCCCTTCACTGAAATTTTTAAAAACGGATAACAGAATGCTGCTCCCGTTTGGTGCACGTCATAGGTGGGGCGGCCATCTTTAAACTGTCCTTATGGGGTCACCGTGTTCGTATGCATCGCGATGTCACGTGATTAACACTCTTGACATCCTTAACAACAATATTGTCAAGTTACAAGACAATGGCATGTTTACTGTAATTAATATCACACTTTTAAGGTTTCCATTTGAAGCCCCCTCGCGGGTACCAGAAAATGTCACTGGAAGTAACTGCGGCCTGAGAAAAATTGACCCATGTCCCCCATCGAATGTCGATGTATCTGTAAACGTGTGGGGTTAGCACTATAAACCCACCTCCAGGTGTGTAAAATGATCTTTACTTCCATATTTACCCATCTCTGATGATCCCTAGTCTCGGATCAGGTCGGTACTCTTATCTTAGTTATGCTACATGGTCAAGCCACCTCGGTATTTATTTATCTTCATCTGGCTCTTTCGACATCAAGTTTTTCCTCCCACTTGTGATTCATCATCATCATGTGCCGTGCCAATAAGCATGGGAGTAATGTTTCACCATCTCGCACGATTACCAAACTCGTGGATCTGCTCTGTGTTCATGTTCCGACCATGCCATTTGGCCAAGCCTCCAGTCCGCACTGAACTGATTTTGGTTTTGCGCTTCCCCTATTGCCAGTGCCCCTCGCCATCGGCAAAATCTATTCCGACTTCTGAGGTACTTGTAATTTACCTCCCCGTGTCAAGGACGAGAAGTCAACGCTTATGTTAAACTGCCCGGTGTAGGGTGAAAACCAGCTATCTCGCCAGCAGCGCATCGGAAGTTTAAGAGTTGACTATTCGGCCACGCAAGTTAGAAAGGACCATTATACACGTCTTGAAGCGTATTCTGTATTTGGTCATAGACACAGCCCACAATGCCAACCAGGCAGCTCTACACGGGTTAGATGCTGTCTTTGTACCTCTTAGCTACTTCACCCTATCCTATCTAGCGTAGCAGTGATAAAACTAGACACGATCGTAAGATAACATTTACACTCTAGTGTAGAAGTGGAAAAACTAAACAATACAGTAAGTTAACCTTGACACTCTAGATTAGAAGTGGAAAAACTAAATACGATCGCAAGTTAACCTTTACACTCTAGATTAGAAGTGGAAAAACTAAACAATACTCTAAGTTAACCTTTACACTCTAGATTAGAAGTGTAAGGGAGTCTCCTTGGCGAAGTGATTAAGCCGTCTGCCCTGCGCTCCGAAGGTTGTGGGTTCGATTCCGGGCTACGTCTTTCGGTTCACGAGTGAATTTTTCTCGGAGACTCCTGGGGGGTCGTCGCCGGAGCTACCGAGTTCGTGCTTTGTGCGATGCTTTTGGCAGGCCATCCTGTCGAAAGAGACCGAGCCGTGTGGGATAAAACCCGGGGCGGTGAAGTCGACCCCTGGACTTTTAAGACTTTTTTTTTTTAGAAGTGGAAAAACTAAATAAGATCGTAAGTTAACCTTTACACTTTAGATTAGAAGTGGAAAAACTAAAACCTGTCGTTGGCCGTTTCTATACTCAAGAGTTTTTAAAACAAAAAACCGATTACTGACTTGCCCTTTACAGGACGTCATACTGAACCCCATGTTTGATGCTTTTATTCTCTAGGTCAGTGGTTCTCAACCGGTGGGGAATTCCCCCCCCCCCCTTAGGGGGGAATTTTAGGGTTTTCAGGGGGGGGGGGATGAAGATTATTTCAAGATAGCCATCATACAAGAACCGATTACTTGATATTGTTTTTCCCTTCATACTTTACGGTTCTGTACGTCTCATAACTTCTAAAATTCATTTTATAAAGTAAGTAGAGAAACAAATCACGTTTTATGTGGACTTCTAGACTTGTTTTGGTATGTGCTTCCATTATTACATATACTGTGTAAGAGCAGGAGCGGGAGGGGTGGGGAGATTTTAGGTAGGAAATATGAAGGGGGGGGGGGAATGACGTGAAAATATGGTGAAGGGGGGCACGGGCCAAAAAAGGTTGAGAACCACTGCTCTAGGTCATATTACGTTAAAGTTGTTTGCCATTGCTCATACCGCTGAGAAGTAATTGAAAAACATAGTCTATTACAATCTCTCTCTCTTCCCCCCCCCCCCTTTTTTTTCCCCTGGAGTGAGAAGCTAATTAAAAAAAAAAACTTAACTAACTTTTAAGAAACCTTTACACCCAAGAATAGAAGTGGATAAGGTAAACACCATATTAAGGTATCTTTACGCGTCGGATAAAGTTTATAAATCAACGATTGTAAAGTTAAATCTGCGTGGATGTAATCTTCTACGTAGCTTGGCTCTCGTTGTTTAGAAAAGCAAAGTGTAAAAACAACTGGCCAGCAAGTGAAGGGGAGCTTGTGTGATCAGCAAATTGCCCGGTTGGAATCGCTATTATGCAATTGTCTACCGCACTTTCGCCCAGCCCTGGCTTTCAACGCAACTTAACAGTTAAGAAGCCTTAACGTGCCTTCTAATGTGTGAGGTTTAGGGATATTTGAAACCAGACAGCAGAAGCCACGGCCAACCTCTATACCTCACGTAACACTACATCGTTCGGTGGTGTCTAGTACATTCTAAAGCCTTCACCAAACAAAAACCAAGTTTTGTGGGAATATGATAATTGTCCGATGGATCTAATTTCTACTTAAACTCCGTGCTGGGTTGCATAAGCTGGCTTATGATGTGCGCCGATGCAAAAGTACAGTGTTTGGAATTCTAATCACAACTGTAGGTGGAAATTCTAATTTTGTTTAGTGTATGTTTACATCGACACCATTCTATCAAATTCATGCGTTGTTGATACATCTAGGAATTAAGTTGCCTGTTTTTCCCGCTAGCTTTGAACTCAAACATAGCCCATACACCTGCTGCTGTTTTTAGTGCACGGCTGATTTTTGCGCGTGGATGAGCTGTCCCTATTGCCAATGTCCCTCGCCATCAGGCGAACCTACTCCGACTTCTGAGCTGAGTTGGGTCAAGAACCGAAATCACATCGCTCGAGAATTCCCATACCTACTCCGTCATCATCTTCAACAGCCAGCGAAGAGTACCAGTACTAATGGCAGCAGTAACAGTCTGAGCATGTGTCCGTCTGGCTATTTAGGATTAAAGTAAGTAAATACAGTTATGTGGCGTGGCTGAAAGGTTTTACACATAAAATGTCTCTTCTGACAGCGGTGTAAAGGGTTAGGTCGACAAGACGATTATTTGCTCTTAAATGTCGACTTCTCGTTCAAAAAGCAATGACAAACTACTGATCATAAAAGTGCATTCTAAATCACAAAGAGCCAATAGGGACTGGGTGTGATTATAACATTCTGCAAAGAATATGACTTTTTTGCGCTAGCTCGCTTTGAACTCAAGCGTAGTCCATACACACTATTTATAGTACTGATGGACTGAATTTTGCGTGTGGATTAGCTTTCCCTATTAATAGTGTCCCTCGCCATCAGGCGAACCCACTCCAACTTCAGAGGTACTTGTAATTTATGTAAGGACGACAGGTTAACATTTTATTCCAGCTCTCCGGTGTAGGGGTTGAACCGTTAACCTCGGCATCAGCACACCGGATGTTTAAGAACACTCGTTCTTACCCATACGAACATACTGACCTGCGAACATGACATTAATTTATTGAAGTAAATAATCGGAGGTTTTAATATAAGCAGTCTACGCTATGCCGGTCTCTCTGGCTGTGGGGTTACAACACTTTCTCTCTGTAATCCCGTTTATCACGCAGAGTCTCGTAGCGGAGCGAGAGCTGAGGCGGTTCGACCCCCGCTCGTGACTTGCGGGATACTGAGCCGGCCGCTCAGAAAGCAATGGCAAACTACTGAGCGTAATCTTGCCAAGAGATCAACATACAGCTGAAAGATGCTGGTGTTGACAGCTAAGTCCTGTAAAGGATATGCTAAAAAAAAAAAAAGTCTACGCTATGTAGATGACACAGTATTGGTTCGGATAATGAAAAAGATCTACAACAATTGTTGGACATTTTAGTAACACAGTGAAAAGAAATGACTCTATTTGCATATCAAGAAAACAGTAACAATGGTGATATCAAAGAAAAAGATGACACCAACATGTGAAATGGAAACAGAAGAGAAAATTCTTAACCAAGTCGATAGGGACATTTATAACTTCAGAATGAAGATGTACAACAGAGATTAACTGCTATATAGAACCTGTTTTGCTGTATGGCAGTGAGTCTTGGAATGTAAATGAACAAATTAAGAAGAACTTAGAAGCAACAGAGCTGTGGTTCCTGAGACGAATGCTGCTAATTACTTGGACTGCTAGACTAACTAACACGATCCATCAACTCCTACGCCAGACGACAGAATACTTGACGATAATGATAAAATAATTTAAACACACTTTTCACGTTTGAGGGTATTAGTGTAAAGGTGCGAGCCCGGCATTATAAAAGATCGATCGGCACCCAACTGGTGGTGTAGCCAGTAGGATGCCGACCTACTTTACATCCCAGAATATTTCCTAGTACCACTTTTTGGCTGGGTCGCAATCAACCCCAGCATTTATTTGCTGTTTGTGATTTACCATACATGCAAGTTAAACACGTCATAATGATAGAGATGCTTGTGGATCTACAAATTAATGGGAAAGACATTAGACTTGTGAAATAAAACATATACTGTAATGCGTTAGGAAGGAGGTTGTAATGTCTCTGTCCATTACAGGAGATCCGGTGTATAATGTCGCTGTGACACTTCATGAGACTTCAGTTATAATGTCGCTGTGACACTTCAGGAGACTTTAGTTATAATGTCGCTCTCACACTTCAGGAGACTTTAGTTATAATGTCGCTCTCACACTTCAAGAGACCCGGTGTATAATGTCGACATGACATTTCAGGAAACCCGGTGTAGAATGTCGCTCTCATACTTCGGGAGACTTTAGTTATAATGTCGCTCTCATCTCAAGGAGATTTTAGTTATAATGTTGCCCTCACACTTCAGGAGACTTTTAAAAAATAATATTGCTGTCACATTTCAGGAGACTTTAGTTATAAAGTCGCTTTACATATCGGGAGACTTTAGTTATAATGTCTCTCTCACATTTCAAGAGACCCGGTGTATAATGTCACTGTCACACTTCTGGATACTTTAATAATATTGTCGCTCTCACATTTCAGGAGACTTTAGTTATAATGTCGCTCCCACACTTCAGGAGACTTTAGTTATAATGTCTTTCTCACATTTCAAGAGACTCGGTGTATAATGTCACTGTCACACTTCTGGATACTTTAATAATATTGTCGCTCTCACATTTCATGAGACTTTAGTTATAATGTCACTCCCACACTTCAGGAGACTTTAGTTATAATGTCGCTTTACACTTCATGAGACTTTAGTTATAAAGTCGCTCTCACACTTCAGGAGAATTTAATTATAATATCGCTCTCAAACTTCAGCATGCCCGGTGTAGAATGTCGCTCTCACACTTTAGTAGACCATTTGTAGAATGGCGCTCTCACACGACAGCAGACTTTAGTTATAATGTCGCTCTCACACTTCAGGAGACCCGGCGTAGAATGGTGCTCTCACACTTTAGTAGACCATTTGTAGAATGGCGCTCTCACACGACAGCAGACTTTAGTTATAATGTCGCTCTCACACTTCAGGAGACCCGGCGTAGAATGGTGCTCTCACACTTTAGTAGACCATTTGTAGAATGGCGCTCTCACACGACAGCAGACTTTAGTTATAATGTCGCTCTCACACTTCAGGAGACCCGGTGTATAATGTATCTCTCACTCCTAGTCCTCCTACAAAATGTTTTAGTGTTATCACATCACGGACTGGTAGCAGATTTTAAAATCACAAACAGCCAACAATTATGGTGTTACTTGCAACGTCCTGTAAAAGAAATGCAGGCTACTTTAGCAACGAAAAAGCTTGCGTGTCAGAGCCCAGCCAGCTAATTCGCAGGATGTTTAAATTATTAAATCTTCTGGATTGATTCCGCTGTCCGTTAATGCCTTAAAACTCCTGGTCTTTGTTGGTGTTGTGTTGTATTGAACTTATGTAGTTAGACGTGAGGTAAGGAAATCGAAGTTCCAGCACCTTTTCTCCAGTTTTATCCATGATTCGTGAGCAGTAATATTCTAGGATCAAGTAAATTTCCTTCTGGTTTGCTAAACCTGTCATAGGTTCCTGACTTACTTAACTCTTTAATATTTGCTACAACCACCATGTCACACATACGAACAAACTCCTCGTTACAACTTAGATGCGTGCAGCCATAACGGGAGAGTTGGACACACGGATAGTTCTGCAATTCACATTAATTCACCAAAGACTGTGGTATTTTCTGTTGTTTAATCTGTTGGAGGGGTATATGCCTGGGAAGAGAGAAAGAGGAAGGCCAAAGATAAGATGGGTGCAGGCTGTGGCGAATGATCTCCAGATGGGTGTATTGGACGCGGGGCATCTTGCTTATGATTGAGAGGTGTTCCGGAAGGTTGTTATGGGAACAAGGTTCTGCAAAGAACACGCTAATGAATGAATGAATGAATGTATGAATGAATGAATGAATGAATGAATGAATCTGTTGTCTGATCGTAATTACAGTCCAATTCATCACTCCGGTCGAAACAATTCTTCATCTTGTCACATTTCCGCTCAATGGCTATGTACTCACCAAAAAGACATTGAAATACTTTGATCTTTAACGTGTGAATAGTACTCTCTATACTGTCGCGCCTTGGAGTCCAAACACTGGTTTTCCTTAATTTCGAGGTTTAGTGTGTGTTGTCTGTTTGTCTCCCTTGTTTTGTTTGGTATAACTGTGTCCTTTAGGGCCGTGTCAAGCATTGTGTTGAAGTCAGGTGACAGTAAAATTAACAAAACCCACGCAGAAAATACAAATTATCCGTACAATTCACGTTACTAAATGACTTACACTCGTATCACCAACCTAGGTTTAATCATCATCGTTTAATTTAACCGCCAAGCGTCGTGGGGAGCAATAGTTGACGTTCCAGCGCCAGATGGGTGGCATTATATAGAGTCATTCCGTGTGATTGTACAATGTCTTTGATGTCGTCAATCCATTTCTTCTCGGGCGTTCTCTTGCTCTCGTATCTTATTTCGATATAGCGTCAGTGTAGGTAGTTGATGATGTTGCATTCTAACGAGATGGCCGAACCATTTGATCTGCCGCCTTTCAATATATGTGGCACAAAGTGGTGATCCCACTGTCTGTCTTTCAACATCGTTTCTTACTCCATCTCGGAAAGTTATGTTGGCAGCTTTTCTCAAGCATCTCATCTCATAAGTGTTGGTTTTGCGTAAGTGTGATTTGGATATGTCCAAGTTTGACATTGGTAGCATAGGACTGGTGTGAATATGCTAATTATTATCTGTTGTTTTGCGGACTTTGGTATACTTGGATGTTTTAGTATGGGTGATAGTTAATATATTAGGTATATAGGCATATTTGAACGTTTCAGTATGGGAGATAGTTGATATATATCAGGCATGTAAGTACATTTGGATGTCTCAGTATGGGTGAAGGTTGATACATTACAGCGGTTCTCAACCGGTGAGAATCTCCCCCCCCCCCCCGGGAGGGGGGATTTTAGGGTTTCCAAGGGGGGGGGGGGGGTGAATTAAGATTATTTCAAGATCGTGTTAATACAAGGACCAATTACTTGATATTATTTTTCTCTCCGCACTTTACGGTTCTGTACTTCTCGCTCTTCTGAAAATCGTTTTATAACGTTAGCAGACATGCGAATCACGTTTTATGTACACATCTAGACTTGTTCTAGTATGTGTTATTAAATTTAGCTTCAATCTTTACGTGTACTGTGTAGGGGCGGAGAGGGGAAATTTATAGGGAGGAAATACGAAGAGGGGGGGGGGGGTGACCTTCTGAACATTTGGTGAAGGGGTGCATGGGCCAAAAAAGATTGAGAACCACTGATATATTAGGTATATAATTATATTTAGATGTTTCAGTGTGGGTGATAGTTGATATATTAGGTATATAAGTATATGTGGATGTTCCAGTGTGGCTGATAGTTTATATATAAGGTATATAGTTATATTTGGATGTTTCAGTATCGGTGATAGCTGATATATAAGGTATATAGATATATTTGGCTGTTCCAGTATGGATGATAGTTAATATATAAGCGCGCTTGCTTTTTGACATATGATTTCGATTTCTCCGCAATCTGAAGGTAATGTGGCGAATCATGACCTGTCTGCATCCTAATATGGCTGTCCGCGGATCTGACATTCTATTACCGGTCTTACACAGCTGATGGTTTCTTAGCTTGGAGAGGGGAGGGAGAACCCCGCAACACAGTGCCCGTGAAGTTGTTACTCCGGTACCGGATCAGGAGAAACGTTTCGAAACCAACCTCCTGTCAATAGATGCAGGCGCTTATCAGGGCGAACACACTCTGGACACCAATGCACCGAACTCAAGAATAAAATCTCAGTCTCTTTGAGGTTCCGTCAACCAACCGACCAACTAACCAATTAATCAACCAACCGGCCAAAAAGCCAATAAATCAGCTAACCGACAAACAAACCAATCAATAAAATAACCGACAAACTAACCGACCAATGAACCAACCAACTAACCAGTTAATCAACCAACCAACTGACTAATTAACCACACAACCGACCAACTAACCAATCAATCATCCAACTAACCAACCAACTAACCCATACATCAACCATCTGATCAAACAACTAACTAACCAACCAAACGATCGACAGACAGACCCACTGCCCGTCCATCTAACAACCAACCAACTGACCAACTCACCACCGACTAACTAACAAACCAACCTGCCAACTAGCCAACTAGCCAACCAACTAAACAATAAACCAATGAGCCAATCAACCAACCAGCGAACTAAACAATCAACCGACCAACCAATCAACCAACAAGCGAACTAAACAATCAACCGACCAACCAATCAACCAACAAGCCAACTAACCAGTCCACCAACCAACTAACCAGTCAACCAACCAACTAACCAGTCAACAAAACAACCAGTCAACTAAACAATCAACCAACCAGCCAATCAACCAACCAACCAGTCAACAAACTTTAATGCACTATTTATTCTATGTCGGTAACAACTGTGTTCTATTGACGTTTATTGGGTAATGTGAGCTCATTTTGCTCCAAAACTGATGTTTTTCATGTCCTATTCTGCCGGTTATTGGCTAGTTTACCACTGCTTTATCTCGGTTCATTCCATTCCGTTTTTGATGGGAAAACACAATTTCACTAGGCAGGAATTCCCAACTGTCTAGTTTAATTGTTTCATCAGCTTGTGAGGCTGTGCGAATGTTTGTTTGTTTTTTGTTCATTATATAAAAACACACAGATTCACACTCTATGTATTCATTTGATATACACTCTGACTCGGAAATTAAGTTCATTTTACACACACAGTCTGACTCACAAATTGAGTTCATTTTACACACACAGACTCACAAATTGAGTTCATTTTACACACAAACTGACTCACAAATTGAGTTCGTTTTACACACACAAACTGACTCACAAATTGAATTCATTTTACACACAAACCGACTTCATTTTACACACATACAAACTGACTCACAAACTGGAGTTCATTTTACACACACAAACTGACTCACAAATCGAGTTCATTTTACACACACAAACTGACTCACAAATCGAGTTCATTTTACACACAAACTGACTTACAAATTGAGTTCATTTTACACACAAGCTGACTCCCACATCGAGTGTTAATTTTATACACACAAGCTGACTCCCACATCGAGTGTTAATTTTATACACACAAGCTGACTCCCACATCAAGTGTTAATTTTATACACACAAGCTGACTCCCACATCAAGTGTTAATTTTATACACACAAGCTGACTCCCACATCGAGTGTTAATTTTACACATACAAACTGACTCACAAATGGAGTTCATTTTAGACACACAAACTGACTCACAAACTGAGTTAATTTTACACGCACAAACTGACTTACAAATTGAGTTCATTTTACACACACAAACTGACTCACTAATTGAGTTCATTTTACACACAAGCTGACTCCCACATCGAATGTTCATTTTACGCACACACACTGACTCACAAATTGAGTTCATTTTACGCACAAACTGACTTACACCCTGCGAGTTCCTTTTACACACAAACTGACTCGCAAATTGAGTTCATTTTACACACAAACCGACTCACACACTGAGAGTTCATTTTACACACAGACTGACTCACACGTTATGTGTCCTTCCGATACACAACACAGACCATGTGTGTTGTACCAAGCAAGGTTCTATTACGTCATTGATTGTGACCTTTCATGAGTTTAAAGGTGAAGGTATCGCCATACTAGATGCTAAAGGGTGAAAAGGTGAAGGGCGCCTTTCCCATTCCGTTGTATCATTTTGGGGATGTGATCCAATGCTGATATTTTCCTGACCAAACGCCTCTATATTCCTGATGTTGTTAGTATCACCCTGGTTGCCTTAGCTATCCAAAAATACTCCGGTCTCCATTCTATAAAGCTGGGTCGGCTGGAGATATGTAGAGACGATACAGCACAATCCCATCTTCCGTTGGATTTAAACTCGGAAACATCCGGCTGACAAACCAGTGTACCGGCGACACTCTTTTACGGCTCCCAAAAATGATTTAGAGATGAAGAGATGTTACCGATTTCACATCTACTAGATCATGGTAGTACTAAATGAGCTGACCGGTGTACTTCATTGTATGTACCAGTCTCACTACACATTGTATATAGTACAAATTAGAAAAAAAAATAGAGAAATTAGTACACGATGTCATCAAAATATGTGCCCCACTGTCCATCGTGAAGCAATATGCAGCGAAGGGCTGTCGTCAGCTGGAGTAATTCTTTGCACTCTAAACAGAATGGTGTTACCAAGGGAAGAAAGCATTTTTCAAATTTATTCTATATACACAGTATAGTCAAACTTTACAAACACCCTGTAAATGTTGTAGTCTTCACAAAGTGCATAAAACCCGTGAAGTACATCTTTGCTGACCGAGGCCTAGGTCATTCTTGTAAACTCATATGTTGTTGAATCGATCTAGTGCCGTACCTTTTATCTTATCTAAGTTGATTTCTTTATATCCCGTGCGTTTTATTTATATTGCATATTTTTTACGCAATCATTAACATTATCATCATTATCATCACTATATGTTTACCCTTCTCATTTACTTCCTTTTAATCTCCTCATCTCCCTCCACCTCCTTCTCTTTCGTCTTCTTTTTGTTTCTTCTTCTTCCTCTTCTTCACCCCTCCTACTCCTCCTCCTCCTCCGCCACCGCCTTCTCATCCACCTCCTCATACTCTTCTTCTTCTTCTTCTTCTTCTTCTTCTTCTTCTTCTTCTTCTTCTTCTTCTTCTTCTTCTTCTTCTTCTTCTTCTTCTTCTCATCTCCATCCCCTCCTACTCCACCTATTGTAATTCTTGTTATACGACTACAGCTGCTACTTGTTATGTCTTCGCGAGACATACAGATTTCCAGAAACACACTTAAGCTATATATCAAACATATTTTCCTCCTATCACCTGGTGACATTTAATCTTAACCTTCTAATTTTACAGATCTGGTGTCAGTTTCTGACGCTTCACCGTAACCATCCCACGTGCCGACTATTGACCAATCAGATATCGATGTTTCAGCCATCTCTGGGACCTGTGCTTCTACCCGTCTACGCTGTGAAGAAGAATGTCGTAAAACAAACACAATTTTCCAACTGTGGAAGGCAATCAACTAATACAGGTTATTAGCAGTTAATGTTGCACATACAACTTTTGGGGCCATGTAGCTGCTTTTGAACAAACAAATAACAAACACATGAGAGCTCTACATGAACGCAGTTGAACGCTTCAAACGCTGACATTGTGGTGTAGAAGGATGTGAATGAATTGCGGACGCTAAATTTACTTGCTTGATCTTTACAGAACGTTACAATCAATCCCAGCATGAATTGGCTTTTAGTGATATACTAGGCAAGTTTACGCTCACCAGCTTCCACCTTCCCCCCGGTTGACTCCGAACACTCGACCTGTTATGTCGGGAAATTGTGTTACTGCGCTTTGTTAACTCCAAAGCCACAGCTGCAGGCTTGCGAACGCTGCGACAAGATTTCTTCAGTAAAACTCATCGTCTGCTTCTGCCTCTACCTACTACCGCTTGCCAGTGTTTTCACACAATGGCTGTGAAGATGGCAATGGGTAACTTTGGATTATGTACACCGGTACATAACTATAAGTGCTATTTTTTGTAGATTTATAGAATACCCGCCAACTTTCGTACAGTTCCAGGGTTCAATCTATCTCGAGGAGTTTCTTAAGTTCGATAAATATAGTGTTTCTAACAACGCTAGAACTGAAATAAAACGGCATGCCACTTCTACATTATAAAGTGGAAGAGAAAAGATTTGACAGAGTGAGGCAGCGATAAACCCAAGAACGGACGAAGACAGACTAATCAATACTGAAAAGTGCATTATCGTTTCACGATAGAAGAGGAAATACTGAAGACGATAGCAATGTTCTATTACACTTCACAACAGAAGTGGACAGACGAAACACCATAGTGAGGTGGTTTTTATATTTCACAGTAGAAGAGGAAATGCTGAAGAAGACAGTAAGGTGGCTTTACATTCAACAGCAGAAGTTGACAGACTGAACAACATAGTAAGGTGACTTTACATCCACAGTAAAAGTGGTCAGACTAAAAAAAAAAGGTGGCTTTACATCCACAGTATAAGTGGACAGACTAAACAACATACTAAGGTAGATTTTACATTCCACAGTAGAAGTGGACAGACTGAGCAACGTACTACGGTGGCTTTTACATTCAATAGCACAAGAGGAAAGGCCAGACATGACGGCGAAGTACATATACATTTCCAGCAGAAGACGAGAATCTAGTCAAGACTGCAAGATACCTCTATCCCCAAGTGTAGCGGAGGAAAGAAATACGACGCAGTATGAGCTTGAGGCATTTCTACGTCCGAAGATAGATGATGACGACTTAAACTCTGTAAGAGAACTCTAAACATAGCTGTCGAGGAAGACACATTTAGTCGAAGATAACTATAAATCATGGAGTCGGGAAAACTCGGTTATCTCTGCACCCTAATATAGTATATGGAGGAATAAATCACAACAACAAAAGTACATCTACACTCAAGGTAGGAGAGGAAAGAATACCAAACGACTTCTTCTGGCTTTAGTGTAGAAGAGAAAAGATTGAGCACGAACTAATCCATCGCTGTGCTCCAGGGTAAAAGGAGAGAGACCAAATAAGGCTGAGTTACTTCAACATCCTATGGTAGAAGAGGAATGACTAAACTAGATCGCTCGGTACTGAATATCATTCAGAAAAGCTGCGGAGAGACTATGGAATGCAACAAACAAGATATATATTAACAATAATTAAATAAAAGTTGGTTGCATATCCTTTTCTGGAAGTTGCAGTCAACCACAGTATTTTTTTACTGTTTGTGATTTCTTGCAAGATTACATTTAGTAGTTTGCCACTGCATTCCGAACGACTGGAACTCATATCATTGTATGAAAGCCAACGCAAGGCGGTCTGCTTCCAAAGCCCCGCAGCATTCGCAATTATTAGTGAACAATAATTTGAATTCAATAACTATGCATTGCATACGGCTATAATTATTCAGTAAAAAAAAGCATTGCTAAATAAAACAGCCGTGGATAAGAAACGAACTAATTTGGATATTTACCAGATTTGACAGATTTCAAGCAATATAAACACAGAAATGCGGGTGGATTCGCTCCTCATTGTGTGTCTGCAGTTTGAATTTAGCGTTAAGCTTTTGGTGTGCGGGGAAACACAGGTGAACGCACGGACGGACCGCATGATGTCCAAGGTTAATACAATCATGCCTTGCAGGACTTCCGGCGGAAACGATCCCCTTTGCCAGCAGAATAAACCTAAATTTAATCACAAACAATTGAAACAGGTAAAACATTCAGAACGACAGCAGACTGCAACATTTCCAGTCAGTGAAATTGTTCCCGGTTACCACAAGACTTTAGATGACAAAGTACAGAAGCATGGCTCTGAACTCTGCTCACATAAACCAAGGCTACTAAGCAGAAAGGGAAGGCGAGCCTTGGCTGTAGAAGATCCAAAGCCGCCATTGTCCTCCAGTTCTACCGTGAGCGATACGGACAGGAGCCAAAGCACATCTTTTGGCGACAACCTGGATACAACATACGTAAGGGACGATAAGCGTAAGGGCTATTACTGCTATGGAATGACCGATCTTCTTTACGAAACCAGTAAGTATTTCCCCACTCAGGCCATACCACAATTTACCGGACCTCAGATGTCAGCAGAGATTTTCATCCAGAACAGAACACACTGTCAGCGGCCATCCCGCATGTCACTAACCATGACAACGGTGCTGAACGTCACCGTGGAGACGTGTTGCATCTCGTTTTGCACCCACGAGATCGAGATTAGCGTCAACGAGAATGAGCATATTCTGTTTAACTTCCTACAGTTTAATGTTCCAGGTTTAAACCTGGCCAGCAGCGAGGCCGTCGGTGTTTGTGACGAGTCCCTGGACATACTTGTCGATCACATCCAGAAAGACACCCCAAACACCAACAACACCCACGTGATTGGATCGTTTTGTGGGATTAAGGCTCCAAAATCCGTGTTTGTGGAGTACAGCAAGGCGAAGCTGGTTCTGACTCTAAAGGACAATGCCCAATGCGTGGACAAAATCAACTTTCAAGTGCAGATAGTGCCCTGCCTACAGCTGTCCTACAAAAGTTGTGACTCCAATGAGTATGTTAAATTCGAACGCAACCATGGATACATTTCCTCTCCAGGCCTGGCGCATGGGCAGAACTACCCAAACGACCTTCACTGCGTCTGGAACATTTCAGTTCCACAAGGGCAACTCATACGCCTAGAGGCCAGTGAAATCCGCCTCAGATACGGCGACATGATTCAGATTTCTCCCAAACACGCAAATTCCAGGCCGTTCCCCGACATCCTCAAATTTTCAGACCATCATTTCCGACAGCCTGTTGTCCTTCCCAGCAACGAGTGTTCCTTGGAGTTCCATTCCGACAGCATAAAGTCTGGTGTTGGCTTCAATATCACCTACACGGCCGTGGACGCATCGTATTTTATCCCCATGTTCAACAACAACTCCCTGGATTGTTCCAGCGATGTGCACATTCCGGAAATTATACGCTGCAACTTTTATATCGACTGCGCGAATGGTGAAGACGAGGAAGGATGCCCTTACAAAGATCCCAACTGCTGGCCTCAAGGCTACGCCATGAATGGCCGATGCTACCAGATCATCATAAACAATTACGCCATGTCATGGAGGATGGCAGAGGAGTTTTGTGAGCGAAACCTCTCCTCTCATTTGATTTCAGTTAGCACTGAAGCCCAGCGGAAATCAATTGATAAACTTAGAGAATTCATTGGGCCGAGTTTAGGCGTGATCTTCCTGGGGCTACAGCGCATGCGCATGCAGCAGGTGTTTCAGATGTACCGCCGAATGTGGCAATGGACGGATGGAAGAACGGCTTTCTACCTGCCTGATGAGTACAGGTACGAAGGATGGTCTACCTGTTCCTTGTTCTACAGCGATTACTTTCACTCTACAGATTGTGGGGCCACCAAAGATAACATCTCCTTTATCTGTGAGCGAGACATGAAAACCTCCAAAATATGGAAAGCCAGTGTTTGGACTCCAGGGCGTGACAGTATAGACAGTACTGTCCACAAGTTAAAAATCAACGTATTCCACTGTCTTTCTGGTGAGTACATAGCCATTGAACAGAAATGTGACAAGATGGAGAATTGTTTCGACAGAAGTGATGAACTGGATTGTGATTACGATCGACTGGCCGACTCAATGTACTCCTGCGATTCTGGGGGACTTCTGGCCTTCACATTTGTTTGCGATGGTATTTCTGAATGTCCAGATGCCAGCGATGAGAACTGGTGTCGCGTGCCGGACAAGGCGGCCCTTGGGCTGACCATGACCACCTGCACGGATGGGATGACCATGCAGAGGTCAAGGCTGTGTGACGGGAAGGAAGACTGCCGAGATGCCTCAGATGAAGAAGATTGCACTGAGTGCGTTGGGGGCAGCGAATTATGCCCCATGATTGCCTGTCTTCCACAGAACTGGACCACTGACAATGAAATCGATTGTCCTATTCGAGATTTGAAGGGTAGAAGAGCACCAGAGACGGTATTTGTAGAGAATGTGTTCAAAACCCAGCCTCCGCCAGGCGTGGTCGTTCCAGATGGATATGGAAAGTTTATGATCCTGGCGCTGAACAGAAACGCCCTCTGCCCGCAAACTCACGTGCAGTGTAGTGATGGCTATTGTATCCCCGTGTATATGTGGTGTAACGGGATGATCGACTGCCCGCACGGGGAGGACGAGAAGCCTGAACTGTGCCAGCACGTGTGTGAAGACATGTATCGATGCAAGCACTCCAGGATTTGTGTCCACAACGACCATCTCTGCGACGGATATTACCAATGTCCGAACCACGACGATGAACTCTTATGCAGTCTGCAGAATGTGACCTGCCCACAGAACTGCACCTGTCGAAGAATGGAAGTCACCTGCTCAGGATATCCAATATTTAACTCACTCTCACCTGTGCGGTATCTCAAACTGCAGCACGCGCAACTTAATGACCTACGTTTTGAAAACATAACGCCGTACACACTCATCTACCTAAATGTGTCCTCTTGCAACATCAGATACGTCCAGAGCGATGATCTGAATTTCTTAAATTTAAGAATTCTGGACATTAGCAATAATTTAATTGAACAACTACCCGCCGATTCCTTTGAGCATTGCCCAGGATTAAAAGTATTACTCCTAGCTCAAAATAAACTAAATAACGTCAACTTCTCATTTCTGGAACACACAAGGACACTGACCAAGCTGGACCTATCGTTCAACATAAAAAACAAGCTGCAGGACAATGGTTTCATCAAAGCCGTCAGCTTAGAAGAGCTGATCATGAGACACATGCAGATTGAAACGATATCCTCAAACGCCTTCAAGGGTTTGGTGAGGCTACGCCGTCTGGATCTCAAAGGGAATCCAGTGATCACATTTTCTATAGACATCTTTCAATTCCAGAAAAACCTCCGCAGTTTGGTCACCGATAATTTCCGACTGTGTTGCTCTTCGATTAAGCCCAGCAGTGTTCAGTTTGTGGACTGTGATGCTCCTTACGATGAGATCTCGTCATGTGAGGATATACTGCGAACTATGCTGCTGCGTGTGGCCTTATGGCTCATGGCCGTTCTGACTCTCTCTGGAAACTTCGGAGTCATCGTCTACCGGGTCTTCTACGACAGGGGTATTAAGTTCAGCTTCCGGGTGATCATCACCTGCCTGAGTGCTTCCGACCTGATCATGGGCATCTACCTGGTCATAATAGGGACAGCTGACGTCATGTATCGCGACCGCTACCTTTTAGCTGAGAGAGAATGGAAGAACAGCGCGCCCTGCCAGGTGGCCGGTTTCTTGTGTGTGCTGTCAAGCGAAACATCGGCCATGTTTATTCTATTAGTCACCGTTGACCGCTTCCTGGCCATCACTTTTCCCCTGCACCCTGCTCTTCATTTCAACGCCAAATCAGCATCGATAGCCTGTGCTGTAGTCTGGACCGTAGGGATCTCCATCGCCACCATTCCACTCCTACCACCATTCCGCCACTGGCAACTCTATTCCCAGAAAGCAGTAGGGGTCCCCTTACCCATCACCCGGTTCCATTTCCCGGGCTACGACTACGCCTTTGCCATTTTCATCGTCTTCAACATGGTCATATTTCTGCTAGTAGCCCTAGGCCAGCTGCTGATTTACTTGTCAGTTCACCTCCAAAAGCACCCGCAGATCAGCGAAGCCGGAGTGAGACAGGACACGGCTATCGCCAAACGCCTAGTTCTTGTGGTCATCACAGACTGCCTCTGCTGGTTCCCGATTACCGTGATGGGGCTGTTGGCCAGGTCTGGACAGCCTGTCCCTGGGGAGATGTACCTTGTGACGACCATCTTCCTCCTCCCGGTGAACTCGGCATTCAACCCCTTCCTCTATACGGCAAACTCCATCCTCCTGGCCCGGAGAAACAGACGGAAAAAGATCATGATGGATGTGGCGTACGGGCTCCGTCAGATTTATAGATGACGTCCGGAGTTAAATGACAGACTTATAAATGACACATGAGTGAGTCATGTGTACATGACATTTGATTCGAGACTCATGTGGTTGTAAAAAATTAGCAGAGATGGACTGTACAGTGACATTTTGGATTGAAATGTTTTTAAAAATGGAAACTAGATCCATACAGACGTGTACGTGACATTCTTGGTTGATTGCAATGTATTTCTGGCACCGGTATCGTTTCATATATTTATGTGAATTTTTGTTGGGCAAAAATGTATTTGTGACATTTGGGTTGAAGCAAATTTATTTGTGACATAAGAGTTGATGCAAATTTATATCTACCTTTTGAGCTGATCCTGGTTTAAAAGTGACATTTATGCTCGCTCATTTCTATAGATACCACCTTGGTTAATACAAATTTATATGTGTCATTTGCGTTGACCCACAGGTATCTATACCATTTAGTTTGATTTATATTTGTAAGTGGCATTTGGGTTGACGTAAATTTCTATGTGATATTTGAGTTGACGTAAATTTCCATGTGATATTGAAATGATGCACACTTTATAAATGACATTTGCAGTGTGTCGCAGTCATGTGTGACATTTACATTGATCCACATTTATTCCTGTCATACAGGCTGCTCTATATTTATACGTGACATTTGGGTCTTCCAAATTTATATCTGATATTTATTTTTAAAAACGTTGCGAAGGACCCCTTTTCACACCTTAAGGCGTTTTTGGGCATATGGTTATGGACCCATAATTTTATAGTCCAATCGGCATGCGATGGGGGATGTGGTCAGTATCACACGGGCCGCCTTTACTTCTCAAGGCACGTCTTGGTGTCAATTTTGATTGGATGTGTCTACCCAGGAGCCCCCGGTCGCATTTAAACCTCTGAATCCGCCCCTATGTGAAACAAACGGAAAACTACCGAGCCTGTAGGCGAGGGCCACTACCGCGGCTGCCGTGTGACATTTGGGCTGTGCAGATTTACATCTCGCATGTGGGTGGGTTAAAATATATGTCTGACATGTAGGTTATGAATGGCATTTATTTCGTTCCACATTATGTGACATTTTTGGGCTGATCCATAACTGAAGAGTTGCTGTGATGGTCAGGGTGGTTTGTGACAACAGCATACGCCCGGTCTAACGAGAGTTAGAGTTTGCACTCGCCATTCGCTATGAGAAGGAACTATTAATTACTTATCTCTCCTTGCACTCAGGCCTAAAAAGTGTGGTAGTCCGAACACTGCACATACCCACTGCAGGGTTCTGATTCGGGATATTTGTCTTTTTTATATCACATTTGGTCTGAAGCGCAACTTTGCGTCCCATCTGGGCTGATCCACAATTCTGTGTCACATATGGGCTGACCCATAATTTTGCGTCTCATCTAGGCTAACCCACAATTTTGTGTCATATCTGGGCTGTCCCGTAATTTTGTGTCACATCTGGGCTGTCCCACAATTCTGTGTCATGTCTGGGCTGACCCACAATTTTGTGTTTACATCTGGGATGACCCATAATTTGTGTTCCATCTGGGCTGACCCATAATTTTGTGTCATATCTGTGCTGACCCACAATTTTGTATCACATCTGGACTGACCCACAAGTTTGTGTCACATTTGGCTGACCCACAATTTTGTGTCACATTTGGGTTGACCCACAATTTTATGTCACATTTATGTTGATCCACGTTTAATTGTGGAATTTGAATATACCCAAATGTACATGTACATATGTAATATCTCTTGACACAACATTATAAATGCCATCTGATCAGTGACGGATTTTTTCAGTTGAAAACAAGAAAGAAATTGAAATAGGTGTGTAAATGACACTTGATGTATAAACATATTTATATGTGCCATTTATGACGAGAAGATATAAATGACATGTATGTGTATTTATAAACTACATTTTGGATGAGATGATGAAAGTATACGACGTTCCGGTGAAGGCAAACGTATTATGTAATTGTTATTCAGATTTAAGACTCTGTAAATCATATGTGCTTTAAGGAAGATTTACAAATTCCTCTTATTCATCATCATCATCATCATCATCATCATCATCATCATCATCATCATCATCATCATCATCATCATCATCATCATCATCATCATCATCATCATCATCATCATCATCATCATCATCATCATCATCATTTCCTCCTCCTTCTCCCCCTCCCCCTCCTCCTCCTCCTCCTCCTCCTTCTTCTTCTTCTTCTTCTTCTTCTTCTTCTTCTTCTTCTTCTTCTTCTTCTTCTTCTTCTTCTTCTTCTTCTTCTTCTTCTTCTTCTTCTTCTACACCTTCTCTTCCTCCTCCTTCTTCTTCATCTTTTTCACTTAACCATACTCTTCTCTTCTTCCTTCCCTCTCCCTTCCTTCTTCTTCTCTTAACCGTCCTACTCTACTACATCCTTCCCCTCCTCCTTCTTCCTTCTAATCCTCCTTCTTCATTTTATCTTACCCGCCCCCTTATCTTCCCCCTTCTTACTCTTCTGTTGCCGCTGCTGCTGCCGCCGTTGTTGTTGCTGCTGCTGCTGATTCAGTTTCTAATACTGTCGCCGCCATCACTGCTGTGTACACTTTCGAACATCAACATAAATGAAATCAATAAACATTACAGTTGTTGGCAACTTCTCCGGACTGTCATCGCTTCTTTCTGGGCGTGTTTGTGCTGTTTGTCCAATGTGTGCTCACTGGTACACAGGACAGTCCTGTAGTAAGATCTCAGCTGTCTATCTGTCTGTGTCGTGTAGTATGTCCTCACCTGCCTGCCTGCCTGCCTGCCTGCCTGCCTGTCTGTCTGTCTGTCTGTCTGTCTGACTGTCTGTCTGTGTATTGGAGTATATCCTCAGCTGTATGTCTGTCTGTCTGTGTCGTGTAGTATGTCCTCACCTGACTGCCTGCCTGCCTGCCTGCCTGCCTGTCTGTCTGTCTGTCTGTCTGTCTGTCTGTCTGTCTGACTATCTGTCTGTGTATTGGAGTATATCCTCAGCTGTATGTCTGTCTGTCTGTGTCGTGTAGTATATCCTCAGCTGTCAGTCTGTCTGTGTCGTGTAGTATATCCTCAGCTGTCAGTCTGTCTGTGTCATGTAGTATGTCTTCAACATTCCGGTTGTCTGTGTCTTAGAGTATGTCCTCAGCTATCAGCCTATCAGGCGAGTCTTAAGGTCTGGGTGGACTGATATGCGTGAACACGCGTACATACATAGACGCACCTCAACAGACAAAATGCTAGTGTATGTGGACATGTGCAAAGTATATGCAAGAAGAGAGAGAGAGAGAGAGAGAGAGAGAGAGAGAGAGAGAGAGAGAGAGAGAGAGAGAGAGAGAGAGAGAGAGAGAGAGAGAGAGAGAGAGAGAGAGAGAGACTCGCCCCTATAATAACACAAGGGGGTTTTGGTTAGTACCACCTTCAATTTTACACGCCTCCTACCCCGCCCCTTCTTTCTATGGGCTCACTGAACCGTAACACCCAGCACCGGGTATAACAACACACCCGAGATTTTCTTGGTTACTTACAGATCCGAACGGTGAGGTGAGTATGAAGATTTTTCTCTATTAAAATTTGTTTTCAATTAAACATTTCCTTCAACTAACATTCTTTTCAATTAAAATTTTTTTCAATTCTCATTTTCTCTTCATTGCTTCCATTTTTCCATGCTTTTGTTCTTATCGTCCTGTCGTCACCTTCTGATGTAGTCACAGGAGTTCTCCTTGACTGTATGTTGTGTTTGTGAATGTGTTTGTTTGCTGATGAAGGCTAATCGCCGCAACGTTCTGTATGTGTCTTAACTCTGTTATGTAAAGCTGCACTATTTTGTGTCATTTTATAATATTGATGGTGAATGACGATGATGATGATGAAATGATGACGTTGATGATGACGATGATGATGCTGGCTATGATGATGATGTTGTTGATGATGATGACGATGATGATGATGATGATGATGATTATAGTGGTGTTAGTCGTGATGATGACGATTATGGTGATGTTGGTGATAGTGATGATGTTGGTGATGATGAATATAATGTTGCAATTATCAGCGGAACTCCTTAATCGTTACATAAAAGCGCCGGCGAGACAGCTGAAGAATATCATGCAAAAAGGTTCTCTTGGTGCGGTCAGTACATGAGACATGGAGATCTGGTACGGAAAGCGCTGGAGGGGAAAATCATGGGCAAGCAATACAGAGAAGATCTAGGAAGAACTACATAACACAGACAAACAAGAACATTGAGACACAGATTCACACAAAGCTGAGAAGAGTTAGTTGAGTTGGGTTGAGCTAAGAACTGACATCACTGCGCTCAGGCATTGCCATACACACTCCGTCCACTCGTTTAACAGCCAGCGAAGAGTCACACTACTAAATCGTTCCCACCTCTATCTGATTGGAAGTTCTCCTGGTCTTCCCTCTAGGTTTTGAGATTTTTCCAGAACCCCTGCCGATCCCCCGCAACTTTCCACATATGTATTCTCAATCTGTTCCCCCACCTTCATCACCTGGTCCCACAGGCGCACGACCACCTCTCCCTTGTCCATAGGTACCTACCACAAAGAGGTGCATTCCCTGCCAGCCTGTCAGCCAGTTCATTACCCCGCATTCCCATGTGGCCATGGCAAAATATCCATACAATTCTCACAATTTATGACCTCTGAAGCGAGGATAGCCATTCCACACGAAACATTCCGTTCTCCGCCTAACTTAGCATACTCTTTGCGGCCGTAATGAATACAACGTGTGTTGCAGTAGTCTCCTCTAACCAACGGAATGCCGCTATTACTGCTTCCACCTTCATTCTCATGCTGGGGGTCGCAGCCTCTTATGCCAGACTCTCCTTTTTCAAGACTCGTCCATTAGCCTTCGCAGTGAAACCCCAACTACTATGTCTGTTTCTCACCACTGACCCATCGGTGTAGATCACAATGTCACCTTAATGTAGCTGTAGAGAGCTTTCGAGATGAGAAAACAATGGAGATATATGATCAGAATCAATCAATCAGGTGTCGTCTTCACAATGAAGGTTGACTGCAGTGGACCTCCAACACTGTCTCTCGCCCTGATTGTACATTCTGTCAGACTGCTGTTTGTCTATCTCTCGATGTTATCTTCCCACTTGTATCGCTGTATACCTTTTCGACGCTTACCTTCAACCTTACTCTCCAGTATGGTCTATATTGTAGTGTTATGCATTTTAACGTGGCAGAAATAATGCATTTGCCTCAGATCAGAATAGATAAGGTCAACTCCTCTCTGAGGACTGACTGACATGAATAATAAATATGGTGTTTTCTCATCAAGAATGATGATGATCATTCATTTCATCCAGTGGGGTTGAAAGTTTGGAACCGTGAGTTCTAAGATCGCTGATAAGCCCTATTTCGGCTTGAAATGTTCTTTGACAATGTGGGCATAGAATGCTTGACGTTCCAGGAGGACGATCTCCTGCAGTGGTTTTAGTTTTTAGTCCAGCCTTTTTTCCCTACAGCTCCTGCAGTCCTGTTTGCGTCACAAGTGACTGAACCCTTGCTTAATGGTGTACGTCACGAATTTCGTCTTTGGCAGCAGTCGCCAACGTGTCGTGATGAATCCAAAAGTTTTTAGTGAGATCTTCAGAGTGATTTTAAAGCTTTTCCTCCGGCCGCCTTGGGAGCATTTAACACATATGAGAAACGTGGTCTTTACCACGTTTTCGGACTGAATAAAAAAAAAGACAAGATCAGAAATGACGATATCAGATAGTAAATGAGTAGAATGTTAGGAATGGATCGTCTATAGAAATAATGATTCGGTCATGTAGCAACATTGTCTACAAACAACGTGCCCTAGCTAACACTGACAGTTAGAGGCAACAGATACATAGGAAGAAGCAGGTTAACAATGCTATGTTTTAGTGGAATAGCAGGAGTAACCAACACCATCTTGTATGCGTCCCCCGCATGATAATGGTATTGCTGAAGATAATGATATTGGTGATGATGACGATGACGACGATGATGATAATGATGTTATGGAGTTGTTGATGATGATGAGGGTGTTGGTGTTGATGATGATGATGTTGGTGGCAATGATGATGATTATAGTGGTGATGATGTATATGGATGTAATGATGATGATTATGGTGATGATGACGGAGATTATGGTAATGATGATGATGGTATTAATGATGATGATGTAATTCTAGTGATGTTGGTGGTGATAATGATTATTATGGTGATGTTAGTGATGACGATGATGATGATGATGGTGATGTTGGTGATGACGTTGATAATGATGTTCATGGTGATGTTGGTGGTGACGATTATGATTATGGTGATGATAGTGATGATGATGATGATTATGGTGATGTCAGTGGTGGTGATGATGATGATGATGATTACGGTGATCTTATTGATGATTATAGTGATGTTGGTGATGATGACGATTATGGTGATTTTGATTATGATTATGGTGATTTTGATGATGATTTTGGTAATGACGGTGATGATTATGGTGATGTTACTGATAATGATGATGATTATGGTAATGTCGGTTATGATTATGGCGATGTTACTAATGATGATGATGATTATGGGTATGTTTATGATGATTATGGTAATATTGGTGATGATGATGATTATGACGATGATGTTAGTTATGATGATGATAATGATGAGTATGGGGATGTTGGTGATGATGATGATGATAATAAGGATGATGATGATGATAATAATGATTATGGTGATGTTGATAGTAGTGACGTTGGTGGTGGTGTTGGTGGTGGTGATGTTGACGATGTTACTGGTTGTTAGTGATGACGTTGATGTTGTTGATATTGATACGGATGTTAATAATTATGGTGATGTTGGTTCTAATGTTGTTGCCGAATTCGATGATGATGATGATGATGATCAGGATGATGCTGGATCTGGTGGCGAGAGAGAGAGAGAGAGAGAGAGAGAGAGAGAGAGAGAGAGAGAGAGAGAGAGAGAGAGAGAGAGAGAGAGAGAGAGAGAGAGTAACATCATAGTTTAATCAGTCTATTTGCCAGGTAACTTCAGCCGCATACAGAAATCCACATCAAGCGGACACACGATACCACAAGCACAACAAATCGATGAGGCCAAATGATGAACAAACGGTGCTGCCAATCCACATGGAATACCAGTAGAATCAAATGTAATAGAATGATACAACAATGTTGTCTAACAGTCAACACGGAATACATCGGAGATATAATATGCTTTGTGAGCAGGGTTTTATTCTTATCACATAAATGCATCGATTAGCCCAGTACAAGAGCTCTTCTCTCGACATCCCTGCATAAGTTGATTTGTAGCCGGGGCGTATGTAAAAAGACCTGTCGACTAATCAGATATTCAGGACACAGGGGAACCACCGACAGGAGCTGATGGAAAATGGTGGTTATGGATGGAAGGAGGAAAGCATGGCTGAATGGAGCTTCCGGGTGTGAATACCTAATGCTGAATGTAGATGGGACCAGTTCATTGGCATATATGTTAGATAACTAAGGGCATCCGAGGGTGGGAATGCATGCATAATGCCGTGAATGTAATGTTGTTGTGATGGTGATTGCGATTGAAGTGATGGGTGTTGTGATGATGGGTGTGGTAATTGGTGTGGGGATAGGTGTGGTGATTGGTGGTGATGGGGGTGGGGATGGGGGTGGTGGCAATGGGTATGGTTATGATGGGTGTGGTAATGTGTGTGTTAATGTGTTTGGTAATAGGCGTGGTAATGGGTGTGGGAGTGGGTCCAGGATAGGTGTGGTAATGGGTATGAGGATGTGTGTGGGATGGGAATGGGTGATGGGTGATGGGTGTGGTGGTGATGGGTGTAGTGATAGGTGTGGTGGAGGATGGATGTGGTGGCGACGGTGTGGTTATGATAGTTGTGGTACTGGTGTGGTGATAGGGATGGTGATATGGGCATGATGATGGGAGTGGTGGTGTGGGTGTGGTGATAATTGGTGTGGTGATGCGTGTGGTGATAATGGGTGTGGTGGTGATGGGTTTGATGATGAGTGTGGTAGTGATAGGTGTGGTGGTGATGAGTGTGGGGATAGGTGTGGTGGTGATGAGTGTGGTGGTGATGAGTGTGGTGGTGATGAGTGTGGTGGTGATGAGTGTGGTGGTGATGAGTGTGGTGGTGATGAGTGGAGTGATGAGTGTGGTGGTGATGAATGTGGTGATAAGTCTAGTGGTGATGACTGTGGTGATGAGTGTAGTGATGAGTGTGGAGATGGGTGTGGTGGTGATAAGTGTGGTGGGGATGGGTGTGGTGGTGATGAGTGTGGTGGTGTTGAGTGGGGTGATCAGCGTGGTGATCAGTGTGGTGATGAGTGTGGTGGTGACTGGTTATGATGAGTTTGGTGGTGATGAGTGTGGTGGTGATGAGTGTGGGGATGAGTGTGGTGATGACTGTGGTTATGATGAGTTTGGTAGTGATGGGAGTGCTGGTGATGGGTGTGGTGGTGATGGGTGTGGTGATGATGAGTGTGGTGGTGATGAGTATGGTGGTGATGAGTGTGGTGGTGACGGATGTGATGATGAGTGTTTAGATGGGTGTAGTAGTGATGAGTGTGGTGATGAGTATCGTGATGGGTGTGGGGATGGGTGTGATGGTGATGAGTGTGGTGGTGATGGGTGTTTTGGTGATGGGCGTGGTGGTGATGAGTATAGGGATGGGTGTGGTGGTGATGAATGTGGTGGTGATGGGTGTGGTGATGGGTGTGAGGATGAGTGTGGTGATGTGTGGTGGTGATGGGTGTGGAGGTTATGGGTGTGGTGGTTATGAGTGTGGTGATGAGTGTGATGATGGGGGTGGTGGTGATGTGTGTGGTGATGGGGTGGTGATGAGTGGTGATGGGCGTGGTTGTGATAAGTGTGGCGATGGGTGTGGTGATGAGTGTAGTGATGGGTGTGGTAATGAGTGTATTGATGAGTGTGGTGATGGGTATGGAAATGAGTGTTGATGGGTGTGGTGGTGATTGTGGTGATGGGCGTGGTTATGATTGTGGTGATGGGTGTGGTGGTGATGAGTGTGATGATGAGTGTGGTGATGGGTGTGGTGATGAGTGTGGTGATGGTTGTAGTGATGAGAGTAGCGATGGAAGTGATGATGGGTGTGGTAATGGGTGTGGTGTTCGGAGTGATGATGGGTGTGGTAATGGGTGTGATGATGATTGTGGTGATTGGTGTGGTGATGAATGTGGTGATGTCTGTGGTGATGATTGTGGTGATGGGTGTGGTGGTCTTGAGTGTGATGATGAGTGTGGTGATGGGTGTGGTGATGGTTGTTGTGATGGGTGTGGTGATCAGTGTGGTGATGGGTGTAATGATGGTTGTGGTAATTGATGTGGTGATGGGTGTGTTGATGGGTGTGATAATGGGTGTGTTGATGGGTGTGGTGATGGGTGCGATGATGATTGTGGTGATGCGTGTGGTGGTGATGAGTGTGGTGATGAGTGTGGCGATGGGAGTGATTATGGGTGTGGTGATGGGTGTGGTGATGGGTGTGGTGATGGGTGTGGTGATGGGTGCGATGATGATTGTGATGATGCGTGTGGTGGTGATGAGTGTGATGATGAGTGTGGTGATGAGTGTGGCGATGGGTGTGATTATGGGTGTGGTGATGGGTGTGGTGATGGGTGCGATGATGATTGTGGTGATGCGTGTGGTGGTGATGAGTGTGATGATGAGTGTGGTGATGAGTGTGGCGATGGGTGTGATTATGGGTGTGGTGATGGGTGTGGTGATGGGTGTGGTGGGTGTTGTAATGAGTGTGGTGATGGGTGTGGTGGTGATGAGTGTGGTCATGAGTGTGATGATGAGTGTGGTAAGGGTGTGGGGTATGGGTATGGTAGTGATGTGTCTGGTGATTTTTGTGGGGATGGTGTGATGATGAGTGTGTTGATGGGCGCGGTGATGAGTGTAGTGATAGGTGTGGTGGTTATGAAGGTGGTGATAAGTGTGGTGGTTATGTGTGTGGTGGTTATGAGTGTGTTTTGGTTATGGGTGCTGTGGTGATGTGTGTGATTATGATATGTGTGGTGGCGATGTGTGTGGTGTTGATGTGTTTGGTGGTGATGGGAGTGGTGGTGATGAGAGTGGTGAAGATGAGTGTGTGTATGAGTGTTGTGGTGATGAGTGTGGGGATGAATGTGGTGGTAATATGTGTGGTGGTGATGTGTGTGGTGGTAATGTGGGTGGTGCTGATGAGTGTGGTGGAGATAAGTGCGAGGATTGGTATGGTGGTGATGAGTGTGGGGATGAGTGTGGAGATGGGTGTGGTGGTGATGTGTGTCGTGGTGATGTGTCGTGGTGATGTGTGTGGTGGTGAAGTGGATAGTGGTGATGTGTGTGGTGGTGATGAGTGTTGGCATGGGTATGGTGGTGATGGGTGTGGTGGTGAGTGTGAGGATGGGTGTGGTAGTGATGAGTGTGGTGATGGGTGTGGTTGTGATGAGTGTGGTCATCGGTGTGGAGATGGGTGTGGTTATGTGTGTGGTGGCGATGGGTGTGGTGATGAGTGTGGGGATGCTTGTGGTGGTGATGAGTGTGGTGATGAGTGTGGTGGTAATGAGTATGGTGATGGGTGTGTTGATAAGTGTGGGGATGCGTGTGGTGGTGATGAGTATGGTGGTGATGGGTATGGTGGTGAGTGTGAGGATGGGTTTGGTAGTGATGAGTGTGGTCATCGGTGTGGAGATGGGTGTGGTTATGTGTGTGGTGGTAATGGGTGTGGTGATGAGTGTGGGGATGCTTGTTGTGATGATGAGTGTGGTGGTGATGAGTATGGTGATGGGTGTGTTGATTAGTGTGGGGATGAGTGTGGTAATGAGTGTGGTGATGGGTGTGGTGATGAGTGTTATTATGAGTGTAGTGATATGTGGGGTGATGAGTGTGGTAATGAGTGTGGTAATGAGTGTGGTAATGAGTGTAATGATGAGTGTGGTGATGAGTGTGGTGATGAGTGTGGTAATGAGTGTGGTAATGAGTGTAATGATGAGTGTGGTGATGAGTGTGGTGATGAGTGTGGTAATAAGTGTAATGAAGAGTGTAGTGATATGTGTGGTGATGGGTGTGGTAATGAGTGTAATGATGAGTGTGGTGATGAGTGTGGTGATGGGTGTGGTGATGAGTGTTATGATGAGTGTAGTGATATGTGTGGTGATGAGTGTGGTAATGAGTGTGGTAATGAGTGTAATGATGAGTGTGGTGATGAGTGTGGTGATGAGTGTGGTAATGAGTGTTATGATGAGTGTAGTGATATGTGTGGTGATGAGTGTGGTAATGAGTGTGGTAATGAGTGTAATGATGAGTGTGGTGATGAGTGTGGTGATGAGTGTGGTAATGAGTGTGGTAATAAGTGTAATGATGAGTGTAGTGATATGTGTGGTGATGAGTGTGGTAATGAGTGTAATGATGAGTGTGGTGATGAGTGTGGTGATGGGTGTGGTGATGGGTGTTTTTTGAGTGTGATGATGAGTGTGGTGATGAGTGTGGTGATGGGTGTGGTGATGGGTGTGGTGATGAGTGTGGTTATGGGTGTGGTGATGGGTGAGGTGATGAGTGTGGTAATGGGTGTGGTGATGAGCGTGGTGATGGATGAGGTGGTGATGAGTTTGGTGATGGGTGTGGTGATGGGTGTGGTGATGAGTGTGGTGATGAGTATGGTAATGGGTGTGGTGATTGATGTGGTGATGAGTGTGGTGATGAGTGTGGTGATGGGTGTTGTGGTGATGATTATGGTAATGGGTGTGGTGATGAGTGTGGTGATGAGTGTGGTAATGAGTGTGGTAATAAGTGTAATGATGAGTGTAGTGATATGTGTGGTGATGAGTGTGGTAATGAGTGTAATGATGAGTGTGGTGATGAGTGTGGTGATGGGTGTGGTGATGGGTGTTTTTTGAGTGTGATGATGAGTGTGGTGATGAGTGTGGTGATGGGTGTGGTGATGGGTGTGGTGATGAGTGTGGTTATGGGTGTGGTGATGGGTGAGGTGATGAGTGTGGTAATGGGTGTGGTGATGAGCGTGGTGATGGATGAGGTGGTGATGAGTTTGGTGATGGGTGTGGTGATGGGTGTGGTGATGAGTGTGGTGATGAGTATGGTAATGGGTGTGGTGATTGATGTGGTGATGAGTGCGGTGATGGTTATGGTGATGGGTGTGGTGATGAGTGTGATGATGGGTGTGGTGATGAGTGTAGTGATGGGTGTAGTGATCTTCTCCATAAGGCAAATTTGACTGTCCCGAAGTCAACATGAACAAAGATGCTTTCAATAACACCCGGAGAATAGTGCAACAGAAACCTTGGCACAAGCGGGACTCCAGGCTGAGCAACAATGTAACGTGGGTGTGTTTACGCAAAACTGGGGTGAATGAACGAATTAAGAATTTTACAATACTATCAAGATGAACTGGGTCAGAGAAGAATATGCGGATGTTAGGTCAGAAAGGTGGAGGTAGGAGTTCCAAAACAAAGGTAGGCCCTGAACACAATGGAAGATACATCACGGAGATCTCAGGCTGAGTCACGAAGGCTCCGAGAAATACGTGATAGCAGACTAAGAAACAAAGAGACACTCAGAAAGGTTATGTTGGAGGAATTTTGATTGGGGTTAAACGGGTTAAATGATGTTTTGTGGGAAGTCCGGGAAGAGTGAATAAGAGAGAAGTCTGGGAAAATTTCAGGGGTTGGATTCGGGGGCTAAGGGAGGTAACTTAGCTCGATCGTGAAGTTGAGATGTGGCGGAGTAGGGACAAATCCGTCGGGTGGTTTTAAAACAGTGGAGTTCTGAGTTCTGGACCAGTGAGAAGAGCTGAGTCCAGGGAGAAGAGACTCAGAGGAGGTGATTAGATACACGGACAGCGAAGAGTCCGTAACAGTGTATTGTGCGAGGCGGTTAGACGGCAATAGTGTGGTCGCAGGAGCTTACTGTGGTATATGATAATCTGAGTGTTCTGGACATGTGCAGATACAATCTAGATATACCTAACTAATGAATGTTCTGGAAAAGTGTTATAGCGTCGAGTTTGTTGAGAATTAAAATATTATGTGAGTAGGCTGGTGTTATATATATATATTGATTCATCTTTGTTGATCAGTCGTCCGACACAATATTCACATTGATATCCTTTAGACACAACGACAGCCACTTCTATCTGTCACTCTGTCAACCACCTTGTGACAAACAAAGCTGATGAGATTCAAGGCTTTGCTGACAGACATGATATGAAAAACTTCTACGACTCACTGAAAGCGGTCTATGGTCCTTCATCACCAGGCATAGATCCCCTCCTCAGTGCAGAGGGGGAACATTGGTCATCGATAAGAAAAAATCCTTCAACGCTGGGCAAAGCATTTCAGTAACATCTTAAATGCAATCTCCTCCTTCGATGAGGAAACGATCAACTGCCTTCCTCAAGTCACCACTAATGAGATAGTCTTGATGACCTGCCAACCATAGTTGAATTAAACAAAGCCATCCAGCAACTTTCCAGCGGTAAGGCGCCTGGTCCTGACTCCATCCCAGCAGAGATATACAAGGCAGGTGGGCCTGTTCTAATAGAGCAGCTTCACCAGGTCTTTACAAACATATGGGTGAACGAGACCATGACACAAGATTTCAAGGAAGCGTCAATAGTTCACCTTTACAAACGTAAAGACACCGCCAATCCTGTGACAGCCACCGAGTGCCGAATGGTCGTTGTGGATTCGTGTGTGAGTGTGCCTGCATGTAAAAGCCTAGACTAGTCTGATATGTATGCTTTTCTTTTGTTTGTACAGTCTCAGTATTGGATATCGTCATCATGATCATCATGTGCCTTATCAGCTGGCGTAGGTGTTCATGTCTCTCCACAGATTTCAGTCCTTGTTCTGAATCAGCTCCGCTGACGATATTCCTCCATGCCACCGTCTCAGTGCATCCAGCGTCATGTCTCTTCATCTGGCTCGGCCTCTTTTCACATTGATATTTTCCGTTGTCACGATGCTCTCCAATGCCCCTCTGTTATTGGGTACGACTGAATAAATTTCTCATTTCTCTAGCCATCTTGCTCATTATGTAGATAATTGATTCTCTCGGGTCTAGTAGCTCACGGATGACAACGTCCGCCACCAGCTCCTACAGATGTATTTCAGTTCCCGGCGTCGACTGTGTGGATGTTCACAAAGAAACGTTTAATGGTATACTCAGCACAGATCCCAGGGTTGTGGATTGGACGCCCGACTTTCTCTGATAATGGAAGAAACGAACGCCGGGGGCTCACGTGGACGTAGCTAGTTAGTTATTCTTATGTCTTATTATGTCTTCTTTACCAGGGCCTGGTCATTTCTGTTTTGGAGTATGCGATGGCGATCCTGACTCTCAACCATAAGCAGACAGAAAGGATGTTAAGGATACAGAACGAAGCTATGCGCATTATTGTTGGATGTACAAGAGATACAGCATGCAGGGCGATGCGCTACCTTCTTGATTTTCCAACCATGAGGGACAGAATACAAATTTGACAACCACGTGCCTATCTCAGAGTCAACGCAAACACACAACATCCACGGCATAGCGAGATTAAGAAGGTAAAGGGCAGCAGGTTAAAAAGAGGAAAGTTTTGGATGGGTCAAGCCGAAGACATTCTTCAGCAGGTGTATTCACTTGAGGACTTAGAATCTGGCGAGGAGTGGGTACAAGTGCCAACAGAGTTCTGTACATCCTTTTCAGTGTGCATCCAACTAGACAGGAAATGCATACAAGAAAATCCAGCTGCTGTGGAGGCGGACGTACAGGCTCTGATCTTTGAGAATTCTTTAGATGATGCTGTCATTTACACGGATGGGTCGGTCGTCCGAGGAGTGAGAAGTTAATGGAGCTTTACGGCTCAGGCCTGAGGGAAACTTGTGAAGGAAGAGTCTGGCTCTTTTACTTTCACCACAAGCAGCCTGACTATGGAAGTCATGGCAGTAAGTAAAGCAATAACATGGCTCGAGACACAGTCATTCAATCGGGCATGTGTCCTTAGTGACTCAATTAGTATGCTCAGGAGGATATAGATGGCGTGGATCCGAAGAGAGTGGTTGCTGTCTATGGAGCGGTCTCGGCTGGCAAAGATTAGTTTCATCTTCGTGCCAGGGCATGCGGGTGTACAAGAGAACGAGCAGACTGACAAGCTCGCAGGTAAGGCTACTGTGGAAGACTGTCGAGTCATTGACCAGGCAGACACCAGTTCTGTGTTGGTTTATTACTCTTGTTTGGCTTCCTGTGTAGTGTTCTTGTTTGGCCACACCTCTTTTAACTTGCTATTCTCGTAGTCTGACCAACGTGGGCATTGCATACGTTAAAACCTCTCGGCTATGGGAGATCCAACAGAGTAGGCTGTACAGGCGGCTGCCCAAGCTACATTTCTAAGTTAAACAATCTACGCACACATGCAAATTGTTTTTTGCGCTCGCTCACTTTGAACTCAAGCATATTCATACATATTACCTCTAGTAGCACTGGACCAAATTTTGGGCGTGGATTAGCTTTCCTTATTACCAGTGTCTCACGCTACCAGAGGATTGTTTTACTTTTGAGAGTATTTGTCTTCGTGTACGTTTCATGGTTTCTAAGCTCATATTTCAAAACCTGTTGTTTTGTTGTTGTCTTCGCTCCTCTTTCACTAGTCTGTTGTCAGACTCACTTCCATATATCAGAATAGGATATCTATTAAGTCCCTTACCAGCCATACCACCAAATATTCCACAAGGTCCTTATAAGACATACCCTATCAAAGGTGATTCTAACGTATTTCAATTTACTCTCTCTCTCTCTCTCTCTCTCTCTCTCTCTCTCTCTCCCTCTCTCTCTCTCTCTCTCTCTCTCTCTCTACTAAGAGAACATCCATTCAATATAATACATAGGACATCAGCCTTCACGATCCGGATATCCAGGGAATGCCACACAACCGACGCCTTTTCTGGGTTTATGGCGACTCCAGCGTCCCTGCACCACTCCTTCACCCTGCTTACATTCGTCTGTAAGTCTTCGGCCAAACTTTCACTGTCTCTTCCCTATCTGTACACCAGCATATTATCTGCAAATGTCAAGATTCTACCAACTCCTTGTGTCTCAATAGCTGCGACTTCGCTGGTGTAGGGGCATTAAAGAGCACTGGGGACATAGCAGATCCCTGTGGCAGCACATGTGTAATAGTACAGGGGTCAGAAGTCAATGAACCCATGCGCAGCCCATGCGCAGTGCAATTTTACGCTCATAAAGGACTTCTTCTTCTTCTTCTTCTTCTTCAGCGTTCCGAGCCATTGAGGTTCTTTGCTGCAAATACAATCCGTCTCCATTCGTCTCTCTGGTGGACCTTCTCTTGCCAGTCGTTGATTCCAAGTGCTTGTAGGTCTGTACATGTATTATCTCTCCACCGCCTTCTTGGTCTACCTCGGGGTCTACGGTCATTTATTTCCTGAGTGTAAGCGAGTTTTGTTTCCCTATTATCTTCCATTCTTTCTATATGCCCCAGCCATTGTAGTCTATTAGCCTTCATGATACCAGTGATTAGCGGGGACTTAAACAGATCATAAATGTCTTTGTTACTTCTTCTTTTCCACTCTCATAAAGGACTGTCGCAATCTATTTGACAATCCAAGGGCAGACCTCCATGTTCAACAGAGTGTATCTTCTTCTTCTTCTTTCGTTCGCTTGAAATATGTCTATAACTGCAGTGCTGTCTCTTGTATGAATTGAACTGTCTTTTTCAGTTCACACAGCGGTCCATAGAGTTCATCTTCCACTGTCGTCTCTCTAGGTCAGAAGGTTTGCCTAGATATGTTATATTTTGGGCAGTCTTGGAGAATGTGCTTTGCTGTCTGCGACGCCAATCCACATGTACACATGGCTGTTTCACCAATCTTGAATTTTGTATACATGTGGTTGCGTAATCTATTGTGCCCTGTTCTGAGGCGCAGAATAATGACTTGTTCTGGTCTATCCATAACGTGGTAGTCATCTTGAGCAGGTTTTGGTGGCTTTCTGACTGATTTGATCATTCTTTTCTTTTGGTGGTATGTTACAGGCACATCAGGCTGTTCTTCTTTGGCTCCTTCCTTAGCCAATTGATCAGCTCTGTCGTTCCCGGGCACTCCACAGTGGGATGGTATCCACTGTATGGTGACCTTATGCTGACTGCTAAGTTCAGAAAGTAGTGTCCTTAGTACTGGCAATTTCCCAGACAGGAGCGCCTCGAGTACTGATTTTGCATCTGTCAATAGCACCACAGGTTGTGTACCATTGCTGGTATTTAGTAATTTCTCTGTTGCTATTTTGATTGCCTCAATTTCAGCATCGTAGTTATGGCAGTACTTTCCTGTCGGTACTCTAGCTGTGTCCCTGGTATTATTTGGGTATTCTATGTACACTCCCGCTCCTCCATTTCGAACAGCATTTTGTGCTGACCCATCTGTGTAGACTCGGATCCAGAGGTCCTGTGGGTATTCTTCATCAAGGAAGCTGAGAGTGGCTGTTCTCCGCTGCACACTGTTATGATCTCCCTTGTCAAATATTCCTCTCACTTTTGTCTGGATTTGTAATGATAGTCTATGCTCATCTTTCCATAGAGTTCGCTCTGGAATAGTTGTTAGGGGGATACCAACTGTGGGCAGATCGGTGGTTTCTCTGCAGAGTCGTTTGGCCTGGTGGATAAAACTACTTCTTTTCAACCGCCCCATAGCTAAGTTTTCAAATCTGTTCTTCATAGGGTTGCCTGGCAAGCTGAGGAACTTTTCTGCTTGTATTAGCGTTTTCGTATCTCTGCGCTCACTCAGTGCTTGTGTCCTCCCCATCTTCTCCATTTCCACTATAGGGGTTGATCTCATCCCTCCTGTGGTGACTCTAAGTGCTTGATTTTGCACTTTGTCCAGCTCTTGTAGTGTGGTTTTTGCTGCCGAACACCATGCAGTTGACCCGTATTCCAGGTGTGGTCGTATGCTCTGTTGATAAACTTTGCTAAGTATTTTCCCACTGGCTCCCCATGTGGTTCCACTTAGCTTTCTCAGGATGGCTATTTTCCTTCTGGCTTTTGCTACTGCTTTGTTGATGTGCTTTCTCCATGTCAGCCTGCCATCAAATGTTACTGCAAGGTATGTTGGTTCTTTATCTTCTCGTAGGGGTGTTCCATTTATCTGGATGGTCCCTGCCTTTTGTTTTGGAGAGAGGGTAAATAGGGTGGTGTTGCACTTGTCAGTGTTTATGCTGACACACCATCTATTTGCCCATGCAACAAATGTATCTACAGCTCTTTGTAGTAATCTGGTGGCCACTGATGCATGTTCATTTGTGCTCCATAGAACCAGGTCATCGGCATACATTGCGGCTTTAATTCCATGCGGTAGATTAGCAACGAGATCATTGATGAAGATTAGAAAGAGTGTGTGTCACAAAATGAAACCGTGCGTTTACCCAGCTGATTGTTAGGGAGGATTTTTTGATTAACCGGACTATCTGCTAAGCAACAAGGGTTTCAACGAATACAGAGAAAACATTCATAGTTGTGGCTACACGTGTTTCCAAAACAGGTCGGGCAGAAATAACAGTTGTACTTGTACATCTGGTTGACGGATTGGCCACTGTCGGAAGTGCGGGAGCCGAATCTCGACATCGCCTTGACAGGTTTGTCAACATTTGAATACAAATGGAAGCAGTGGGGTCATAGTGGCAATCGGATGTTGGCCAACACCTGCCGGACATGAACAACTTCACGTGCACAATGTAAGCTTGTTTGGAAAACCATTAATGACAATTTTGACAAGGACTAAAGCCAGGAAAATAGATTCTTGACAATGGCTGATATGTCCAAATAACACCTGTGGGGACAGGAAGAATACCGTCACGTGACCAATTAGAGGTTTTGCCATAAACCATGATTGGAGATGGGGAGTTGACCAAAACCCGTGGATTAGGATGGACGTGTTTGTGGGAGAGCTCTACAGTGTTAGATTAATTTAAGATTAACTAGCATGTGCCGTTATGGCAAAGTGTAGTAGCCATCCCGGGAATGAGGCGGTTTTTACATAAGGTAGTCAATATAGTCTATTAGTTCTAATTAATATAGACTGTGGCCTTGTTAAACTATAGTGTGATGATTAGCACTGTTAGTGGAAACTAGTTAGAGTAAGAATCGTGATATTAACTCTGCTAGTTAAGAATAGATTAGTGAAGTGTTGATAAGCTTTACTAGTTGAGAATTGAGTAATGAGGGATAATTGGGATCTTCCCGTAGGTGTCCCTGGTGGGCGGGGTTCCGCATTCTGTTTGGTGATTTTTTCTTTGTCATAGCCGGATTCGACTCTAGGTGGGTAGCTAATCTGCTCTATGACTAAGTCTAGTTAGCTAAAGACCCTTAAGCAAGGTGATAGGCTTACACTCAGCCAAAAGGATCAGTGACTAGTACTATCACCAGGTGTGTTGTTTCTATCCTAGGTTCCCTACCAGATCCAAGGAAACTCAACAAGTTTTGGGAAAGAATAAACTCCAAGAACACCCGTTCAAGAGTCAATAAAATTGCAGACAGAACGTAACTGAAAGCTAAAAGCAGGTTGATTCACCAAAGAGAGTGATGCATACTGATGCACCACACAGCATCAGACAGTAGTAACGAACCGAGAACCGGCTAAGAGTACCTAGTGTTAGTACAGTAACAATTAACATTAGTAATTAGCACTTATGGACTGAGTGGTTCAATGTGCAATGAGGATGATCTGTCGACTAACTAACTAACTAACTAACTGCGTACACACTGCAAAAGACTTGTGCAGTTTGTTTAGGAACATTAGGAACGGACATTGTGTAGAGTGCAACCGGTCCCTGATTAACTCTTAATACCACCGGTGTCTATTTCGGATGTTCATGAAATTGGATTACCAGAGGTCTACAGAGGCAAAGCATTATCCGGCAAGATGGTTCCGGCAACGGGTGAGACGTACTTGTTCTGACGTAACGTGCTGTGGTCTATCTTTGCTGTGATCAGCTGACTGAGTTGATGTCTGAGAGACAGAGTCTACACACTTTATAGAACACGTCACACATTTTCTTCGCATACACGTCTCATACACGTTACACCTTTATTTTAATAAATTAATCTTTATTAATTTCTAGAAGCAAGAGTTGTTGAGTATGTTGCGTTGGGGAAGTATGAGAAGGGGGCATAGTACGACAGTGTGAGAGTGATAGGAAAAGGTGTCCATAGGCTGATGGAGTGTGTTGGACGGAAGCGGGTGGATTCTCCAGAATATTGAGGGGGGAAAAAAATAATATTATAATGTGGGTGCCGGATCTCCTCACTCCAGGGACGACACTTTAAAGGAGGACACGACATTATTGGGGGCTCGTAAACGGGATCTTTGGACAGCGGGATCTCTCGTAAACAGAATCCTTGGACAGCGGGATCTCTCGTAAACGGGATCTTTGGACAGCGGGATCTCCCGTAAACGGAATCCTTGGACAGCGAGATCTCCTGCAAGCAGGAACGTTTGACAGGGGGATCTTCTGACAACGGGGTCTTTTGACACGGGATCCTTAGTTATAAGAGGGAGATATCATTTTGGAGAATCCAGCTAGAGTGAATGTGGATAGGGGTTAGGACTAATATCTTACCTGTTCACACTTCACACGTCTGCATAGGTCTGTGGTCCTGATTCTACTCTTGTCACTGAGTGAATGTGCTGTGTGTAGTAATATCTAGATTTATAGTACTTGTTCATATATCTGTATAGTAATTTGCAGTTATATTGTACTAGACCTGCTAGCTTACCTCTCTGTATAATGGCCACCCCTAAACTAACCACGTTAGAATTAAGGGCAAAGGGGGAAGACATGGGACTGTCGGGGTCTGCTCTAACGGATTACATACAGGAAGTGGAGAGAGAGTATCGTCAAGCAGAAAGGGAAGATCGAAAGGCCGAGTTGGAATTGAGAAGGATGGAATTGGAAGCTGAGCAAGCAGCTAAGAAATTGGAAGCTGAGCAAGCAGCTAGGAAATTTGAAGCTGAGCAAGCAGCTAAGAAATTGGAAGCGGAGCAAGCAGCTAAGAAATTTGAAGCTGAGCAAGCCACTAGGAAATTAGAAGCTGAACAGGAAGCACAGAAGAGGGAGCACGAGTACCGGATGCGGGAACTCGAGCTCAAGAGTCAATCTAATGGAGAAACTGAGGGAGCAGTTGGAGGTTCCTCCATCTCAGGGTCAACACCAGTAGGTGGACATGGGTACCAGGCCATGAAGTTTCCTTTGGCGGTCTACGAGGAGGACAAAGAGAAGATTGACCAGTACCTTCAACGCTTCGAGGCTATGTCGGTTGCTATGGGTCTGGAGCGTAACAAATGGAATCTTAAGCTATCCCAGGGATTACGCGGGACCGGATACGAGGTTTATACTCGCCTGCCACCAGGACATGAGAACAATTATGATGAGTTAAAGACGGCTCTGCTGAAACGATTCGAGGTTACGTCACATACCTACCGGAAAAAATTTCGAGCAGCGAAACGAGAACCGGGGGAGTTGTTTGCCGCCTACAGTTTGCGTCTTAAATCTTATCTCCATAAGTGGATGGATTTGGCTGGATTTGCACATGACTATGAGAGTCTGGAAGAGCTCATGGTGGTCGACCAGCTGAAGAAGCAAATGTCTAAACCTCTCAGGACGTTCCTGGGAGAACAAGGAGCGGAACGTATTGACCTCGTGAATAAATTAGCAGAACGGTTCGTCGAGGTACATGGGGAGGCAGGGGAAAACCTTTCCACCAACTCCAAAAGTCAAGAGAAACATGACAAGAAGAAAACCAAAAACTCAGGAACAAAAAAGTGGGAACCTTATGTGCAAAAATCAGAGGATAGTTCAGAGAAGAAGAAGGAGGGAAGCAAGAGCACTTCAAGCTCTACATCTAAACGACCGTGGTCGGAGAAGTGGTGTTCAATTTGTAAGTCACCCTCTCACAATACGAGGGACTGCAAATCGAAGGCTAAGAACCCTCACTTCGCAGCATGTCAAGTGACTTCCAAGGAGGTTGTCAGGGAAAATGCCAAGGTCAACAAGGAAGCTCGCCACCAGGAGAGCTCACTCAAGTCCGACAATAGAAAATCTAGGACAGGGAAATGGTGCAACCAATGCAAGTCAAACACGCACAATGCTATTGACTGCAGGGGAAAGTCAGGAGACACTCAATTCGTCGTGTGCTCAGGGAAACCTAAGGTGGAGCCCACCGAACAGGTCGAGGCCGAGGAAGAGACTCCAGACCAGGAAAAACCACCTGTAGTGGAATTGGTAGAGGTTAACGGTCGTCAAGTGGAGTGTTTATACGACACAGGACTGGACGGGGAGGCCGTGATTTCTGCGGATCTGGTACATCCAGAACAATTCACAGGTGAAACATTGGACATACAGCCTGCACAGAAGAGTGCTGTAACCATGAAGTTGCCCATTGCTAATGTGGAGATTCGGTCAAGGTACGTCACCGGCACCATCAAGGCCGCTGTATTGACCGATCCCATTTTTCCAGTCATCCTAGGTTGCCGGTATGTCTTTCTGGGAATGCCCAGGGAGCCAATCCATATGGGAGCAATGCAGACTCGCTCTCAGACGAAAACGGAAGAGGCAGACGCAATTGTGACTAACCCAATGCCGGGGGAGCTACGAACTGCCCAGAGTGAGGATGATACTTTACGTCCTTGCTACAGAAAGCTGCAGAAAAGTGCTGATCCACCAGGACGGGGGCAGTACTACATGAAGAATAGGATACTCTACAGGAGAGCCGGAAGGGGAGACAACCTATACGGTCAGTTGGTCGTCCCGAAAGCTCACCGGTCCCAGATTCTTCATATGGGGCATACCATCTCCTTTAGTGGACACATGGGTATTGCCGCCACCATGCAGCGGATTTCCTGCCATTACTATTGGCCGGGAATGACAGATGATGTGCGTCGGTATGTGAAGTCATGCCCTGAGTGCCAGAGGGTGGCACCGAAACACTGGACAGCACCGGTGATGTTGGGTGAGATGCCCATCATGAACTCTCCTTTCGAGAGGGTAGCCATCGATATCGTGGGTCCACTTCCCAGGACTAGGAAGAGGAACATGTATATACTCACAATGGTGGATTGCTGTACAATGTGGGGTGAGGCTATACCGTTGACCACGATTGACTCGAAAAGAGTGGCGGACGCACTGATGGAGGCCTTTACCAGATTAGGCTTTCCGGATCAAATTCTGACGGACAATGGATCTCAGTTTTGTGGAAAACTCATGGAGGAGGTATTTAGGGTGTTTCACTCTAACCACATACATACCAGCCCTTACCACCCTCAAGCCAATGGACAAGTAGAGCGTTTCAACGGCACGTTGATGACAATGCTCAGGAAACTAGCGCAGGAAAAACCTGATAGGTGGGATGAATATATCCCAGCCGCACTCTTTGCCTATCGGGAAGTTCCTCATGGCTCAACAGGACTACCACCCGCTACGTTGCTGTTTGGTCGTCCAATCAAAGGACCGTTGGAAGCCATGTTGAGGAGTTGGACTGAAGAGGGGACGTCAGAAGAAGTGATCTCATCCTACAAATACGTGGAGGAACTGAAAGAAAAACTCCACAAGGGATGGACTCTGGCAAATCAAAACTTGAAAAAGGCCAGAAAAAGACATGCGGCTTACTACAACCGTAGGTCTAAAGACTGATCTCTAGAGGTGGGAGATAAAGTCTTGTTGCTACTCCCAACGGGAAACAACAAACTGGAGATAGGTTGGCAAGGACCATTTCCCGTGGAAAGGGTGATATCCAGAACCAACTATCAGATCCGGATCCGGGGAAAGTCGAAGATTTTCCATATCAATCTCTTGCGGAAATACGAAGAGAGACCCGGAGACAAGGCAGCTCACCTCATGGCAATGGCAGTTGCAGTGGAGACAGAAGTGGGAACCAGCGAGGGCAGGGAATATCCCTTGGAACACCAGGAAACCTATAGGGATGTGCAAGTGAACCCTGATCTGACCTCCCAGGAGAGGGAAAGGATAACCCAGGTTCTCAAGTCTCATAAGGAGATACTGACTGATAAACCTGGACGAACGAGGTTGGTGGAGTTCGAGATGACTTTGACCACACAGGAGCCTGTTCGCCAAAAGGTTTACCCAGTGCCATTCTCTAAAGAAAAGGCCCTGGAGGAGGAAATACAAAAACTGCTGGAGGATGACGTGATTGCACCATCCACATCCCCATACAATGCGGGGGTAGTTTTGTTACGCAAACCAAGTGGAGAACACCGGTTGTGTATAGATTACCGACTTCTGAACAGTCATACACAGTTTCAGGTGGAACCTTTGCCGAATCCAACTCAGTTATTCGCTAGGCTCCATAAGGCTCGGTACTTTTCAAAGGTGGATCTGAGTCGGGGGTACTATCAGATACCAGTCAAACCGGAGATTCGACCACTGTTAGCTTTCAGTACACCCAGTGGACACTACGAATTCAAGGTCATGCCCTTTGGACTCAGCAATGCACCTAGTGTGTTTACACGCATGATGAGGACTTTACTAGATCCGTTACAGGATCCGTCCATCATCTCATTCATGGATGATATTCTGATTTCCAGTGACAGCTTGGATGACCACTTACAATCCTTGGAGAGAGTGTTTAATAGGCTCAAGGAAGCAGGGCTTACTGCTCGTCCAAGCAAGTGCATGATTGGTTACCAAACTCTGGAATTTCTAGGTCACACCATCACTCCAGGACACATTGTTCCAGAAGAGAAGAACCTGGAGAAAATCAGAAATGCACCAAGGCCAAAAACGAAGAAGGATGTGCGATCTTTTCTCTCGTTGTGTGGGTTCTACCACAAATTTATCCCACATTTCACGGAATTGGGAGCTCCGTTGACGGAAACCTTGAAAAAGGGATTCCCGGATCAAATCATTTGGACACCAGAATGTGAGAATGCCTATAGTCAGTTAAAGGAGGCCTTGGTCAGCAAACCTGTATTACAGCTCCCTGACCTTTCCAAACCATTTGTGTTGAGAACGGATGCGAGTGCGATTGGAATTGGAGCCGCTTTGTTACAGGAAGGAAAAGACGATGCTTCGGTTTTGAAACCTGTGGCATACGCAAGTAAGAAACTTCTACATGCGGAGAGGAATTATTCAACCGTCAAGAGAGAGTGCTTGTCCCTTGTATGGGCAGTGCAAAAATTTCAGCCATATTTGTATGGAGTTAAGTTTCGGGTTCAGTCGGATCATCAGCCCCTGATGTTCCTGGCTACTTCTCAGAAGCTCAACGCACGTTTGATGCGGTGGTCGTTGTTACTTCAAACGTATAATTTCACAGTAGAGTACATTCCTGGGAAGGAAAATGTTGGAGCGGATTTCTTATCAAGACACCCAGCTCCTGAAGAAGAAGAATGAATCATCTGGATTAAACTCACGGTGGAGAAGAGTGAGATGGACTACTCTCTTAAGAGGGGGCCTATGTCACAAAATGAAACCGTGCGTTTACCCAGCTGATTGTTAGGGAGGATTTTTTGATTAACCGTACTATCTGCTAAGCAACAAGGGTTTCAACGAATACAGAGAAAACATTCATAGTTGTGGCTACACGTGTTTCCAAAACAGGTCGGGCAGAAATAACAGTTGTACTTGTACATCTGGTTGACGGATTGGCCACTGTCGGAAGTGCGGGAGCCGAATCTCGACATCGCCTTGACAGGTTTGTCAACATTTGAATACAAATGGAAGCAGTGGGGTCATAGTGGCAATCGGATGTTGGCCAACACCTGCCGGACATGAACAACTTCACGTGCACAATGTAAGCTTGTTTGGAAAACCATTAATGACAACTTTGACAAGGACTAAAGCCAGGAAAATAGATTCTTGACAATGGCTGATATGTCCAAATAACACCTGTGGGGACAGGAAGAATACCGTCACGTGACCAATTAGAGGTTTTGCCATAAACCATGATTGGAGATGGGGAGTTGACCAAAACCCGTGGATTAGGATGGACGTGTTTGTGGGAGAGCTCTACAGTGTTAGATTAATTTAAGATTAACTAGCATGTGCCGTTATGGCAAAGTGTAGTAGCCATCCCGGGAATGAGGCGGTTTTTACATAAGGTAGTCAATATAGTCTATTAGTTCTAATTAATATAGACTGTGGCCTTGTTAAACTATAGTGTGATGATTAGCACTGTTAGTGGAAACTAGTTAGAGTAAGAATCGTGATATTAACTCTGCTAGTTAAGAATAGATTAGTGAAGTGTTGATAAGCTTTACTAGTTGAGAATTGAGTAATGAGGGATAATTGGGATCTTCCCGTAGGTGTCCCTGGTGGGCGGGGTTCCGCATTCTGTTTGGTGATTTTTTCTTTGTCATAGCCGGATTCGACTCTAGGTGGGTAGCTAATCTGCTCTATGACTAAGTCTAGTTAGCTAAAGACCCTTAAGCAAGGTTATAGGCTTACACTCAGCCAAAAGGATCAGTGACTAGTACTATCACCAGGTGTGTTGTTTCTATCCTAGGTTCCCTACCAGATCCAAGGAAACTCAACAAGTTTTGGGAAAGAATAAACTCCAAGAACACCCGTTCAAGAGTCAATAAAATTGCAGACAGAACGTAATTGAAAGCTAAAAGCAGGTTGATTCACCAAAGAGAGTGATGCATACTGATGCACCACACAGCATCAGACAGTAGTAACGAACCGAGAACCGGCTAAGAGTACCTAGTGTTAGTACAGTAACAATTAACATTAGTAATTAGCACTTATGGACTGAGTGGTTCAATGTGCAACGAGGATGATCTGTCGACTAACTAACTAACTAACTAACTGCGTACACACTGCAAAAGACTTGTGCAGTTTGTTTAGGAACATTAGGAACGGACATTGTGTAGAGTGCAACCGGTCCCTGATTAACTCTTAATACCACCGGTGTCTATTTCGGATGTTCATGAAATTGGATTACCAGAGGTCTACAGAGGCAAAGCATTATCCGGCAAGATGGTTCCGGCAACGGGTGAGACGTACTTGTTCTGAGGTAACGTGCTGTGGTCTATCTTTGCTGTGATCAGCTGACTGAGTTGATGTCTGAGAGACAGAGTCTACACACTTTATAGAACACGTCACACATTTTCTTCGCATACACGTCTCATACACGTTACACCTTTATTTTAATAAATTAATCTTTATTAATTTCTAGAAGCAAGAGTTGTTGAGTATGTTGCGTTGGGGAAGTATGAGAAGGGGGCATAGTACGACAGTGTGAGAGTGATAGGAAAAGGTGTCCATAGGCTGATGGAGTGTGTTGGACGGAAGCGGGTGGATTCTCCAGAATATTGAGGGGGAAAAAAATAATATTATAATGTGGGTGCCGGATCTCCTCACTCCAGGGACGACACTTTAAAGGAGGACACGACAGTGTGGGGGACAATACTCCGCCCTGGGGAACTCCGTGACGCAGTAGTACTTTCTTGCTCTTTAGACCGTCTATCTGTACTCGGGCTCTTCTGTTGTGCAAGTATGCTTTCACCCATTTGTACATTCTTCCATTGACTTTGCAGTTTCTCAGTTTATTCATCAGACCTTCTTTCCAGACTTTGTCAAAGGCTTTCTTCAAATCTATCCATGCCGCAAGCACCAGCTTCGTTTCTTGGAATGCATCCTCAATTTCTTGAGAGAGGTAGGTTGTCTGATCTTCCGTAGAGTAGCACTGCCTAAAGCCAGCCTGCTGTGGCACAAGGATGTTTTTACTTTCAATGTACCACTGCAGTCTGTGATTGATGATGCGCTCCAGTGTTTTGTAGAGAAAGCTGGTGAGGCTAATTGGTCTGTAGCTAGAGGCAATGGAACTATCTTTCCCTGATTTTAGGAGGGGTATCATGATTGCTTCTCTCCAGGCTTGTGGAACACTGCCTAAGGTCCAACTGTTATTGAAGATCTGCAACAGCTTTGCTTTGGCCTCTGTTCCTAGGTTCCTGATCATTTCATTGGAGATACCATCAGCTCCTGGTGACTTTCTCATTTTAAGTTTTGATATGGCTAGCCCCAGTTCGCTGATTGTGATTGGTGCCTCCAGAACCTCATGTACTATTTCCTTCTGTCCTGTATGTTGCCGTTTCTCTTGAATCTCTTGTTGTTTCTCTGGACTGATTTTGATATTGTTATCTTATGCGAATGAGTCCGCAAAATGGTCAGCTGCTTGCTTTCTTGTTAAGATGTTTCCATCTTTATGTAGTGCAATTTTTGAGTTTCTCCCTGTGCCCTCATCGTTGAGTTGTTTTATTAGCTTCCACAATTTCCTTGTGTCTCTTTCAAAGTTCAGAGACTCTGTTTTCTCCTGCCAGCTTTTCCGTCTAGCCTGCAGCTTGGCCCTTTGAAATTTGGCTTTTGCATGCTGGAATTTATTGTGGTGCTCTTGGCTGGGTGTGGCCCCTGCTTGCTTTCTACATACGTCCACATCATTATGCAACTGTTCCAGTTCACTACTCCAGTAGGGTTTATATTGTTTATGGGCTCCTCTTGGTACTGTTTCTCGCGCTGCCTGTAGTATGCATTTCCCAAACTCTTCAACTACTTTATTTATGTCTTTCTCAGTGTTCAGGTTTCTAACCAGTATGCTGGTGCGATGCTTGTACACTGCCCAGTCTGCTTTCTTGTAGTTCCACCTCGAGAGGGTGCTGCTTTCACTTACAAGCTCATTTTCTACAATTAGAAAGACTGGTCGATGGTCACTGCCACCTAGTTGTTTCCCAACAATTCGTGTAATGTTCCACTCCAGGTCTGGTGAATGAAAAGCCAGGTCAGGTGTAGTTGTAGAGTGCCATGATCTCGAGTAGAAAGTATGTGGGTCGGACGGCTTGTTAACCAAGATGAATCTATTCTCATCCTGTCAGTCTTCCAGTCTCTCTCCTCTCTGGTCTCTCTCCAGTACCCGTGGACGGTCACTTGGACAGTAGTAATTGATCAGATGTAGGTCTGTATAGCCTGTTATACGTTTAAGTGTCTGGTACTCAGCCCCTTCCATATAGACTTCGATTTGGGAAGCAGTGATGTTATTTTTTACAAGGGTAAGTATCCCACCTTTTCGCCTGTCCTTTCGGTCAGATCGGTAACACTGGTAGCCTCTGATTTTGAAGGCTATATTTTCGTTGTGGTGAGTTTCTTGCAAGCAACATATGCTTACTTTTTCTTTGTCCAGTATGTTTTCTAATTCTACTTTTTTGTTGCTGACTCCCTCCGCATTCCAGTGCATTATTTTAAGTCTTAGTTTAGTATGGCCAGCTGTTCTATTCTCATGTCCCTTGGCTCCACAGGACATCTTAGAAGGACCTCCAGTAGTTGGGGTTGGACCCTTTCGAGACATAGGGCCCGGCACTGCACCTGCCTGGGGGTCCAAAGCAGGGCGAGCACCATAACGTTTTGCAGCAGTCGACATATTCCATTTTGCGTAATTGCGTGGCATCCTGATTTCTGTGGTGCACCTCCTGGCTGGTTGCCTCCGTCTTCAGCACCTTTCCTTTGCTAGAGCAGACTGTGGTCTCACTCGAGTTTAGATGTGTACACACGAACACACGTGTCTGCACATGCATGTATGTGTATACACATCTAGAGCACACTGGTTATTTTCCGGCGCCAGATACTCGCCGTCGCCCCTTCTCCTGTTAGTTAAAACAGTTCCGCCACGTGAAGGCCAGGAGTTGGACTTTTGCTGCAGAGGTTATGTATTCACGAGCCATTGGGGTATTTAAGAAATGTTGGGCGCTCACCCCAACACTGCGCCCCGGCTACATACAGCAATTTGGAACCAACAGAGTGTATGTCATCCGGTCATACATGACTCTGTTGTAAGAATCCTCTAGGTCAAGTGCCGCCGCCACTGTCTCTTGTGTATCACGGAAAATCCTCATAGACATAAAATGCAAATGTCGCTTGGCCCAGCTGTCATTCCCAGGCCGGTAACTCCCGAGCCCTTTGGGAAGCAGGTTACGACTTTCCAAATGGATGCTTCTGGTAAGGGAGGTAGCCTTCTCATTTATAAATTCTCCGCTCTGTTAAAGGAGACGACTTCATTGTCCAAGTAACATTCAATTAGTAAGGACAATAATCTTCCACAGTACACCTCAGGTAACTGGATATGGAAATATTGAAGTCTGGAACACAGGTGCAAGAAACGGTGCAAGTCTATCTGCAGGGTAATGGACATGTGAAAGTAGTTTTTCATCAATAGCTTTGTAGTTGACACATTTCATAGAAGTTTAGAAAGTGTATTTCTCTTAAGAGCGCAGTTTGTCTTGAAAGGGACGTAGTAAGCGCATTACCGCTGCTGTAACCCATTTTATTCTCAATAAATTATGTGTGTGCAGATGTCCAAGAAAGAAGAAGTTTAAGAATATTTTAGTATGGTCAACACAGTATGGCACTGGTAATCAGAGATATCCACAGCCTCCTGTCTCTTGTACTGCCAAACATTTCTAATACTGATGTCCACGGCCTCCTGTCTCTTGTACTGACAAACATTTCTAATACCGATGTCCCCAGCCTTCTATTTCTTGTACTGCCAAACATTTCTAATACTGATGTTCCTCGCTGCCATGATGTCTGACTGTTCATCATCTTCTCATGTAGTTCACTCCCCCTTCCGCCAGCCTCTCCTTCCCCCCACCTTACCATGTCACAACATACTCCAGATCTCGCCAGTCAATGAACTGTTCAAACAGTGTGAATTGATCCTGTTCTGTTTCTGAGTATATTTCTTCCTCCAAAGTCATAAGGAACAGGGCAAGTCTTGATTCGCAAAGGCACTGTGTCATTTAACCTCATGTCAAATTCCTCCAAATCAGTACGCTCTGGCTTGTCTGTAATTACGTCTGCATACATAGCCACAAGTTCCCGAATCTGCATCTGCTGATACTTTGTTAAGTTGCGATTAATTTCCACATCCTTAAAGGTTTCATTGGCTTGCTGTGGATACTCGACTCCCATTGTTGTCCCATGTTCGACTTCTGTAGCCACATTCATGGCCATCAGATGTACGGTTTCGGTGTTCGATGGCCTTTCATTATATTTCCTCAAAAGGTTTGTTTGAAATATCTTCATCTTGCCTTTGACAGAAATTTTGTAGTTCATACGAGAGATTTTCTCAGTCACTACATATGGTCCTCTCCAACCTATTTGCAGTTTATTCTGACTTTTTGGAAGCAGCAACATCACCTTCTCTCCTACTTCAAGCGCTCTCGATCTTTTGCCGTATTGTTGAAGTAACGAGCAATTCTTCGTCTGGCTTGATGTAGATTGACATTCGCTTGTTTCCAACTATGTTGTAAACGCTTTTTCAACTCGGCAAAGATGCAGTAACAACTTTATCGTCTGCTTGATCATCGGTCCAAGTTCGAAGTAACGCCTCCAATGGTCCCTTGATTGGTCGTCCAAACAAAAATGTTGCTGGAGCTATCCCAGTAGAATGATGGGGTACTTCCCGATAGGCGAATAAAGCCGCGGGTAGATACAAATCCCAATCCTCTGTCTTCTCATGAGAAATCTTCCTCATGATACTAATTAGGGTCCCGTTCCACCTTTCCACAATCCCATTTGTCTGAGGATAATAAGGAGAACTAAAGATATGGCGAGAATGAAGGAGTCTAAAGACCTCCTCCATAAATTTCCCTAGAAACTGAGACTCGTTATCCGTCAGGGTTCTGAGTGGAAATCCTAAACTAGTGAAAATTTCTAATAATGCCTCTGAGACATGCCTAGAGTCACAAGATGGCATCGGAACCACTTCGGCCCACATCGTGGATGCGTTCACCAGTGTTAATATGAATCGATTCCTCCTCTTCGTAGTGTTGAGGGGCCGATAATGTCTACTGCTACCTTCTCGAAAGGAGTCCCATGATTGGCACCTCTCCCAATGTAGCTGGTGCTTTCCAGTGTTATGGGGAGACCTTCTGACACTACGGGCATGATTTCACAAAACGTTGAATGTCTGCGTTCTTCCCTGGCCAGAAGTAGTGTGAGGCAAATCGCTGCGTAGATGTGTTGATGCCCATGTGCCAACTGAAAGGTAAACTATGGCCCATTTCAAGGATCTGAGTCCTATATAGAGTTGGCAGGACAAGTCACGCATACTCTTGTCCAGCTCTACCGGCTCTTCTGTAGAGAAGACCAGACTTTAGGTACAGATCACCCTTACGCAAAGGTAAATGTGATTTGGGCAATTTTCTGAAGTAGGGATTCAAGGTGCTGTCAGCTTCTTGTGCACGCTTCAACTCCTCAGTGCGAGGAATAGTTGGTGTAGTTGTTTCCGGAGTCTTCTTCGTCTGGGATCTGGTCATTATTGCAAAAATCACCACAGTTTGAATAGGGTCTTCAAGAAATACGTATCTACATCCCAATATTACAGGACAAATAGGATCCTACAAGACTGCTGTCTTGATTGTCCCAGTGACATGAAGAGATGCTGTGCTCACTTTAGCCAACGGAAGAGACATTTTCACAGAACTCTTCGGGGGTCCCTGTAATTCAAGGATCTCCTCCTTCACCTGTTCCGGGTGAATAAGGGAAGATGAAACAATACAGTCATATTGCAGACCTTATCATAGAGACAGGTAGTCTCAAATCCATTCAGCAATAGGGATTCAACAAACGGGAAACGAGATAATGTGTCTTTGAGTCCGTACATTTCATCAGTGTTCACACTCTTCTTGTCAGGCTGGCCAAACATACAGCTGTGTGTGGAGGAGGTTTCTTCGTACAAACATTGGTGTGGTGGCTTGGGACCTTGCAAAATGTACAGTATGGTTTTCCCTCCTTCAGTGCAGTCTGGGCTAAATTTGGAGTAGTGCTTTTGGATTCACCAGATTTCTTGGTGAAAAATGTGCTATCATTCTCCTTAGGTTTCTGAATTTTAGTATAAGGGAGGGCATGGGCCGTCTGGCCTTTTCCCCAACCTCCTTCAAAGATTTGTCGAACCTCTCGGCCAGGATGATGATATTTTCCAGTCTGTCTGCCCCATGTTTAGTTAGGAAGGACTTCATATGTGTGGGCATCTTTACTCTAAGTTGGTCGATCATGAACATCTCCCGTATTCCCTATAAGGTTTCTTCAAACTTACTCAAACTGGCCCATTAGTGAATATAAGATTTCAATCTTCTACCAGATGTGAAGAACTATGACCAGGCTTCTTCCTTGCTGATTTGAATTTGTGTTTATAAGTGTCGCCATCGACTTCAAATCTAGCTAAAAGTGCCCTTTTAAGTGTAGCATAATCTTGTTGCCCCTCGCGTGTAAGACGAGAGAAAACATCATAAGCGGTGGGTCTCAATACCTGCGAACGTTTAACAGCCCATTTCTCCTCCTCCAAACCATAAGTGACACACATTTGTTCATATCTAGAAAGACATGCCTAAATGTTGTCATTCTGTTCGTTGAATGGATTCAGAGGAAAGGACATAGCTCCAGGATGAAGGTATGATACACCTGGATGTACTTACACCGAGGGAAGTGGATGGTGTGGGAGATCCTCCCTCCAATCTCCGGATCTCCAGTTCAGTTTCCATTCATTTCAACCCCAACTGGTGTTGACGATCCCTTTCCATATCATTTAGTTCTGCCTGAAGCTTTTTCTCCTCTAATTCATATGCTGCAGGCGTTCCTTCTCATTCTGGGCTTGATCAGCCTGAAGATGTTTCTCCTTATGGGCTAGATCTGTCTGAAGCCTTTCGTGCTTATCAAATTCGTCTGAGACGTATCTTACTAATACCCAATATTTGGGAACGGAGTTTAGCCGCCTCTGCCAAGTTATTAATACGTTTTCCAGAAAAGCCAAAAAACTAAGTGCAGCCCTCCCTGATCCATGTAAGCTTAGCTCTCTCTGGATCTAAAAATATACAGCAGAACATGAACTATTTAAGCATGCAATGGCTAACTAATCCACCCAAATAGGTAGGTAGTTCCTATAACAATAGTAAAATGAGGTAAATCGACAGTGAAATATTTTGCAACACAAACATTCCTCTGACCCAATCTGGATGTGCCAGGAGCAGAAGGAAACAATAACTCATAAAATTCTTCCAATCTCAAAAAGGATTCGAAAATCGAACAAAGATTTGCATCAGCACAGAATATTCCCGATAAAATTGGTGAAACCCCGTAAGTTCAAATCCTCATGAGAAAATTCACAAAAGGTGTGAATTTGTGCAGAAAATCCCCAAGTGTAGAGGATAAATATTCCCACAATAAAAATGAAACTGTTTCGTTTAAGTTAGACACAAACCACTCTGATATAGAGATCCTAGTAGTAAAGATTTATCTATGAAAATCAGAACTACCGTTTCAGAGTCGCAATAGTAAAAATATCCTTAAATTCAAAAATTCCCGAACAAAGTCTCAATTTTAAAGGGTCACTATAAATTTTTAAAATATCCAAGGATCAACATTTGAAAAGGGGGTCGCGATAAGGTAAAAAAAATCCCTGCATAGAGCCCACAGTCTGTAAGGTGGAGGAAAAGGTGGTAAGAATTAGTAGCACTATGTGTATCCTCCGTACTCTTTTTAGCTAGAGACCTGGGACTAATTCCTAATGGTGTATAATAGTCTTGGTAGTCAAATTAGACTATAGAGAACTCTACAGGTCTAAGGAAACCCCAGATAAGTTAGGAAAACACACCAGAAATTGTTCCTCCTAAAAGAACCTAATTAGCCCAAAGCCCCCAAAAGTCCCCATGATTCCAAGATGGTCTAGTAGGACAATGTTTAGAATAAAAGTGAGGGTTCTCTGGATGAACCTGGGAACCTGGGTCGTTACCATGGAAGAATTACAATCAGTTCCCCATGTGAGATCATCCAACCTTACTGGTTCCCAACTAATGTAAATTTTGTTAACTAAATAATAATTAACCACAATGTACAGAAGAATAAGCAATTTTCAAAAGTTTAATGAACTCTAAAATTGAGTTCAAGTTGGTGCAACAAAATCTCTGTTAGATGTGCTTGAGTTGGTAAATTGTGCAATGATGCTAACCGTAATGTTACACTCACCTAGAATGACACAGCTACTATACTGCAGAGAATATTCTTGATCTTTTTATCGCTCTCTCGTTTTAACTCGCGTGTAGACCATGCACGCTACTTCTTGTGACAACCACCGAGGCATCTCCTTGCTTTCAATTGCAGGGAAGATACTCGCCAGAATTCTTCTCAATCGCCTCACAGCCCATCTCGATCAAGGTCTTCTTCCAGAGAGTCAATGTGGCTTCAGAAAAGAACGTGGAACTGTTGACATGATTTTCGCTGCAAGGCAGCTGCAAGAGAAATGTCAGGAACAGAACTCCGATATGTTCTCCACTTTCATTGATATTACCAAGGCTGTTGATATAGTCACCAGAAAAGGACTGTGGAAGATTATGGCAAAATATGACTGTCCACGAAAGTTTGTCCAAACAGTGCGGCTATTTCATGATGGCATGCAGACAAGAGTTCTGGAAAATGGTGAGCTGTCTGAGCCCTTTCCTGTTACCAATGGAGTGAAGCAAGGATGCGTCCTGGCACCAACACTGTTCAGCCTCATGTTTTCAGCTACGCTGACGAATGCCTTCGAGAACAACGACATTGAAATAGACATCAACTACCGCATGGATGGAAAATTGTTCACTCTCAGAAGGCTGAAAGCTAAAACCAAAACTAACAGCAAAACCGCCAGAGAACCTGTTTGCTGATGATTTCGCTCTATATGCCAACTCAGAGGCAGACATACAACACAATGTTTCAGCTTTCTCATATGCCTGTGTCAATTTTTGGCTCAATATCAACTTGGAGAAGACTGTAGTTGTGTACCAGCCAGCTCCAGGGAATAATCACACAGTGCCGAATATCAAAGTGAATGGTCATTGACTAAGTGTTGTGGACAAATTCACCAATCTTGGCAGCACTGTGTTACAAGCTGCCACATTTGATGACACGTGAATGTAAGAATCTCCAAGGCCAGTGCGGCCTTTTGCAGACTGTACAAGAATGTATGGGACAGAAATGAAATAAGCCTGCAAACAAAGCTGAAAGTCTACAAAGCACTTGTATTATCCACACTGCTATATGCTTGTGAAACCTGGACTGTTTATCAGCGACACGCTAGGAAATTAAACCACTTCCACACAGTCTGCCTTAGGAAGTTACTGAAGATTAAATGGCAAGACAAGATCCCAGACACTGAAGTCCTAGAAAGATCGTCCATACCCAATATCAACACGTTACTAATGAAGAATCAGATTCACTGGGCTGGTAACTTAACTCGCATGCCAGATCACAGGCTCCATAAACGAATTTTTGTACGGCGAGCTGCGTTGTGGCAAACGCTGCCAAGGCGTATAGATGAACCGCATTAAAACATTCTGAAAGTCTCATTGAGAGTTTTTGGAATTCGTCATTACACATGCGAGACTGCTGCCAAAGACTGAAATTCGTGGGGTACATCATTTCATAAGGGTGCAGTAACTTGTTAAGTAACCAGGACTGCAAGCGCTATGAAAAAAGGCTGGACAGAAAAACCACTGCACGAGATTTCCCTCTTGGAACGTCAAACATTCTTTGCCCGCATTGTCAAAGAAAATTTCGAGCCAACATAGGCCTTATCAGCCATTTTAGATCTCACGGCTCCATACTTGTAACCCCACTGGATGAAATGAATGGTCATCATCATTCTTGATTGATAAACAACATCTTTCATCTTGTATCGCTGTCTGCCTCTTGCTCGCCTGTGTTCCCTTCAGTATGGGTTTGATAAGAGTGCTTTATCTTTGAATGTGGCGGAAATATTCCCTTTGTCTCTTATTTATTTATGTCATAAACTCTAATGTTTAGTACCTATTCTGATGGTTAGTAGCTACTCTAATGTTCAGCAGCTACTATAATGTTCAGCAGCTACTATAATGTTCAGTAGTTACTCTAATGTTCAGTGGCTACTCTAATATTCACTAACTACTCTAATGATCAGTAGCTATTCTAATGTTCAGTAGCTACTTTAGTATTCAGCGACTACTCTGCTGTTTTGTAGCTACTCTGTTTAGTAGCTACTCTAATGTTCAGTAGCTACTCTGATGTTCAGTAGCTACACTAGCACTGACAGTTCATGGAGTCACAGAAACGCACAAGTAAGCTTAAATGGAGCGGCTGCTAATGTTGTCTTGTAAGTAGTCCTGAGGAGCCGGGATGGCACAGTGGTTAGTTTGCTTGTTATCTTATCAAAGTAATGATCTGGGTTCAGTCCACAGCAATAGACTCCAGACAAGTCACGGGCTTCATCTACCCATGAGTAGGTGTTCTTTAATAACAGTGTTGCCAGAGCGGTGATCTTTCAGCCTATACTTCTTGATTTCCAACAAGCATGTGACATAACGCATCGGTACATTCACATGGTAATTGGTTAACTGCACCACCCTTTTGAAATAGAACAACACCACACTCCCTTGAAATACCACAGCACCATATACACAGAGAATGTAGCACACCACTAGCTACGTAATCAATAAATTTGTAGGTCACCTTACATGTTATTCGTAATCTTACTCTAAATGCAACAAAAAGGACACTCAGAACTTGCAGTGTTTTGTCACAGTAATTCTACCCAAAAGGACACTCAAAACTAGCAGTGCTACAGCAATTCTACCACTTTCACTAAAAAAATGTGGATTCTAACAACACACAAACAGTATGTATATCTAGCAAAACATTGACTGTGCAAAAGGACGTTGTTATAGACCTAAATCTATACACAACAGATAAGTATTACAGTTAGAACTGCGGAAAGATTTACGCCCTAGCGCGATCGATAATGGTACGTAAATATTCACGAAGTCGGTTCGGCAAACACAGCACGATAGACATTCGCGTAATACGGCTCAGTACATAGACTAAGTAATATTTCATTTACCTTCGAATGAGAGTCACAGCAGAATTCAGCCATCTCATTGTCGGGCGCTGACGAGCTATGTGAAGACAATATTGGACAGAGCTCTGCGACCGCTCAGGTTGACAGCAATGTGGCGACTGACTCAAACCATGGCCACCCGGATGAGTTGCGTGGAACTCTCCAAACACGACAATTCTGCTGTTCACGAAGAAGTTCAATTTCTCCGACTTCTAACCACGAGAAACTCTTGGTGAGTGAGGTGGTTGAGTGCATGTCGCCAACCCAACCGATCATTTACGTGACTGTTCGAGAAAGTACTAGACAGGACAGACAGACAGACAGACAGACAGACAGACAGACAGACAGACAGACATTAGAAAAAGGCAGCCACAAACAAATAAACACACGGACACACTGACTGATACATGTAGACAGACAGAATGGCAGTCATATAGACTGACAGACATGTTTATATTTTCTTGTCTTGTTTTTTTTTTTTTTCGCGCTTGTTCGCTTTGAACTAAAGCGTAGTCCGTACACATGCTACTACAACTTCTAGTGTGCTGGTCTCATATTTTGCATGTGGATTAGCTTTCCCTATTACCAGTGTCCCTCGCCATCAGGGGAACCCACTTCGACTTCAGAGGTACTTGTAATTCAAGTCCCCCAAGTTAAGGGCGAGCTGTTAATATTACAGTCTAACTGATTGACATAAGGAATGAACCCGTTACCTCGGAATGAGCACATGGGATGTTTAAGAACAAGCGTTGTTATCCATTCGGTCACGCCGATCTCCATATGGGTATCTAACGAAAGCTTCAGTTTGTTACGCCTTAATTAAGGGATACAACCCAGAGAAGTAGGGAAGTTTCTTGAAATCATAGTTTGTCTCCCTTGTAATTTAACATTTCAATATTAAAACTTGTTTAAATCCAATTTTTCATAACCATTTTTCATGTTGATTAGGGCATAATCAGACGCAGTTTGACAATTCCTCAACACAGAGTCCATGATTCGAAATCGACCGCAGACGATTTGGAAACTGCGTAGATTTATATAGCGTGAGGCGTCAACCGTTCAGAAATCAATGGCGCACTACTAGACGTAACACTGCCTTGTAAATCCCAAACACGGTGCTAAACGCGCTTCCAAAGTATTCCAGTTCGGTTATCATTAACATCATCATGATCATCATCATGTGCCCTGCCAGTTGACATAGGCGTTCATGTCTCTCCGCAGATCTCAGTCTTTGGTGTTCTGGATCAACTCTGTTGATGATATTCCCCCATGCCACCGTCTCAGTCAATCCAGCATAATTAAGGAGAGTATGGCATATGAGGCTACGACCTCCAGCATTAGAATGGAGGTGGAAGCAGTCACAGCGGCATTCCGTTGGTTAGAGGAGACTACTGCAACACACATTGTCTTCATCACGGACTCAATGAGTATGCTTAGTAAGGTGGAGAGGGGAATGTATCGTGTGGAATGGCTCACCTCGCTTCAGGGGATACAAATTGCAAGCATAGTATGGAATTTTTGCCAAGGCCGAGCGGATGTGCGGGGGAATGAACAGACTGATAGGCTGGCAGGGAATGCACCTCTTGGACAAGGGAGAGGTGGGCACGCACCTGTGGGACCAGGTGAAGGAACAAAGTGAGAACCCGTATGTGGACAGGATGAGATTGCGCGGGATTGGCAGGTGTTCTGGAAGAATCTCAAAACTGAGAGGGAAGACCAGGCGAACTTTCAGTCAGATAGTGGTGGGAACGATTAGTGTTGTGACTCTTCGGTGGTTGTTGAACGAGGTGACGGAGCTCATGGGAATGTCATGAGTGCAGAAATGTCGGTTCTTAGCTAAACTCAACCCAGCATTATTTCTCTTGGCCGGCCTCTGCCTCTTTTCCCCTTGATCTTTCCGGTTGTCATGATGTTCTCCAATGCCCCTCTTCTCATCGCAAAGAAAGTTGTTTGTCTCTTCCTTATTGTTGTATGTAATGTTCTAGCTTGATTAGCCCCGTCCAGGCAATCGTTGTTAGTTACCCTGGAATTCCAAGGAACTCGCAACATTGAATGGCATGTTCAGAAAAATAGCGGCCCACCGGTTGCTGAACTAACTGGTTTGCCTTATGCAGTAATGTGTGACTGTTGGTTTTCTAGTGACTGTCGCTTCCATCGACGATGAATTGTATTTTTCGTGACGGAGTTTTGTGTTGGTATTCTGGCAGCGGCATTATGCATAGTATACCTGTGCGGGCTGTACAGGTTAACTAACTAACTAACTAACTAACAAACAAACTAACTAACTAACTAACTAACTAACTAACTAACTAACTAACTAACTAACTAACTAACTAACTAACTAACTACCTAACCAAGTAACTAACTAACTAGCTAGCTAGCTAACTAACTAACTAACTAACTAACTAACTAACCACATCTCCATTGCTTCTAAACTTTCCCTAATTTGTTCCTTAACATTCCTTGAATCGCTACCATATACAAAATAATTTGGTACAACTTTTAATTTCTTCCAACCTCTACAAATAGCCTCGTTTTTTCTACTTCTTCTTTCGTTCGCTTGAAATATGTCTATAATTGCAATGTTGTCTCCTGTATGCATTTAACTGTCTTTTTTAATTCACATAGCGGTCCATAAAGTTTATATTAAACTGTCTCTCTAGGCCAGAAGTTTTGCCTGGGTATGTTGTAGTTTGGGCAGTCTTGGAATATGTGTCTGCTGTCTGCGATGCCAATCCACATGTGCACATGGCTGTTTCACCAATCTTGAATTGTGTATACATGTGGTTGCGTAATCAATTGTGTCCTGTTCTGAGGCGCAGACGAATGACTTGTTCTGGTCTGTCCGTAATGTGGTAGTCATCTTGAGCAGGTTTTGATGGCTTTCTGACTGATCTGAGCATTCTTTTCTTTTGGTGGTATGTAACGGGCACATCAGGCTGTTCTTCTTTGGCTCCTTCCTTAGCCAATTGATCAGCTCTGTCGTTTACGGGCACTCCACAGTGGGATGGTATCCACTGTATGGTGACCTTATGCTGACTGCTAAGTTCAGAAATTAGTGTCCTTAGTACTGGCAATTTCCCAGACAAGAGCGCCTCGAATACTGATTTTACATCTGTCAATAGCACCACAGGTTGTGTACCATTGCCGGTATTTAGTAATTTCTCTGTTGCTATCTTGATTGCCTCAATTTCAGCATCATAGTTATGGCAGTACTTTCCTGTCGGTACTCTGGCTGTGTCCCTAGTATTATTTGGGTATTCTATGTACACTCCCGCTCCTCCATTTCGAACAGCATTTTGTGCTGACCCATCTGTGTAGACTCGGATCCAGAGGTCCTGTGGGTATTCTTCATCAAGGAAGCTGAGAGTGGCTGTTCTGCGCTACACACTGTTCTGTTCTTCCTTGTCAAATATTCCTCTTACTTTTGTCTGGATTTGCAATGATAGTCTATGTTTATCTTTCCATGGAGTTCGCTCTGGAATAGTTGTTAGGGGGATACCAACTGCGGACAGATCGGTCGTTTCTCTGCAGAGTCGTTTGGCCCGGTGGATAAAACTACTTCTTTTCAACCGCCCGAAAGCCAGGTTTTCAAATCTGTTCTTCATAGGGTTGCCTGGCAAGCTGAGAAACTTTTCTAATTGTTTTAGCGTTTTCGTATCTCTGTGCGCTCTTAATGCTTGTGTCCTTCCCATCGTTTCCATTTCCACTATAGGGATTGATCTCATCCCTCCTGTGGTTACTAAGTGCTTAATTTTGCACCTTATCCAGCTCTTGTAGTGCGTTTCTTGATGCCGAACACCACGCAGTTGACCCGTATTCCAGGTGTGGTCGTATGCTCTGTTGATAAACTTTGCTAAGTATTTTCTCACTGGCTCCCCATGTGGTTCCACTTAGCTTTCTCAGGATGGCTATTTTCCTTCTGGCTTTTGCTACTGCTTTGTTGATGTGCTTTCTCCATGTCAGCCTTCCATCAAATGTTACTCCAAGGTATGTTGGTTCTTTATCTTCTCTAAGGGGTGTTCCATTTATCTGGATGATTCCTGCGTTTTGTTTTGGAGAGAGGGTAAATAGGGTGGTGCTGCACTTGTCAGTGTTTATGCTGACACAACATCAATTTGCCCATGTAACAAATGAATCTACAGCTGTTTGTAGCAATCTGGTGGCCACTGATGCATGTTCATTTGTGCTCCATAGAACCAGGTCATCGGCGTACATTGTCGCTTTAATTCCATGCGGTAGATTAGCAACAAGATCATTGATGAAGATTAGAAAAAGTGTGGAGACAAGACTCCGCCCTGGGGAACACCGTGACTCAGTAGTACTTTCTTGCTCTTGAGTTCACCTATCTGTACTCGGGCTCTTCTGTTGTGCAAGTATGCTTTCACCCATTTGTACATTCTTCCATTGACTTTGCAGTTTCTCAGTTTCTTCATGATACCTTCTTTCCAGACTTTGTCAAAGACTTTCTTCAGATCTATCCATGCCGCAAGCACCAGCTTCTTCTCTTGGAATGCATCCTCAATTTCTTGAGAGAGACAGGTTTTCTGATCTTCCTTAGAGTAGCACTGCCTAAAGCCAGCCTGCTGTGACACAATGATGTTTTTACTTTCAATGTACCACTACAGTCTGTGATTGATGATGCGCTCCAGTGTTTTGCAGAGACAGCTGTGAGGCTAATTGGCCTCTATGGTCAATCAATAATTTGTCAATGGAACAATCTTTCTCAGATTTTAAGAAGGGTATCATGATTGCTTCTCTCCAGGCTTGTGGAACACTGGCGACTAAGTTCCAGCTGTTATTGAAGATCTGCAACAGCTTTGCTTTGGCCTCTGTTCCTAGGTTCCTGATAATTTCATTGGAGATACCATCAGCTCCTGGTGACTTTCTCATTTTCAGTTTTTATATGGCTAGCTCCAGTTCGCTGATTGTGATGGGTGCCTCCAGAACCTCATGTACTATTTTCTTCTGTCCTGTATGTTGCTGTTTCTCTCGAATCTCTTGTTGTTTCTCTTGACTAATTTTGATATTGTTATCTTGTGCGAATGAGTCCGCAAAGTGGTCAGCTGCATGCTTTCTTGTTAAGATGTTTCCATCTTTATGTAGTGCAATTTTTGAGGTTCTCCCTGTGCCCTCATCGTTAAGTTGCTTTATTAGCTTCCATAATTTCCTTGTGTCTCTTTCAAAATTCAGAGACTCCGTTTTCTCCTGCCAGGTTTTTCGTCTAGCCTGCAGCTTGACGTTTTGAAATGTGGCTTTTGCGTGCTGGAATTTATTGTGGTGCTCTTGGCTGGGTGTGGCATCTGCTTGCTTTCTACACACTTCCACATCATTATGCAACTGTTCGGAGGAGCGGCTGGCCGAGAGGATAGAACGCCGGACTCTCATTCGGGAGGCCCGGGTTCGATCCCTCGGTAAGGTGTCGGATTTTTTTCTGTCGGGGGCAAAAAGGAAATCCTAACCTGCACAGTTCGCGGCGACTGTACTAGCCAGGCGGCCTTTATTCCTCAGGCTCAAAGCTCAAAGACCCCTCTGCCATACACCGCAAGGTACTATGTGGGCAGTAAATGACAGTTTTTTTTTATGCAACTGTTCCAGTTCACTACTCCAGTAGGGTTTATATTGTTTACGGGCTCCTCTTGGTACTGTTTCTCGCGCTGCCTGTAGTATGCATTTCCCAAACTCTTCAACTACTTTATTTATGTCTTTCTCAGTGTTCAGGTTTCTAACCAGTATGCTGGTGCGGGAAAGCAGTGTGGGTTCCAAATGTTGCTGTATGTAGCCGAGGCGCGGTGTTGGGGTGAGCGCCCAACATTGCTCAAATACCTCAATGGCTCGTGAATACATAACCTATGCAGCAAAAGTCCAACTCCTGGCCTTCACGTGGCGGGCCTGTTTAAACTAACAGGAGAAGGGGCGACGGCGAGTCTCTGGCGCCGGAAAATAACCAGTATGCTCTAGATGTGTATGCACGGACATGCATGCGCAGACAGGCGTGTGCGCGCGTACACATCTACACTCGAGTGAGACCACAGTCTGCTCTAGCAAAGAAAGGTGCTGAAGACGGAGGCAACCAGCCAAGAGGCGCACCACAGAAATCAGGATGCCACGCAATCACGCAAAATGGAATATGTCGACTACTGCTAATCGTTATGGTGCTCGCCCTGCTTTGGACCCCCAGGCAGGTGCAGTGCCGGGCCCTATGTCTCGAAAGGGTCCAACCCCAACTACTGGAGGTCCTTCTCAGATGTCCTGTGGAGCCAGGGGACATGAGAATAGGACGACTGGCCATACTAAACTAAGACTTAAAATAATGCACTGGAATGCGGAGGGAGTCAGCAACAAAAAAGTTGAATTAGAAAACATCCTGGACAAAGAGAAAGTAAGCATATGTTGCTTGCAAGAAACTCACCTCAATGAAAATATAGCCTTCAAAATCAGAGGCTACCAGTGTTACCGATCTGACCGAAAGAACAGGCGAAAAGGTGGGATACTGACCCTTGTAAGAAATAACATCATGGCTTCCCAAATCAAAGTCTACATGGAAGGGGCTGAGTATCAGACACTTAAACTTAAGACAGGTAATACAGATCTACATCTGATCAATTACTACTGTCCAAGTGACCGCCCACAGGCACTGGACACTCTACCACTAAAAGAAAAAATGATTGTGTGTGGCGATTTCAACAGCCACTCGCAGAGCTGGGGCTATGATCACATGGACCAGAGAGGAGAGAGACTGGAAGACTGGCAAGATGAGAATAGATTCATGTTGATTAACAAGCCGTCCGACCCACATACTTTCTACTCGAGATCATGGCACTCTTCAACTACACCTGACCTGGCTTTTCATTCACCAGACCTGGGGTGGAACATTACACGAACTGTTGGGAAACAACTTGGTGGCAGTGACCATCGGCCAGTCTTTCTAACCGTAGAAAATGAGCTTGTAAGTGAAAGCAGCACCCTCTCGAGGTGGAACTACAAGAAAGCAGACTGGGCAATGTACAAGCATCGCATCAGCATACTGGTTAGAAACCTGAACACTGAGAAAGACATAAATAAAGCAGTTGAAGAGTTTGGGAAATGCATACTACAGGCAGCGCGAGAAACAGTACCAAGAGGAGCCCGTAAACAATATAAACCCTACTGGAGTAGTGAACTGGAACAGTTGCATAATGATGTTGAAGTGTGTAGAAAGCAAGCAGAGGCCACACCCAGCCAAGAGCACCACAATAAATTCCAGCATGCAAAAGCCAAATTTCAAAGGGCCAAGCTGCAGGCTAGACGGAAAAGCTGGCAGGAGAAAACGGAGTCTCTGAACTTTGAAAGAGACACAAGGAAATTGTGGAAGCTAATAAAACAGCTTAATGACGAGGGCACAGGGAGAAACTCAAAAATTGCACTACATAAAGATGGAAAAATCTTAACAAGAAAGCAAGCAGCTGACCATTTTGCGGACTCGTTCGCACAAGATAGCAATATCAAAATTAGTCCAGAGAATCAACAAGAGATTCGAGAGAAACGACAACATACAGGACAGAAGGAAATAGTACATGAGGTTCTGGAGGCACCCATCACAATCAGCGAACTGGAGCTAGCCATATCAAAACTGAAAATGAGAAAGTCACCAGGAGCTGATGGTATCTCCAATGAAATGATCAGGAACCTAGGAACAGAGGCCAAAACAAAGCTGTTGCAGATCTTCAATAACAGCTGGACCTTAGGCAGTGTTCCACAAGCCTGGAGAGAAGCAATCATGATACCCCTCCTAAAATCAGGGAAAGATGGTTCCATTGCCTCTAGCTACAGACCAATTAGCCTCACCAGCTGTCTCTGCAAAACACTGGAGCGCATCATCAATCACAGACTGCAGTGGTACATTGAAAGTAAAAACATCCTTGTGCCACAGCAGGCTGGCTTTAGGCAGTGCTACTCTACGGAAGATCAGACAACCTACCTCTCTCAAGAAATTGAGGATGCATTCCAAGAGAAGAAGCTGGTGCTTGCGGCATGGATAGATCTGAAGAAAGCCTTTGACAAAGTCTGGAAAGAAGGTCTGATGAAGAAACTGAGAAACTGCAAAGTCAATGGAAGAATGTACAAATGGGTGAAAGCATACTTGCACAACAGAAGAGCCCGAGTACAGATAGACGGAGTCAAGAGCAAGAAAGTACTACTGCGTCACGGTGTCCCCCAGGGCGGAGTCTTGTCCCCCACACTTTTTCTAATCTTCATCAATGATCTTGTTGCTCACCTACCGCATGGAATTAAAGCAGCAATGTACGCCGATGACCTGGTTCTATGGAGCACAAATGAATATGCATCAGTGGCCACCAGATTGCTACAAAGAGCTGTAGATACATTTGCTGCATGGGCAAATAGATGGTGTGTCAGCATAAACACTGACAAGTGCAGCACCACCCTATTTACCCTCTCTCCAAAACAAAAGGCAGGGATCATCCAGATAAATGGAACACCCCTAAGAGAAGATAAAGAACCAACATACCTTGGAGTAACATTTGATGGCAAGCTGACATGGAGAAAGCACATCAACAAAGCAGTAGCAAAAGCCAGAAGGAAAATAGCCATCCTGAGAAAGCTAAGTGGAACCACATGGGGAGCCAGTACGAAAATACTTAGCAAAGTTTACCAACAGAGCATACGACCACACCTGGAATATGGGTCAACTGCGTGGTGTTCAGCATCAAATACCACACTACAAGAGCTGGACAAGGTGCAAAATCAAGCACTTAGAGTCACCACAGGAGGGATGAGATCAACCCCTATAGTGGAAATGGAGAAGATGGGGAGGACACAGGCACTGAGTGAGCGCAGAGATACGAAAACGCTAATACAAGCAGAAAAGTTCCTCAGCTTGCCAGGCCACCCTATGAAGAACAGATTTGAAAACCTAGCTATGGGGCGGTTGAAAAGAAGTAGTTTTATCCACCAGGCCAAACGACTCTGCAGAGAAACCACTGATCTGCCCACAGTTTGTATCCCCCTAACAACTATTCCAGAGCGAACTCCATGGAAAGATGAGCATAGACTATCATTACAAATCCAGACAAAAGTGAGAGGAATATTTGACAAGGAAGAACAGAACAGTGTGCAGCGCAGAACAGCCACTCTCAGCTTCCTTGATGAAGAATACCCACAGGACCTCTGGATCCGAGTCTACACAGATGGGTCAGCACAAAATGCTGTTCGAAATGGAGGAGCGGGAGTGTACATAGAATACCCAAATAATACTAGGGACACAGCCAGAGTACCGACAGGAAAGTACTGCCATAACTATGATGCCGAAATTGAGGCAATCAAGATAGCAACAGAGAAATTACTAAATAACAGCAATGGTACACAACCTGTGGTGCTACTAACAGATGCAAAATCAGTACTCGAGGCGCTCCTCTCTGGGAAATTGCCAGTACTAAGGACACTACTTTCTGAACTTAGCAGTCAGCATAAAGTCACCATACAGTGGATACCATCCCACTGTGGAGTACCCGGAAACGACAGAGCTGATCAATTGGCTAAGGAAGGAGCCAAAGAGGAACAGCCTGATGTGCCCGTTACATACCACCAAAAGAAAAGAATGATCAAATCAGTCAGAAAGCCACCAAAACCTGCTCAAGATGACTACCACATTATGGACAGACCAGAACAAGTCATTATTCTGCGCCTCAGAACAGGACACAATAGATTACGCAACCACATGTATACAAAATTCAAGATTGGTGAAACAGCCATGTGCACATGTGGATTGGCGTCGCAGACAGCAGAGCACATACTCCAAGACTGCCCAAAATATAACATATCTAGGCAAACCTTCTGGCCTAGAGAGACGACGGTGGAAGATAAACTCTATGGACCACTGTGTGAACTGAAAAAAACAGTTCAATTCATGCAAGAGACGACATTGCAGATATAGACATATTTCAAGCGAACGAAAGAAGAAGAAGAAGAAGAAGAAAAAGTGTGGAGACAAGACTCCGCCCTGGGGAACACCGTGACTCAGTAGTACTTTCTTGCTCTTGAGTTCACCTATCTGTACTCGGGCTCTTCTGTTGTGCAAGTATGCTTTCACCCATTTGTACATTCTTCCATTGACTTTGCAGTTTCTCAGTTTCTTCATGATACCTTCTTTCCAGACTTTGTCAAAGACTTTCTTCAGATCTATCCATGCCGCAAGCACCAGCTTCTTCTCTTGGAATGCATCCTCAATTTCTTGAGAGAGACAGGTTTTCTGATCTTCCTTAGAGTAGCACTGCCTAAAGCCAGCCTGCTGTGACACAATGATGTTTTTACTTTCAATGTACCACTACAGTCTGTGATTGATGATGCGCTCCAGTGTTTTGCAGAGACAGCTGTGAGGCTAATTGGCCTCTATGGTCAATCAATAATTTGTCAATGGAACAATCTTTCTCAGATTTTAAGAAGGGTATCATGGTTGCTTCTCTCCAGGCTTGTGGAACACTGGCGACTAAGGTCCAGCTGTTATTGAAGATCTGCAACAGCTTTGCTTTGGCCTCTGTTCCTAGGTTCCTGATAATTTCATTGGAGATACCATCAGCTCCTGGTGACTTTCTCATTTTCAGTTTTTATATGGCTAGCTCCAGTTCGCTGATTGTGATGGGTGCCTCCAGAACCTCATGTACTATTTTCTTCTGTCCTGTATGTTGCTGTTTCTCTCGAATCTCTTGTTGTTTCTCTTGACTAATTTTGATATTGTTATCTTGTGCGAATGAGTCCGCAAAGTGGTCAGCTGCATGCTTTCTTGTTAAGATGTTTCCATCTTTATGTAGTGCAATTTTTGAGGTTCTCCCTGTGCCCTCATCGTTAAGTTGCTTTATTAGCTTCCATAATTTCCTTGTGTCTCTTTCAAAATTCAGAGACTCCGTTTTCTCCTGCCAGGTTTTTCGTCTAGCCTGCAGCTTGACGTTTTGAAATGTGGCTTTTGCGTGCTGGAATTTATTATGGTGCTCTTGGCTGGGTGTGGCATCTGCTTGCTTTCTACACACTTCCACATCATTATGCAACTGTTCGGAGGAGCGGCTGGCCGAGAGGATAGAACGCCGGACTCTCATTCGGGAGGCCCGGGTTCGATCCCTCGGTAAGGTGTCGGATTTTTTTCTGTCGGGGGCAAAAAGGAAATCCTAACCTGCACAGTTCGCGGCGACTGTACTAGCCAGGCGGCCTTTATTCCTCAGGCTCAAAGCTCAAAGACCCCTCTGCCATACACCGCAAGGTACTATGTGGGCAGTAAATGACAGTTTTTTTTTATGCAACTGTTCCAGTTCACTACTCCAGTAGGGTTTATATTGTTTACGGGCTCCTCTTGGTACTGTTTCTCGCGCTGCCTGTAGTATGCATTTCCCAAACTCTTCAACTACTTTATTTATGTCTTTCTCAGTGTTCAGGTTTCTAACCAGTATGCTGGTGCGATGCTTGTACATTGCCCAGCCTGCTTTCTTGTAGTTCCACCTTGAGAGGGTGCTGCTTTCACTTACAAGCACATTTTCTACAGTTAGAAAGACTGGCCAATGGTCACTGCCACCAAGTTGTTTCCCAACAATTCGTGTAATGTTCCACTCCAGGTCTGGTTTATAAAAAGCCAGGTCAGGTGTAGTTGTAGTGTGCCATGATCTTGAGTAGAAAGTATGTGGGTCTGACGGCTTGTTAATCAAGATGAATCTATTCTCATCCTGCCGTCTCTCTCCTCTCTGGTCCACGTGATCATAGCTCCAGTTCTGCGTGTGGCTGTTGAAATCGCCACACAATCATGTTTTCTGTTAATGGTAGTGTGTCCAGTGCCTGTGGGCGGTCACTTGGACAGTAGTAATTGATCAGATGTAGGTCTGTATTGCCTGTCTTAAGTTTAAGTGTCTGATACTCAGCCCCTTCCACGTAGTCTTCGATTTGGGAAGTAGTGATGTTATTTTTTTACAAGGATCAGTATCCCATCTTTTCGCCTGTCCTTTCGGTCAGATCGGTAACACTGGTAGCCTCTGATTTTGAAGGCTATATTTTCGTTGAGGTGAGTTTCTTGCATGCAACATATGCTTACTTTTTCTTTGTCCAAGATATTTTCTAATTCTATTTTGTTGTTGTTGTTGTTGCTGACTCTCTCCGCATTCCTTTGCATTATTTTAAGTCTTTGTTTAGTATGGCCAGCTGTTCTATTCTCAGGTCCCCTGGCTCCACAGGACATCTGAGAAGGACCTCCAGTAGCTGTGGTTGGACCCTTTCGAGGGCCCGGCACTGCACCTGCCTGGGGGACCAAAGCAGGGCGAGCACCATAACGTTTAGCAGTAGTCGACATATTCCATTTTGCGTAATTGCGTGGCATCCTGATTTCTGTGGTGCGCCTCCTGGCTGGTTTCTTCCGTCTTCAGAACCTTTCCTTTGCTAGAGCAGACTGTGGTCTCACTCGAGTTTTGATGTGTACGCGCGCACACACGTGCCTGCGCATGCATGTATGTGCATACACATCTAGAGAATACTGGTTATTTTTCGACGCCAGAAACTCGCCGCCGCCCCTTCTCCTGTTAGTTAAAACAGTTCCGCCACCTGAAGGCCAGGAGTTGGACTTTTTGCTGCAGAGATTATGTATTCACGAGATATTGGGGTATTTAAGCAATGTTGGGCGCCCACCCCAACACTGTGCACCGGCTACATACAGCAACATTTGGAACCAATATCCTCGTATTATGACAGCATTATTTCGATTTTTTGTTTATTGGTGTTTTATTAGAAAGCAGCAGGTCAAATGGTTTGGCCATGCAGGTAGGCTACCAGTCAACAGCATGCCACAACAAGCAATGATGTACAGACCAGATGGAAACAGAGGAAGAGGCCGACCACGTAAACGTTGGACGGAGGGAATAACAGAATCCATGGGAATGTCGATATACGAAGCCCATAACCGGGCACTCTCACGAAGTTTATACTTCACCTCAACACCGCAAGGTACAAGAGGAACATGATGAGATGAGATAAGAGGTGTTTTTCCGGGTCTCTTTTGAGAAGCAATGAATCGTAATACTGTCACAGACCAAGCATATCATAATAGACGACTTAGGGGAATTGGCTGGGCCTGACTACCCAGTCCTGTTGAAAACCTACCCTACAAAATCTAACCAGCCAGGCATTAGGGTATTTGCTGATAGACTGGGGTATCAGGGTTTGTGAAACGTGATACCCCACTTTGTGGGGAATCCCGCAAGTTAATTGTAACTGATAGCTTGATACTTCAGTCACGTAGTAGGAACTGGTTCGGCTGGTTAGTGTAAGATGTGGCAGGGATTCTTAACTCCTGCTGTCCCAGAAAATGTGTCCTGTGTAATTATCTCTCTCTCTCTCTCTCTCTCTCTCTCTCTCTCTCTCTCTCTCTCTCTCTCTCTCTCTCTCTCTCTCTCTCTCCCTCTCTCCCTCTCCCTCTCCCTCCCTCTCTCTCTCCCTCTCCCTTTCCATCTCTCTCCCCCTCTCTCTCTCCCCCTCACCCTCTCTTTCACTCTCTCTCTCTCCCTCTCTCTCTCCCTCTCTCTCCCCCCTCTCTCTCTCCCTCCCTCTCTCTCCCTCTCCCTTTCCCTCTCTCTCCCTTTCCCTCTCTCTCCCCCTCTCCCTCTCTCTCTCCCCACCCCCTCTCTCTCCCTCTCTCTCTCCCTCTCTCTCCCCCTCTCTCTCTCACTCTCTCTTCCCCCCTCTCTCTCTCTCACTCACATCCCGCATACTGTGTTCTCTTGACTCTTCTTTTTTAACGCTGCTTTTGTTTTCACCGGCTCTGTAGCGAAGGGTTACGAATGTAATTCGTAATCTCGCTTACCGCGTTCGAAACATAGTTCCAAGCGATTTGGAAGCAGACCGCCTTGTGTTGGTTTCCATACAATGGTATTAGTGTCAGTAATTCAGACAGCAATGGGAAACTCCTGAACGTAAACTTGCGAAGAAATCATAAACGGAAAGAAAAAATGCTGGAGTTGACTGCGATGTCCCGTAAAGGATATGCAACTAGCTTTTTATACGCACATTTTATATTACCATGTGTTTTTGTTGTTTGTGAATGTAACCTTAACAATACATAACATATCAATCTTCAGCGAAAAATGAGTAGTTGGATGGGCTGAAAATAAGAAGGGCCTGTGTGCCTAATTTGTAAACCTTTGAAAAAGTTCGTTCGTTCGTTCATAGTGGTTATGTCCCCTAGCACATCTGATGCGTAACGTAATTAAATTCAAATAGGTAAATGGGGCACCAATTGCCACTTAGGTAGCACGAATTTGGATCCAAAACTACATGAATTTGTTTGAGAATGTGTGTATGAAGTTGAATGTCGTCTACGCTGTTTAAGGCAAGTAACAGTTGTACTTGACATCCATCAGTCACTTCATTTTGGCACTGAATTTTTAGTCAGTTTTTACTTTCTGTAGTTTGGCATTCCAGAATGGTTTTGCTGTTGTGATATCTTGGAAATTTTACGTTCAGTAGTATGCCATTGCTTACTGAAAGTCCGGCACCCATACCATTTCATTTAAAAAAAAAACAACGCAAAGAGGTCTGCTGCCACATCGGCCACATCTGTGTTTCGCACGCGGTAAGCGGGATTACGAACTGTGTCCGTAACCTCTACGCCACGGAGCTGTCACATACTTTTACATACTTTTCCCTATAGGCAACCTAAACTAGGCACTAACATATTCTCCAACAGAGGTACTATCCCAGTATAACATCACATTCATCTCAAGTTACCCCCCCCCCCTACTTCACACCCCACATACACCATTATATCACTACCTCACACTCTACATACCCCAGTATACAAATATCTCACACTTAACATACCCCATTATACCACTATATAACACTAAATACACCTCCATTATACCACTACCTCACACTCCACATACCCCATTATACCACTACCTCACACTCCACATACCCCATTATATCATTACCTCACACTCCACATACCCCATTATACCACTACCTCACATTCCACATACCCCAATATACCATCACCTCACACTTTACATACCTTAATATATCCCACTATATCACACTAACGACTGGCAAGAGAAGGTCAACCAGAGAGACGAATGGAGACGGATTGTATTTGCAGCAAAGAACCTCAATGGCTCGGAACGCTGAAGAAGAAGAAGATCACAACCTCACACTGCAATACTCAATAATACTACTACCTCACACTTTACATACCGCATTATATAACTACTTCATATTCCACATATCCCATTATACCACTACCTCACACTGCAATACCCCATTATACCACTACCTCACACTCCACATAACCCACTATGCAACTACCTCACACTCCACATAACCCACTATGCCACTACCTCACACTCCACATAACCCATTATACCACTACCTCACACTGCAAATACTTCCAGTATACCACTACCTCACACTGCAAATACCTCCAGTATACCACTACCTCGCACTCCACATACCCCATTATATCACTACCTCACACTCCACATACCCCAATATACCATCACCTCACACTTTACATACCTTAATATACCACTATCCCACACTCCACACACCCTATTATACCACTACCTCACACTAAACATACCTCCATTATACCACTATCTCACAGTAAACATACCCCCTTATACCAATACTTCGCACTGCACATACCCCATTATATCATAACCTCACACTTTACATACCTTAATATATCCCACTATATCACAACCTCACACTGCAATACTCAATAATACTACTACCTCACACTTTACATACCGCATTATATAACTACTTCACATTCCACATATCCCATTATACCACTACCTCACACTGCAATACCCCATTATACCACTACCTCACACTCCACATACCCCATTATACCACTACCTCACACACCACATACCCCATTATACCACTACCTCACACTCCACATACCCCATTATACCACTACCTCACACTTGGCATACCCCATTATACCACTACCTCACACTCCACATACCCCATTATACCACTACCTCACACTTGGCATACCCCATTATACCACTACCTCACACTTGGCATACCCCATTATACCACTACCTCACACTTGGCATACCCCATTGTACCACTACCTCATCCTCCACGCACCATTATACCATCACCGCACATCCTATACATCCCGAAATCACAGCTCTACCTGACATCTTATAACCCCCGCCCCTCCCTCAGAAATGAATAATGTGGGAAGGACATTGATGGAGCTGCATGGAATAGCTAAGGACAGGAGGGCTTGGGGTGAGTT